>CAWUHX010000077.1:706121-1229539 GCA_963922205.1 Romanomermis culicivorax | reverse complement strand
ACACACTCTATCAGATTAAGCAGTGGTATCAACGCAGAGTACTACCCGAAGCGAGTTGAATAGTGTTACATAATTCGTTCTTCCCGGTGGGTTTCATTCACACTAGAATTTGGATAAAATGGCATACCATAGTAAATACTCCTATCGCAGCAACTTTTCACTGGAGATAGTTTCCTGGTTAGTTTGATTTTTCTCATTCATTGTAATCTACGTTTTAGTGAATCAACTTTTGTATATTCAAGCGAACTAAGTGAGATGCAATAAGATTTGTGACAAGTTTTTTCACCAAATAACCGTTTTAGTATCGAACCTATGGATCAATTCTTAAAATATTGACTTTGACTCTGAAATGTACTAGATTCAAGTTACCTATTGAAGCCCAAGTAAATGAAGGCGTTTATCCCTGAACATGTCAGCCATAGCATATTTGAGATAAAACGAGGCCATTTGACTTGCGGATCATTGGGAACAATGAAGAACAAGGCCTCAGTCACAATAATCATCGACGAAACAATCACAGCTTGCAGAAGAACTTTCATTTCACGATTGCGATGTCGATTGACGCGAATGAGGCTGACACGTTTCGACTGAAAAGTTCAAACATTTAATTTCCGTTACTAATTTGGAATATAAGCATTATGTTCAATTCGTTCTCTTGTGAGCTTAATCTATAGCATAATTTTTTAATGTGCCTCGAAGGGCAGAACGATGTCTATATTAATCATAAAAAACCTTGCGTACAGTAGTTCTGGGAACAATTTAAAAAAATATTCCGGTATACGATGCAGGTTTGTCATCTGCCTACGGATTTCTAGGGATTATTTTGTACAACGAGGTCTAATTGCCAATGAATAGACTGAAGTCAACATCAAATAAAAGCTTCTAGAATGCAGTGTTCGGTTGATGGGAAGCAGAAAGCAGTCACGTCAAAAAACGATTCCTTTGGTGGAGCGGTTTAATCAGACCATGGCACGATTTTGCTAAGATTGCTAAGTTTGAGCTGTGCTCGATCTCAGCACGATCTCAATTCGATATCAGCAACAATGGCTTTTAAGAGATATGCTGAAAAAATTATCGTATCATTGAATGTCCTCAGATGGGCGTTTCCTAGTGTGGAAAAACAATCTTACATATACCTTATAGGCGTCAGAGTGGACGCAAAATAGCTAAACATTGTGGGCAAAGGATCTTTAAGGAACAGAGGTGACGTTTCAACCAGGATACAGCTTATCGTCACAAAACTAACACAATTCAACCGTGATGTCGGAGCAATAGTGTCAGACTTCATATCAGTTGAAGACTGGAATCATTTTAACTTGTCCTATGAAATAGTTCAAGCTGGGACTACAATCAAGATGTTGTTCTTTAATTCGATTTCCAATACAACAGTGTGTTTTTAAATTCAGCTGATCTGACGTGTTTGAATGAGTTTCAATACCTTTCGCCGGACGATGTAGTTGCTCTTTTGGAAACGTCATTGGGTTAATTGTTCGCCATCATTCCTTGATCTATTCGTGGTCTACTTAGCTCACACATCTGCATATCCTTGCCCGGCTAATTTAAAATTTTTAATTGTCGACAGAGATACGGTACTAGTCTTTTTTGTAACATGAATGTCTAAAACTGATAGATTTGCGCTTTTGAAGCACATCTAATTCGAAAGAAATATTCAAAAACTTTTCAGACAGTGAACGTGAAAGTGTACAAAGCTTAGATACTGGTGGTACGTTACACAAATTATTATCGAAAATCAACTCACTTTCAGCTTTAATAGTACGAATATTGCAGTATACCAGAAAGTCATTCAGTAGTATGGGCAGCATCGTATATGCTCTCGATTTGAGATGCTCCACTGGAAATGTCATTGGTATCGTAATCCCAACTAAACGTTTTAATCGAATATATGAAATTCAAACCCGGCATCAAGTAACCAATAAACAAAACGAGATTGTGTACTGTGCAAAAGAATAGAATTCTGTTGGAATTTTTCAACGAAAAAATTCGATTTGAAACTGTTGGGAAGCAAATGACCATAAAACGGTTGAAAGCTAATAAATTGGCACACAGGATGTAAGTAATGTCCACCGAATTCATGAAACCACCGACGAATTTATTGATAAAGCACATTATCTTGTTGGGTGAAGCGTCAATCCTAATGTAAGTTGCGAAACTGCTATATAAGCCGTTGAATATTAAAATCAGTAAGTCCAAAACTCCCATGAATATTAATATGCGATAATAGGATTGCTTGATGATAGATTTGTCCGTTAAGATCAAATAAATACAAAGTACATAAAATGTTATGCAGAAGATAGAAAATATTAAGTACACAGATGCAACAAAGTTGCACTCCCATGTACTGGTGTTTGTACCAATTCCATATGTTATTTCTGTAAAATTATTCATGCTGCTGACGAAATACAAAAAAATAAGCCTAGCATAGCCTCGCCCTAAGCCTAAACTTAGGAAGTAATGCTATAACATAGTAACGTTATAAGGTGGATTGACACCAGGCAAGTTGTACAGTATAACATCATAAGTAACTTACGAGTTAATCGAGTAAAAATTTGAATTTTCTACCGCATAATGAAGGGGTGGGTTTTGAGCAATAGTTATCTTTGTCGATTTTTATGAGGATCATAGTCTGTTAAAAAGGAATTATAAAACTGTTGAGCAATTACAATTTCCTATTATAAGAATTTTCTGCAAAACCATCTGTCGCACCAAATTGAAAATTTTCGGGCTTACACAACTAGTTGTTTGGAAATAGTCGGACAATGAGGAATTTTAACACAGTAGTTCAATCAACATACAGCCTATTTTTCCTGAAATGCTTGTAAATTTAAAAAATGGAAAGCATGTACTATTTTATAATTTTGCGATTTACCGCTACACTGTATGCCCCAGGCCACTCGAAAATTTTATGAGCCTACTCAACAAATTTTGAAGCAGGAAATCATGTAGTAATACCTTTGTGTGAACGATTTTGGGGTAGGAACTTTTCGTCATTTTCAATTTACAATCATTAAAAAAACAGACTATAGTAATAGCATTCACCTGGATTGAAGATGTAATAAGAGCTTTAGTCCTTTTTTGATACAACGCTTTTAAATAGAAAAAATGACATAATTATCACTATCGTCAAAATATTTTACAAAAAGCTTTCACCATAGAATTTTTTCTCAAAAAATTGGTAAAAGTTGTTTGTGTGCGCTGACAAACTTTTAGTCCATGTGATGCCTATGGTCTATTTTTCCAAATTAGCCTTGGTGTTGAGAAATATTCATGCGTGCAAATTGCGTATAGAAACCTTTTTTCTCGAGTTGACTCTAGCAGTTAAGCCCACTTCAGAAGTGCGGTCGGCGACTGTCGCCGACAAAAATCCTCGGATTTTTTACTTCTGAATAGAGCTTTAGGCAAATGAATTGAGAAAAACGATTTCGGCCTTCGATGCAGGTTTGTCTGCTCACTATCGTTCCTATAGATTATTTTGCTTTTCGAGGCTCATTTGAAAATGACAAATCGGAATGATAGAATATAGTACTTGCTTTCCACTGATTACTCACAATCCTTGCAAGAAGAACAGATTTTTAGAGAGCAACTTCATTTTTAAGCGTCACAGACGTTGATTCATGAATGAGATATGCATCTCAATCATTTGATTCTTAATGAGATCATCTAAAATTTGAACTTATATTGAACTTGCATATATTTATTAAATGAATAGAAAAATATGCGGGATAATTTTCAAAGAATCATTATACAGTGAGTTCGTGAAATTAACTTTGATGAACCATATTCAAATTTTTCTCTATATGCCATTGATTTTCAAATGAAAGTCGAAAAAACAAAGAAAAAATCCGTAGAAATCTATAAAAATGTGATGACCACGCATTGCAGGCTGGCGTTTGCTTTTTTAGTAGCCTTAATTGCCACAGTTAATCTTAAAAAAGAATGGCTGCAAGTTGTTTATTATCTAAATGAAGCACATTATATGTGACCATCACGCCACTATTAATCAAAACATAAATCACTTGTTTTCTTTCTTTAGGGTTTAATTCGAAAGAGCTGAGCATTTAATTTATCACTGATTAATGAGAAATTTTCAGATACCAGAAATAGATGAAATTTCAACTGCTGCATGTACGAAAAGCTACAATGAATTTTATGACCTATTCATGTAACTTGTGCATTTTTCAGATTTCGAAGGGCTCGTCTTTTGTCCCATGTTTAGTTGAGCAAACAAAATAACTGCTCACGTTGTGTATACCAAGGCACATGTTGAATGCCGGCACACACATTTCCCCCGGAGGACTGATATTGTTAAATTTTAAATAAAGGAGGACTTAAAGATCCCTCAGGCCGTTACCTGTTTTAGTCCGTGAGTCGGAAAAGAATGAAGAATCGACAGGAGAGGTAGCCAGAAATCGACCTTAATGCACGGGCTTTCAACCACCCAATGCTTATCTGAACTGGTCGAGGCAGAGAACTAATTATCCAAAGACTTACAGCCAAATTGGCAAACCTAACGTTCCTCAGTTTGGACTATGCTTAACTTCTAATTAGAAATAGGAGCACTAAACAAAAGCACAGGGAACAATGACTAATAATAATAATGAAAACTCACGCGCACACCTACCGAATCTGAAACCTTCACTAATAACCTCGGAATGGTCCGCTATGTTTGTTAGGGCGCGTACCTGCGGGTGTCTTTCCAAAATCGACACGAAATTACAAAATCATATAAAATGGGGGGAAACACAGTACAGCAATGATTTTCAGTCCATGGGTATGCTGCCTTTCTACCTTAAGCTTTGATTTGAATAGTCACACCTGATACGACACTGGTTCGTGATTGGAGCTAAGGAGTCAAAAAAGAAATGGTCGTGAGCAAAATGTAATTCCAATTATACCTCAAAGTGCTGTATTCAGAATAGCATTAGAAAGTTCACAAATATACAAATATCAAATACAGTGTCACAACTTGTAGCTAAAGCAAACCGAAAAAAGGTTGAATTCTTTGTTAAAGATGAAAAATTAGATTGTTTAACTAGATGCTGCTCTTAAAAAGCTTCCAGAAAAATTGAAATCATTCACTCAAAGCATCAACCGCGGAATTTCGTACTAAAAAATAGATAAAGTTTATTTGAGAATAATCACAAATTTCCAATACCGACTGACCTGCGGTTTGTGAAAATATAAGAAATAGTATTCACTTTTCAATTTCATTATTCACAAATTCTACGAATTTTGGGGATTTAATACGAGTTCTACATCAAGAAACTGCTGGCTTGAAAAACTATCAAATTTGACTTGTTTCACTTTCACAAACACGAGCATTTATGTACCAACCAAGTACAAATCAGTCAACTGATTGAACATCAACATCTTTTATTAGAAGAATTTAAAGGGATTTTAAATCACGTATAAAATGTATGTATCCAATTCTCAAGCTCTATTGTGACCTACAATAAACAATGTTTCAACCATTCTTCTACTTTTCCATTTCATCAAATCTAACGCTTTCCTTCTCAACGTGCTGAAATTCAAAGAAGTATATTGTTTGTCAAAAACAAAAGTGCTAAACAGTTGCCTAAAGCTCCAAAGTTATAGAGGCTAGGACGTTAGATAGTACGTACAAAATTTTTAAAAATTCCCACAAAAAAGTAACAAACGACCGTCTGTTTATACGATTCAATTATATAAAGTACAGAAATTTTGGTTGCAGCAGAACTTCAAAATCCAGCACAGCGCCACACTTCCCAACTATATTTTTCACTTTGAAGTCTAGTGTTCGAATTCAATTCTTGCATATTTTGCATGCAAATTCGGTACCAGAAACGTCAAATTTCCTACATATCGTATTTTTTTCTCAAAATAATTTGGAAATCTACAAGTTTACTTCAGTCTTCACAAATAGTATCCGAAACTGCACTAATTTTCGACCCAAAAAAGTGAGAATCTGCTCTCTGTATGACAAATAGTGTAGTGTACACCGATGCTGCAGGCATGTCCGTCCAGAAATTTGACTGGTATCATAATCTGGCAGCCAGCGTACCGGTCCTCAGAAAAACTATATTATGTGAACAAAATTTTCTGAAAGCGAACTTTGAATGTTTCTTGTATTCTGTCTGAAAACGTGAAAATTGTTGGGTCCCCAAACAGATGATTAGTATTCAAAAAGACACTGTAACACACATAGGAAAGCTACCAGTTTACAGTTTCATACGAAATATAGAATCAGTATCCACAAAAAACCCTGTTATATTTTTTCTAACTTGCTATGTTCGAAAATCTCCGGAGAGAGCCTCCATCCTATTTTGACTGCTTGCACCACAGGACGGTTCAAAATACGGCTCGTCGAAAAAGTCAGGTGCCAGTTGCAATAAACACGATAGTCGTGAACTTCTTTTTTATGTTTTTTATGCTGTTAATCTCCAGCAGTTTAGTACTCTACGATTGAGTTCATCCAATATTATATGTACTGTAGTTTATCACCGAAGTATGAACTGTATTCATTTATAGTAAATCACTGATATACGCAATTTCTGCTTTAGAAATTAGCCGAATTGCGCTATTGCAATGTAAGCTTACAGTAAAAAAGCTTTTCCGTCGATGGAAATTGAACGCAATACACAATTTCGTTTCTGAACTACAATCATTAGTTTTCATACTTCTCAATCAAAGTACTGTTTCCAGGGAAGCTTTGTTTATGAAATTAATTGAAAGCTGCAGAATGATCCAAATTTAAACTAAATCGGGTTTGCATGGATAAGGATCTTCTTGAACTTTTTTCGTTTTGAACCGAACTTTGCGGTATCTTCTCTGGAATTGAACTACCGCGAATATTTCGAATTTTTCTTGAATCTGTCAAAAAATGAAAACCCCAAAACTGAGGGGTTTTATTTTGCTCGGAAATTTGAATCAGCTTGAACAGTCATCAAAATTGTTTGGAAAACTGCCAAATCAAATTATCAACCAGTCTGTGACTTTCGAACATGTAATAAAAATTTTTATCTGTAACGCTAGATAAAATTTGCAGACGAGAGAAACTCAGATTGCTTCACCTATTGTTGGATGTACTTTTCGGACCACTTATTATCGCTTCAATCTCAGTTAAATACGAGCTCTCGAAGTTCGTAGTAGAATTTTTAGGGTCAAAAATTACTGGCTACCTATTAAAACCCAGATAAACCAAAGCATTGCTCCCGGCACACGTCAGCCAAACCATATTCGAAATGAAACGAGACCATTTGGCTTGCGGATTGTTGGCAACGATGAAAAATAGTCCTTCAGTCAGAATGACCAATGAAGAAACAATCATTGCCTGTAGCAGAACTTTTAATTCACGATTGCGACGTCGATTGGCCTGTTGTAGGCAAGTTCGTTTTGACTAAAAGATTAAAAAACCCAATGAACTATCGTCAATCCAGGGCCAAAAAAATTTCTCAGAAAGATATAGTGATGATTTCAACTTTAGCAAATTGACCTAACGGATTCAATTTCAACTTTTTTTTCATTTTATATTCGACGACTAATTTAAAAATTTACTAAGCAAGTTTGTAAATTTGTAAATTAGTTTGTAACAAAAAAAATTTGTAAGTGTTGCAATGAGAATCTGTCAGACGAAACTTTTGAGTAGAATTTTAAATGCTGTTAGCCGAATGATTGTCATTCAAGCTCAAATCTTTCCTATTAGAATGACGTAAGGGTTTCCTGAAAACAAAACAGACGTAGTTATGTTCATACATCGACGTGGGGGATAGGTACTTTGACTTTACCCAAAAATTGATCGGCTTCCCCAAATAAGTGTTTGACTCGCACCCCAGGAATAACTTTTTTGGCTATCCGTCGGTATATCTGGCTGAGATCTATTTTAAAAACATGCTTTTTAAACTTGCAGATCAATTTTTGCGTAGTTTTCTTGAACTGCGTTTTTATGGTAAAAAATGTAAGTACAAGTCATACCTTCTCTATGTTCAGGTATAGCATTGCATTGCATTGCAAGAGCATTACACCAATTTTTTTAGAAAAAACTCTATATCAAAATCATTTTGTGAACGAATTTGACGATATCGCTTTTTTGGTGATTTCTCAAGGGATATATCAGAGAAGGCAGACTTTTTAACATGCTATTGAGTCTTTAATGTTATGAAGAATTACAGAATCCAATTAGCAAAGATATTCTTTATGATTCCAAAAGTCGACGAACATCAATTAAATTTTATTATGCAGTTTTGTGCACTAAACGCCTTAATGTAACAGTCATATCTTGGAATTTTTATCAGATACTCAAAATCACAACGTGAACGGAATATTTTGAAAAAAAACGACTAAAGTGGAAAACAGCTTTAGTTGCCCAGAATTGTGACCGGACATTAGAGCGCGGGACAATAGAGCGCGGACATTAGAGCGCGGACATTAGAGCGCAGGAACATTAGAGCGCGGACATTAGAGCGCAGAGACATTAGAGCGCAGGGACATTAGAGCGCATCTGTTGGTTTGAAAAAAATTTAACCAACGTTCCGTGATCTGAATGAACGCAAATTTAAAAATTGTTTTCGAACATGAAAAAGAAGTACTATGCAAGCAGCTTTATTTCAAAAGTTGACAAAGTTTCCAAAAGCTGACAAAAAACTGCTTGTGGTTCTGAATGCGAGTTAGAAATTTAAGATGAATTCGAAAATAACAAAATGAAACAATTTTATTCAAAGCTTCAAAGGTCAAATATTTGCGGTTTTTTCTGTATTCCGCAACTTTTGCGTGAAAGATTTGCATACCCCATCTTTTTACTAAATACTCAAACAATCATTGATCTCGCCCTTTATACTCGCTAAGTCGTTTTACAAACGTCCCAGTACCCGACCCAGGAATTTATTTCGGGGGAGACGCGGAAATTTTTTTACATTTTTTATATTTTTGTTAAATTAATTGCATTGATATATTTTTTCTTTTTTTCCTTTTTTTTCTTAAAATCTTGTCGAAAAAGGAGACAAAAAAACGAAACAATGGGGTAACTGGCAAGAAAATAAATGATAGATTAAAGAACAAAGAAGAAAAAATTCGAAAAAAGTAAATTTCGGCTACAGTATTTGATTAAGTTTTGCAGATTTCTTATAATTTGCGTTTAAAAATTATCTTTATAAGTTTTATTTTTGGAATGTGAGTACCGGGCGCAGCCGCCCGCGCTCCCTGCATCCGCTACTGCATTGTTCTGCGCTCTAATGTCCGCGCTCTATTGTCCCTGCGCTCTGTTGTCCCTGCGCTCTATTGTCCTGCCCTCTAATGTCCGTGCTTTAATGTCCCTGCGCTCTACCGTCCGCACTCTATTGCCCTGCGCTCTGTTGTCCTTGCGCTCTATTGTCCTTGTGCTCTATTGTCCTTGCGCTCTATTGTTCCGCGCTCTAATGTCCCTGCGCTCTATTGTCCCGCGCTCTAATGTCCTTGCGCTCTATTGTCCTGCGCTATAAAGTCCCTGCGCTCTATTGTCCTGCGCTCTAATGTCCCTGCGCTCTATGGTCCTGCGCTCTAATGTTCGCGCTCTAATGTCCGCGCTCTATTGTCTCGCGCTCTAATGTCTCGGTACCGCCCAGAATGACAGGTAAATCGAATGTGCCTCGAGGTTCTAAAAGAAAACTTTGTTATACATTGTATGGACAGTACCATAGCACCATGAAAATAGATTTGTGTTGTACGAACAGCGACAAAATTCCCACCTGAAACTTCAAAACAGCGATTATAGCAATGTACCATAAAATCATGCCCAGAGCGTGGATAGAATCGTACATGCACTCCACTTCCGACGCCTTCCGCGAAATACTGTTGCGATCATAATCCCAACTGAACGTTTCAATTGAATATACGAAATTCAATCCCGGAGTCAGATAGACGACAAATACCGCAAGATTATGCATTGAACACAAAAATAGAATCACGTGCGTATTTTTCAACGAAAAGATCGTCTGCGATTTTATCGGGAAGCAAGTTGCCACGAAGCGATTGAACGCCAGCAAATGGGCGCACATGTTGTAAGTTATGTTCACGGAATTCATGAAACCGCCGACAAATTTATTGACAACGAAAGTTGCACGGTCGGATGAACTGTCGCGACCGATGTAAGTCAACAGACTGCTATACAGACCATTCAATATCAAAGTCAATAGATCTAAAACTCCCATATATACTAATATCCGATAATACGACAGACTGATGATGGATTTATCGGTTACGATCAAGTATATGCATGGTATATAGAACATGATGAAGATCATGGAGAACGTACAATAAACGGAAGCAACGAAGTTGCACTCCCACGTTTTGTCAACTGTGCTATTGTTGTTGATAAAATGTGAAAAGTTGTTCATGATTCTAAAATGAATATAGATGAGCAGAATTAGTGTTTCAGGGTATCGGACCACAGTCAGTAAAGAAGGAGTAGCGTTGAACCGAATCAACTATGATAAATTTTTCTGATTACGATTCCAATTTTTATTCATCCGACAGTGTAAAATATCATGTAGTATCCGTCTCTATACTCTGTTTTTTATTAAATGTTTGAAAATCGAAAAATGACAAAAATTAGCATTGTCATCTTTTGTCATTTTTTGACAGTATAAAAATTACAAATTAACAAATTTCAACAATTAACAATTCTCTTTTACGATAGAATCTTTTGCTAGAAAAACTGTTCACAAAAATATGAAATTATGCTCTTATTATTTACAAAATCTCATGAAAACAGACTATTGGTTTCTGAGTTATTCAGTTCTGAAATTTAGTGGAGAGACCCCTTGTGAAAATTGGTCGGAACATCCTCAAACTCACGCCAAACCCGGTAGATTTAGCTCAATCATGTCGAAATTCATGCTTCCTTATTGGATAAGTTCAGGTTACTTTACCGTTACCAAGTATGAAATGGATTTTCAAAAATAATGAACTCTAGTCCAAATTTATTTTTTCCATATTACGAACAAAACCGTTCATTTTAAAATGATCGACCCAGCGTTCCATTGAAAAGCTTAATATGTACTGAATGAATTTCCTTCAATAGCTTGGTTAAATAGTCAAAACTTCTAAAGTAGCACTCAGGTGTGGACACACTTCAATCCACGTCAAAAGTGCATAAGCAGCGTGGTCTTTCAATAATTTTCACGTTCCCACAATCAGGAAAAAATTTAGCGTTTTTGTAAAGTATTTAACTTTCAATTAATTAAATTTTTTTACCTTCAATTGAATCAAGATTGCAATATCATTATGCCGAAATTTTTTTTCTCATATTGTAACCACTACTGTCCTAATAGAGAAAAATGTGTCCCTGCTCTCAAGTCGTTTATTATTCGCATGAAAACCTTCCTACGATATAAACAGTAATTTCTTAGGAAGATCAAGAGAAACAATTTAGACATATCTGCTTTTCATTGTCATAGAACTGTGTCGATAGCTGATGCACAACACGAAAAACTTTGAATATCTGACCAGGGACCAGTCTCTAAAAGCCTACTTTTCGACTTTCGCACAACAGACATCTTTCTGAAAGTGGCTGCAAGCTTTTTCGGTGGGTCGTTTTTCGGATCCACCCAGCATGCCTATGTGGCCAAGACCCAGCTGCATAAACATCTCTTGGCGAAGGTGATTCCTTCAGTCAATTTCAGGTCTGAATAACTCGTGCACGGAGAGCCGAACATTGTGCACGGAGAGCCGAACACACTTGGATTGATCTTTGGAACCTCCAACGCAAGAAATCGTAATTTGAATCAGAAAAAGTCGATTTGATCGAATGGGACCCGCTTCTCAAAAATAATTTTTGTGCAACTGTCCCGGGTTCAATAGTGATGAAATCACGTCTTTCACGAAACGGACCTTTTAGGCTAACTTCAGAAAACAATTACTTGTACAACTAAAGCTAGAAATGAGTATTTTTACACCATTGAAAAGATTTTTAGAAAGCTTCCAAAATCGGAATCGGCATTGGAAGACTTTACCGAGTTGATTTGATCGAAAGCGACGTTATTGAAAAACTAATGCCCAACCTGGATCTATAGCCCATAATGGTTGAGTAGCACGATATTTTGGCGAGAATGCTGTTCATATTTTAAACCGCTCATTTCGTTGTATTATATAACTAATATGTTGTCATAGCGAAGCAATAAATTGGAGAATTTTCATGTTAGCGTGATAATAGTGCTACTTGATCGTTTGCATTTGTCCATTGCACAGAATTGAACGGTAAACATGGTCGCGTTATAACTTTACGAATGCGTGATGTATACATAATAGTAATAAAAAATGAAGTTGATTATAGACAATTTTCCTTGCACACAATAACAGGAAAGATTAAGTTTTGTCCTCGACTCCACGATGATCCCTTTTCTTTCTAGAATCTGGGACGCAGGATACGTGAGATCTTAATACTGCACTTCAGTAGCCAAATGTGTTCTTTCTACAAGAAATAGTGTTACGTTCAGCAAGCAACTGACAAATAAGAACAAAAGAATCTGTGGAAATATACTTTATTTGAATTACTGATCAACTACAGTCTATACGGTTGATATGGTCCGATATACAGCTATAAGATATGAAGCTGAGATAAAAAAAACCTATGCGATGGACATCGTTACGGGGTATGACATATATAAATTCGATGGACATCGTTACGGGGTATGACATATATAAATTCATCCGTATGTATCACGATAGTTTAAAAGATAAATAGCGATATAGACATTGTAGTAGCTATGGTCAACTCATGCTCAAGGCTAGCAGTAGTAAATGACTTATTTCATACAAGTAGATACGATATGCATTCGATATTGAAACCACAAAGATTATATCTAATATTTTCAGCTAGTGGTATACTCCATTTTGAAATGATCGATGCAGCGATCATTTTAAATCAAATTTTTCAATTCAATCAAAGAAGGAATGAAAAACAATCTTAAAACTATGAATTCTCACCTTCGGTAGAAGTAAAACATATGTAAACTGCATAGTACTCAGAACACGTTGTAAAGAGAGTGTAGAATGACCACATAGATTGAACTCCTCATGGTCGAGAACCCCTCAGGCCAAAACATCGCAGAAATACCTCTGTTTACACACCAGAAAATTTTTTGTGCAACTGATTGCGTCCCTTGAATTCGGCATGGTCAGAGACCCCTTTATTCAAAAATCGCAGACATACATTTGTTTACACTTAGGAAAATCTTTTGTGGAAACTAATCGCATCTATTGAATTCTCTGTAGTCGGGAATTCAATAGGTGCGATCAATTTACACAAAGCCTCCTTCCACCAAAAAATCAGAGAAATTCATTTGTTTACAGTCGAACTAATTTTTTGTGTATAGTGACCGCAGCAATTGAATAACCCCCGGTCCAGAATCCCTTCCACCAAAAAATCCCGAAGTACGCTTTTTTACACCCGGGATAATTTTTTTAAAGTAAAATAAACGAACCCATTGAATCCCCCCCCCCCCGGTCGAAAACACCTCCCAGCAAAACGTCCGGGAAATTCAGTTGTTTACTTTCGGGATAATATTTTGTGTGACGTGACTGCATCCATCAGATTCTCCGTATCCGAAAGCCCCTCTCAAAAAATCGCAGGAATACAATTGTTTAAACATAAGATAATTTTTGTGTAAAGTGATCGCGTCTATTGAATTTACTGTGGTCGAAAACCTTTTCCAAGATAAAATCGTGGAAATACTTTTGTTTACACTCGCGATAATTTTTTTTGTGTAAAGTGACCGCATCCATTGAATAACCTCCGATCGAAACCCCTATGCACCAAAAAATCACAAAAATACGCTTGTTTACACCCGAAATAATGTTTTGTGCAAAATGATCACGTCTATTGAATTTCCCATGGTCGAAAACCTTAAGCTGGTATTGCCGAAAGAGGAGTAGACTAAACTCGAAGCAGTATTAAACAGCGGGGCAAATTAGAACTATCAAGTCCAGGATTATGTCGACTTTGCTCCACTCCTAGTTTGCTCCTCGTTTGCCATGCGGTTCGTATTGCCGAAGAAAGAGTAATCCTGGACTAGGCACTCCTGGACTAAACTAGACATATTTCTATTTATAGTACCCTTGCCGCGACGTGCATGGTCTGAAATATCGTGGGAACTAGCATTAGTATTTTACATACAATAATTATGCATACAAACATCAAAACAAAAGTAGTGCAGTTGTAGTAGTGTCAGTGTGTTATATTTTGAAATTTGAATAATGTCTGCTGATAAACGATCATCAAATTTTTCTACTGAAGAAATGTTTTTACTCGTTGAATGTATCGCCCAAAATATTGAAATTCTGGAAAATAAGAAAACTGATGCAGTCTCAAATGGATCAAAAAAGAGAGCTTGGCAAAGAATTGCTGAAGTTTTTGAGAAGGATCCTAATTGTCAAGATAGGAATATTCATCAGTTGGAAGTGAAGTGGAAAGGCCTCAAAGCAGTAAGTTTATTGTAATGACAAAATAATTGAAATGTTTAAGCACGACTAAAAAAGTTAGCAATTATATCTCTTCTTTTGGCGTTTTCTTGCACATTGTCGTCTTCGCGTAGTATATCATTTTCTTCTATGTTTCCTATATTTTCTTCATCAAAAATGTTTTCTTGGTGCATTTCAGTCGCAAAATTTTGCAACACTGTACATGCCACAATAACATTTCCACATCTTACTGGAGAGAACCGTAACCTCGAATCAGAACCCAGACAGGGAAAACGCTTTTTCAAAACTACATTTACTCTTTGAATTGCCGATCTTGTAGACGCCTGGGCAAAATTATATTTTTTTTCTGCTGGAGTAGTCGGATTACGCACTGGTATCATAAGATATCTCTGACACGGATAACCACCATCACCTATCAGGTGATACTTTCCTGGCAAATTTTCGAGTCAATTTTTCAAATTGGATTCATTAAGGATTCTTGAATCATAGGTACTTCCCATCCAGCTGGCAACAACATTTCTAATTTTAAGCTGATCGTCACAAACTAATTGAACATCGATTGAAAAATATCTTTTTTTATTCCTATAGAGTTCACTGTTGTCACCATGCGGCCGAATAATTTCTATGTGGGTGCAATCTATAGCCCCAAGAACTCTGGGAACTACTATTTTTTCATAAAAACCACGTTGAATTTTTTCATACTCATCCACTTCTGGGAATTTTATATATTCAGGACGTAGTGTGGCTATTTTCTCAATGACTTTGTGAACCGATGGACAAAATGCTGGTTGACTCATTCCATGTATATCACTGATTTCTCACTGATAACTTCCACATGCCAAAAAACGTAGTCGACATGATCTGAATATGAATTTTCTATTATAGCTTGCAAAAAAGAGCTTGCTATAATTTCTTGCTTGCTATAAAAAATCTCAACGGTCAACAGGCGGAGGACCACCCCCTCCAGAGTTGCCTGATTTAATACAAAAAATTATTCAGTTGATTCCACAACAGTTTGCGCGAATCGAAAACCAGTTTGATGATGATTACGATTTGAACCAAAGTAAGATACCTACTTTTACGTTTTACAAAACATTAAAAATAGTTTCTTTTTAGTTATTTTAGGCAGAAAAAGGTGTTTCTTGCTTTTTTAAAAAAGTAAAACGTTGGATACAGCGTTGGGGAACTGGGGATTCATCTGGTGGCAAGACGTCTCAGTCCTGGGGCGAAATTTCTTCCGACCCTGTGGCAGAAGGCGGGTTGTTTTTTCACGATTTTGAGGTCGAAATTGACTATTTTTAGTCAATTTTTACCACCACAGATATAAAAATTTAGCATCAGATCTCAAAAAAAATTTTCCAGCTGCATGTGTATGGTGCTGCACATATTTGCGAAGATTCTTCCGTTAAAAAGTTTTCTGGTACAAAACAAAATATTATGCATAAATTATCAAAAGTTATGCCTAACTTTCATTTATGATAATTCGTGTGAGACATACATATCCTTTTACAGCAACTAAAATCGAAAATGATCAACAAGCCGACAGTGATACACATCAAGCAAGCTCTGAAACTGACAATATTCCACAGCCTGAGCTCAAAAAATGCGTTGTGAACAAACTTCCCATTCAGAAAATTTGCTGATCAAAAATCAAAGTTTGGCTAAAGGCTTTCCTGATCGTTTGTTGAAAATTAAAGAACAGTTCATTGTTGATGAGCATGAAAAGAAAATGATGCTGATTGAGCAAGAAAAAGATCATATGAAGATACTTCACGTCCAAAAACTCAACAGCCTTCATTACTACACACACTGAATAGGACTTACTACTGATTTAATACTACCCATATCAGGATTAAAAGAGTGAACTAAATCGGCAATATTTGTGCCTCGTTTGCTCCGCTTTTAGTCCACTCCTCTTTCAGGAATACCGACAAGGAATAAATTTTAATACTGCTCCACTCTTGTGCTAGGTTTGCTACAGGTTTAGTCCGACTTTACTCCTGGACTGCCTTAATACTGGTTTACTCTTCTTTCGGCAATACCAGCCTAGTCTTCAAACATCCCAATAAGGCTATCGGTTCGATTGAAACTGCAAAAAATTCTGGCTCCATAGTGCATTATGCTGCGAGAAATTATTTTTTTGAAGCGATAAATATTATATAACAGACTTGCCGAATTTTGCGGTTCGCGGGATTTTGGATGACCATATAATTGAATGGAGGCCATAATTTAGAAAAATAAAAAGTCACATTTGAGAATGCACCCCAAGATGCTTATGTCAGGGATGGACATAGCCTATCTCCAGGTTGTGAAGAAATAGCCAAAGTCGACGCGTTTTGCGTCGACGCCGATTTGCATAGACACCGTGCATAAATATGCCGGTCATCTATGTTTTTGGTCATTCATTGATTGTTTATTTTATTTTTAATAAAGAACAAATCGGCGGCCCAGTGGGGCATTATTTATATTATTTGTTATATAATTTTGTGGAGAATTTCCGCCGGAAATACAACGACCCTCGGCCGGACAGCATTTGGATTTCTCGCAGCGGAGGGAACGCAGGTTAGACCCCGGACTTCTGGAGAGCCACCCAGCGTGCAAGTCTACATTTACAACTCAGTTCTCGGCCTGACTTCTGATTTTGCCCCTGGTTTGAAGTTACTTGAGCTCAGGGTGTTATCTTATCTTCTGCAGTTCCTCGGGACGAAAGCAGGAAATCTTTGTTGATTTTGAGACTGACCCAACTGTTGCAAACTGATTCTACCTAAGGTTTCGTCCTGATTAGGTGAATTAGCTAGTGACTGATTAGGTCCATTTTTGGTATCAAATCTTTATTATATTTCTCACTCCCAACACCAAGTCTCATTTCAACAAGTGGTGGCTTCTGACTCTCAAAGTAACGGAAAATCAGAGGCAAACTCGAGGAGTCAAAAAACCTATTGGTTTTTATAGAGAACTGGGAGGTTACAAAATGAGTAAAGACAACCTAGGTGGCCTCAAGAGTTCCGGTTTGCCCCGAACACCACCGGGAAAAAAGGCCCGTGATACAGAAAAGTTAATTGTCTTAACTTCAGCTGAAACTTCAGCTGAAGAGGACAATTGCTCAGATCATAGGCCTTTATCGGTGGAAAATGAAGGCAACCGACCTACGACCTCGACAGCTGTCGAGAGGGAGGACGACAACGCAATATTATCGGCCAAGGAAGATCAAATATTTAAAATTCTGTCGTCGAAGAACCTCCCGAAGAGAGGCGAATATTTACATCCGCCTATTACGGGACTGGCGCGTCCATTACCGAAGATGAACATTCCGGTTTTGGATCAACAGCAGCACCGGCCAATTAATAAACCCGCCCAGTTATTCGACACGTACCATCGATTATATTGGGATAATGAGCGGGAACAACACCGCGAAATTCCTCGAAAGAGCTCATTAGAAGACAAATTGGACCAGATCATGAACAGGTTAGATGTTTATGATAGCATATTCGCCAACATTGCTAATACAGGTTCACAGAAAGCCAGTAAGGCAAATGAACCGAGGCAAAGCAATGCTGGTTGTTTGGAACAAGGTGGTGCATTGAAGTTTGAGCAGGGCCAGGAAGAGTTAGCGTGGCAAAATGATGGCATCACTCTTCAGCAAGACTTTAGACGGAAAGACCAAAAGTCAAGTCTCGGTCCTAAAGAGCAGTATATGTCTTATTTGCCCACTACCTCAAAAGTGGAGCAGAGAGTGAGTAGTTGTGGTTTTGACGAAGGCCTAAAAAACCCAAGTCTGATAAATCCAACTATCTCACAACAGAGCAGTTGTATTAGGGGAGAGACCCCAAGTGTCACTCAGCAGGTCATGCCTACAATGATTCCGATTGATCCAGCTTTATGGGTCAATCCGGCTCAAGTAGGCCCAACTGTCTATGACATTGAAAGGGCGATCAAACCGAAATTACTGCAATCTGACATGCCAACTAAACAGGTTCTTGCTTTTCTAGTGGAGCTAGAAGGTGAGTTTTGAAAGAATACTCCCGATGAGGTGAAACTAGAAGCATTAACCCGTTTGTCAAGGGACTTGCCGAAAGAATTGGCCGAAGAGTCAATGACATATAGGGAGGCCCGAGACAAGATTTTGAACTATTGTGCTCCAGATTGTAACCTGGACATGCTCAAATGGGATTTATTGGATATTAAGCAGGAACCCGATGAAGCAGCAACCAAATTTCTAAAAAGGGTTCGAGCACATGTGAATCTCATTTATCAGAGTGAAACAAAAGAGTTTAAGAATAAAGTAATCATTGAAACCTTTTTCTATAGGAGTCCTTTGACTTATCAATTAGAACTGCAGAAAGACATAGCAAAATTCAAAAATTGGTATGATCTTTCGCAGGCAGTCTATGAGATAGAGTTAAAGTACCGGAATGGGATTAGAACATTTGGGCCAAGAGAGCAGCCCATGATGATAAATACAGCACAAGCGGAAATTGCTGAGGAGCAGCAAGCGGATGTGAATGTAATCCAAAGACCTTATGAAAGCGCCCAAAAACGCAATAGGGACTTTAGAAGACCAAACACAGAAAGGCAAATTCCAATGCAATCTTCGCAAAATCAATTGATAGATATAGCAGATGATGAAGTACTTGAAGTACCTCTGCAACAGGCCATAATGCCTCGGCAACAGCCTGTTGAGGAGCCAAAAAAGGACTCCCTCATGGTGGCTTTATCTAAAGAGTTTATCAAAATGGCACAATGTTATGAAGAGATTAGGAACTGGACCAAAGCTCAAGAGGAAGCCATAACTGCTTTAACTCAGAAAGTTGATAAAGCGAAAGCGAAAGGTCAACAAGAGGTTCAGAGCCGTGCCTTGGGGGGTGCGAGGGGTACAGCCGCACCGGGCCGCAAAGAATTAGGGGCCACAAAAACTTAACTGACCTAAGTTTGTACTTTGTATACATATATTGTACACTATATGTATGCTAGACAATGCGAACACCAATAAAAATAATAATGTGCACTTCTGTGTAACAGAAAATTTGATGTTTCATCATTCACTAGGGGCCGCAAGAACTTGAGCTGAACTAGCTTACATACGTGTCATACTGTACTGTACGTGTATGCTCGACAAGGCAGGAGCACGCCTTTGTGTTTCACTGTGTAAAGTCTGTATCGATAGTTTTACACATTTGTCTGTATGTATCTCAGCACGTATTTAACTGTTTCCTATAATGTTATCATACTCGCCAGCTTCACGTTGTATTGTATGTAGATTACTGCTGTTTTTTACTAATCTTTGCGGCCTTCCATTTTGCCTTACTTGTGATTTTTAAAAGTTTTTCACGCATAACTTTTTTGCTAATGTACAAACGCTTGTTACTTTTGTCCCCTTAAGCGATATCAAATCGAGCTCCAGCTTATGAAAGTTCATGTTATGATCTTTTGAATAACATACATATTGGTTCTTCGCAACATACACAGTCTTATTCTTTTGCTTTTAAAATCAAACAATTTTGGCATCTGAATTCTGAAACATGGTAAATTCTTAACGAGTTGAATGATTGCTAATCGTTGTTCATTTTTCATTACATAAACGCAGTTATCATGGCAGTATTTTGACTATTTCAAGTTTTAAAATTATGTTGCTTCTATTTCCTATTCTACCTTCTAAAACTTTTTCAACTTCTCAAAATCTAAAGGACTTTTTTGTTGCATTAACACTCGTTTATTTTTGCTAATTACCGCAAGAGTGCAAATAATGAGACTGTCACATAGTAGCTGCATAATGCGTTATTCCCACATTTACGTTATTAATTCATACATGATTCATTTCTCATTAAGCAGCCACCAGCATTTGTATATATTTTTGGAAAAATGCCGAAAATTGGCGTAGGAACCAGAAACGAGTCAGGAGCAGCTAAACGAAAGCATAAAGCTCAGGAAGAAAAGACATCTCAATCGATGCAAGGTGCTCTGCTTAAGCACTTTCGACCTTCTTCAAACACTGAGAAAGAGCCGAATTTTAGTTCTCAGGACGTGTCAATTTCGGATAGTATTGATAGTCAGACAGCGGAAACTCCAGAGACTCTGGGCTCCACTTCGTCACAACAAAATTTGAGTAACGTTGTTATAGCTGACAGTTTAGTGAACATAACTAATAATGTCGTCATCAGCCGCTCTGATTCTGAGGTCGTTCCCGATTTTACTGATATTGCCAAATGGCCGCAAATTTTAAATACTCAAACGAAAAATTTTATTGTTGGAAAGGGTCCATTTCGTGTCACGGATTTCGAATTTCCATTAGATGAGCAAAAACGACATTTTTCAACAAAATATTACGAGCGTAAAATGTCAAATGGGGAAGTTATCGATCCCCGTTGGTTGGTTTATTCCAAATCAACAAATTCGATTTTCTGCTTTTGTTGCAAATTATTTCACGTTGGCGAAGAAACTAGGTTTAGTAATTCTAAAGGATATGACAACTGGCAAAAGATAATCGGCAAACTTTCTGAGCATGAATCTTCCGCAGCACACAAAAGTTGTCATAGTTCTTGGATTGATTTAGAAAATCGGCTTCAACATAGTCAAACGATCGATGCTGCTCATGACAAATTGATTGAATTCGAAAAGAAGCATTGGCATAAAGTTTTAGAGCGACTTCTTTGCATTGTGCGTTTCTTGGCTCAAAGAAATTTGGCATTTCGTGGTTCAGTTGATAAGCTATTCAGTTCTCATAATGGAAATTTTCTTGGATTAGTTGAACTGATCTCCAGTTTCGACCCAGTCTTATCAGAACACGTTCGAAGGATTACTGATTTAGAAATTCACAACACGTATCTGGGAAATAGAATACAGAATCGATTTATTGATTTAATCGAACAAAATATTATAAAATCTATTTGCAATAGTCTAAAAAAAGCTAAATATTATTCTGTTATTTTGGACTGTACACCTGATATTAGCCACCAAGAGCAAATGACCATGATCTTGCGTTACATTGACCTGAATTCGGATGGAAGTGTTATCATAAAGGAAAGATTTATCGGCTTTTTTCCAATTGATGACAGCACAGGTGCTGGTCTTTGTGGCTCTTTGCTCGAAAAGTTGGCAGGTCTTGGACTTTCTATTGGTGACTGTCGTGGTCAGGGTTACGATAATGGAGCTAATATGCGTGGTCGAAACAAAGGCGTTCAAGCTAGAATTTTAGAACTGAACCCAAAAGCTTTATTCGTTCCTTGTGGCTGTCATAGCTGGAATTTAGTTCTGGGTGACATGGCACATTCATCATCAGTCGCAATTTCTTTCTTTGGAATTTTACAGCAAATCTATGTTTTATTTTCGGCTTCTACCCATCGATGGGCAATTTTCAAAAAACACGTTACTCAATTAACTGTTAAGCCCCTAAGCAAAACGCGTTGGGAATGCAGAATCGATAGCGTCCGTGCTATTCGTTTCCAAATTGGTGACATTTATGATGCGTTAATTGAAGTTGCCGAAACCTCCAATGAACCAAAATGTAGAAGTGAGGCATCTTCTTTGGCTAAAGAACTGAAGGATTATAAATTTTTTGTATCACTTTGTGTGTGGTTCGAAATGTTGACGCAGTTCAATTTCGTCAGCAAAATGATGCAAAACAAATCAATGGTAATTAATATTGCATTGGAACAAATTGAAAAGACGATAGCATTTTTAAAAGATTACAAGAAAAATGGGTTTTCATTGGCCAAAGATGCGGCTAGAAAATTAGCTATGGAATTGGAAATTGACGAAAATTTAATCAAATTTCCGGAATCAGTATCTAAACGTCGCAAAAAAGTTAAAAAACAATTTGATTATGAAGCTGAGGATGAGCAAATTTCTGATCCAGAACACAATTTTCGCGTAAATTTTTTCAATGTGCTTCTCGATCAAGCATTAATGTCTATTCAGGAACGTTTTGATCAAATGAATAATTTCAAAGAAATATTCGGCTTTTTATTTAATTCGTTAAAATTTAAAAATGACGACACCTTGAAAGCATCATGCTTGAAATTAGCTAACTTTTTGAGCGACATTAATGGCTTAGAACTCTTTACTGAAATTACGATGCTTTCCAAAACGGGGTCCATAGGAAACTTATCGTCATTGGACGTTTTGGAGTATATTCTTAAAAATAGGTTACTGGAAGTGGTACCTAATTTGTCCATTGCTTTGCGAATCATGTTGACTATTCCGGTAACTGTTGCCACTGCCGAAAGATCTTTTTCTAAATTGAAACTAATCAAGACGTATTTGAGGTCAACAATGTCAGATGATCGTCTAAATTCATTGGCCATTATTTCAATTGAAAACGATTTGTCTTCCAATATTGACTTTTCAGAAGTTATATCTGAATTTTCAGCCCAAAAGGCTCGAAAAATATTGTTGTGAATATGTTATTTGTTCGTTTTTAAAATTTTTTTGTATACTTGTATACGTAGCCACAGTATCGTTCAGTAATGTGTGAATTCAGTTGGACGTAATACACATAGAAAATTTCGTCGCCTCGCCTATGCTATTCTTTATGTATCCTGATTCGTGATGCAAGAAAAAAACTTTTTTCTGCAATATGAGATGTGCAACACCAATAGAATTTCCCATTTAACACTTATTTCACGTGAAAATGACTGCATAGACGTTTAGGGCTGTATAGATGTATATACCTACTAATTTTAAAAAATAGGGCCGCAAAAATCTACTTCGCACCGGGCCGCAAAAATCCTTGGCACGGCCCTGAAGAGGTTCAGCAGCGAAAATGGTGTACTTACCACGAAAATAACACTCACAACACAATTGATTGTAGAACCTTGAATTTTTATAAAGGTCTGCAAAATCGTGGAAGGGGTGGAAATAGTGGAAGAGGCTTTGGAAGAGGAAGTCCTAGAGGAAGTTTTGGAAATTTCCGAGGTAGAGGAAATTTCAGAGGTAATTTCAGAGGAAATTACGGAGGAAGTAGAGGAGGTTTTGGTAACGAAGGCGAAAGGGGAGCTTATCAAGTTTCGTTTCCTGACGACGAGGCGGAAAATTTGCAAGAATATGCCGAGTTTCAGGAATACGTAAAGTTGAAGAAGCTCAGGGAGCAGATGAGATTGTTACAGGCCACCACCCAGCTGATGTTACCAGGACCAAATCTAATGGACCAACAACCAGTAATCGCAAATCAGAGTTCAAATACCCTGTTGGTTCCGCAAAAGGTAGTTAGTCCGTCGCAAGCCTCCAGGCAGACAGACCGACCGCCAAGTAGTGGTGTCAATAGTGTACAGCAAGAACCAATGATGGAGATGAAGTTGTGTGGGTTACACAATTGTGCCATGGAGAAAGAAGAGAATGTGCTAGAAATGGAATGCAGTGCCCAGTATGGTAGAAAGGCAACTGCAGAGGAACTGGATATGTTAGCAAGATATCCTAGAACACAGCCATTTCACATTAAAGTAACTGTGTGTTCTACTACTGCAAAGGCACTGATTGACACGGGAGCTCAGTGTTCGGTGATGTCGGGTGATTTCTTGAAAAAATCACTTGGACTGGAGTATACAGTGTACCCTAAGATCCTAAAAGTCACTGTCGCCAATGGTAAAGTAGTTAGTGCACATGGTTATGTTCAATTTCAAATGCAATGTGATTATGGCCGTTTTCCAGTTAAAGCTATCATAATACCAGGGTCCGCAGAAGATTTGATATTGGGAACAGACTTCCTGGCGCATCCGGAAATCAATACGGTGATAGATTTTGGAAAAGGTTCAATGACTATGATGGGTGTGAAGAAAAGTATTGATTTGTTAACATCCGATAAGAAAGCTATTCCAATAGTTGGGATGCATAATCCGATGATAGCAGAATCAATACAAGAAAAATCTATTGAAGAAGATCAATGTTCGACAATCGAGCAACTAGAAGATCTAGTTCCAGTAGTGGCCTGTAATAGAATTTACATTCCACATGGAACAGATCAGCTAGTGAAAGCTAAATTGAGGAATATATCCTCGGCAAATAGAATAAATGGAATCATCGTAGAAGATGATGATTCAGAAACGAGATTCAGAATAGATGATACTATAGTTGACGGTTCAAAGGAGGACTTTGTATTGATGATCTCCAATAATACGGGTTCCGGTTGCCTGATAGAACCTAATCAAATTCTTGGCTACTGTAACTCCGTATTTCGGGGAGAATCAGGTGTATCAATTTTGCAAGCAGGAAATAGTGGAGGAAGTAGCCTAGAGGGCATTTTCAATGCCAAGGAATCAAAATTCGTTTCTGGAAGCATTGTAAAAAATGACCTCTAAAGCTACAGTGTCCGAGGAACAGAAAGAGATGGCGATACGGCAACTCGTGAAATACCGGGATGTATTTAGCCTACCTCATGATCCTCTGACAACTACTCCCCATCTTACTTGTAAAATTAATACAGGTGATGCTAGCCCTGTGGCAAAACATTACTACAGAGCTGCCATTGAACGCCGACCATATATCAGACAACATGTGCAAGAAATGCTGGACAAAGGAGTCATAGAGCCATCAAGATCGCCCTGGGTGGCGCCATTATTCCTAGTAGGGAAGAAAGATGGGTCGCTCAGGCCCGTTGTTGATTTCAGAGGCTTGAACGAGGTTACGAAGGATGATCGATATCCAATACCAAGAATGGATGATTATCTGGACTGCCTCAGGAGAGCAAAATTTTATACGACTCTTGACCTTAAGTCTGGTTATTGGCAAGTGCCAATGGAACAAGGCTGTAAAGAAAAGACTGCTTTCCTGTGTCAAGAAGGGTTGTTTCAGTTCAAAGTAATGCCCTTTGGACTGAAAAATGCACCAGCCGAGTTCCAGAGGATGATGGAAAGAATCCTTCATCCTCATGTGTGGAAGATATGTCTAGTTTACATAGACGATATCATAGTGTTCTCGAATACGTTCGAGGAACACATAGAAAATTTGAAATTGGTCCTAGATGCTCTGAGACGAGCCCAGCTTACACTTAAACTGGAAAAATGCGAATTCCTACCAAACAAGGTATATTTTCTTGGTCATATTTTGGATTCTAATGGAATTTCGCCCGATCCGAAAAAAGTGCAAGCTATAAAGGAGTTTGAATTCCCGGACTCGATCAAGCGTATGCAAAGGTTTCTCGGAATGCTCCAGTGGTGTAAAAAATTTATACTACATCTGGCAAAGCACGCAGAACCTTTGTATAAGCTGAGGGCCAAGAAAAGGAATAAATGGCTTGTCACAGAGGATCATTACAAAGCATTTAATGCTTTGAAAGAAGCACTGGTATCAGTTCCATTTCTTAGGTACCCAGTAATGGATGGCTCAGCCCAATCCATTCTACAAACCGATGCCAGTCGAACAGCACTAGGGGCTGTTCTGTATCAAGAGTCTGGAGACGACAAGTGGGTCATAGCATACAATAGCCGTGTGCTAAAGGAGGACGAGAAAAAGTGGTGCGCAACCGAAAGGGAGTGCCTCGCGATTATCTACCGCCTCAAAATCTATCGGCACTATTTATTGGGGCAGAAAGTATTGATTAAGACAGATCACAGACCACTGTTATCAATGAAAGTCAACACTACAACAAATGACCAATTGAAACGGTGGTATGCGATCATAAATCAATATAACCACAAGTTAGAATACGTGCCGGGTAGACAAAATGCTATGGCTGACTTTCTCTCTAGAAAGGATGAGCCAGAGGATGTGGTGAAATCACCACCGAAGTGGGAAAGCATGTTCGAGACGGATGTTGTTTCCTCCAATGTCAAAGGAATAATAAAAGAACAACAAGAACAACAACAAATTTCCTTGGTGGCCGAGAGGAACAACATCCCCGAAAAGAATAAATCCTACAAGGATAAAAAGGAAGGAGAGGATGCTCGAATTAGTCCTGAGGACGAAAGAGAGCATTCTAAAGGAGTAGAAGCAGTAGTAACCCGAAGCAAAGCTCGTGTTTCGGAAAAGGTGCAGAAAGAAAATCAGGAAACTGATAAATCTGCAATACCTAAGAAACAAGACAATGTGCAGTGGTTACACCCGAGAAAGGAAGAGGAATTTGATAAACCAGGAACATCAGGAGAAAAAGAGATATCTATTGGCCTGATCCCAGATGACTTGATGAGCAAACTGCAAAAAGCAGACGAAAGCTTAAAGCCAATCTGGGATAGATTAGGTGCAAATAGCACCATGAAGTATCACACTGGGTTCTACGAAGAAAATGGTGTATTGTATAGGGAAACTGAGGGAGAAAGCGAAGACCAATTGGTCATACCGGCAAACCTCATGGACTCTGTACTGCATCAGCATCATGGTGCTGTAATAATGACACACCAGGGTTTCAAAAGAACTCTGAGTGTCATGAAATTGCACTATTGGTGGCCTGGCATGGAAAAAGATGTCAGGGAATGGATAAAATACTGCGTTGTCTGTCAAATGGCAACTGCAGGAAAGCCATCCATTCCTCCGTTGATACCCATTGTGCCACAAGGTCAATTTGACATTGTATCCGTGGATATAGTAGGAATTTCGCTTTTGGGAGAAAGAATGCCTTATGTTATAGTTTTTCAGGACTATTTCAAAAAATGGGTTGAAGCTGAAATGATCCCAGATCAATCAGCAAATTCAGTTGTGAATGCGTTCTTAGAAGCTATAATATTTAGGCATGGAACACCAACGAAACTCCTAAGTGACAATGGATCTTGTTTTACTTCGGATTTAATGAAATCAGTTTGTGATTTATGAGAGTTTAAGAAGATCTTCACTACTGCTTACCACCCTCAGGGTAATGGTAGAGAGGTTAAACCAAACTCTAATAGAGCAACTGAGAAAAGTAGCTATGGGTGAACCCGATAGCTGGCCAAGATATCTCAAATCAGTGGTCTTTGCCTACAATGCTACCCCACACGCAGTGACGAAGGCCTCTCCATTTGCGTTGTTGCGGGGCCATGAGGCAAAGTTCGGGATGAATTTGTCAAAAGCCCTTAAAATAGTAATGCCCATGAATTATGAGGCATACAAATTCATCCTAACAGACCACCTAACCAGGCTTTATGGTATTATTGCCGAAAATATCCAGAAAGCAGCGGAAGCTAGCAAAAGATATTTTGACAAGAAAATTAAAACCTCGGTTTTTAAAGAAAATGATTGGGTACTTCTTAAAGTTGATAAGCAAAAGAAACTAGGCTTAACTTGGGAAGGACCCTTCATTATAACTGATGTTTCCAGGTTAGAAGATAATGTCATAACAATTGCAGGTTATGATAATCTTTTGCTACGGCAAAAGGTTTCAGCAAGTAGGCAGAAAATTTTTCGCTACGAGACTACACGATGGCAGAACTACGTAAAAAATCGATCGAATCGTCTTACTGTACCTTCGCAATCAGCGGAGAGTAGTGCAACGCCCGGTGTAGTTTCGTAGCGGCAAAATCTGCCCATTTGCGTGTATTTATTTTGTATATTTAATAAATATTTATTCCAATTGTGTTTTGTAATCGTTAAAATCTGTTTTCATATTTTTTGATATGTAGGATTGTGTTTTAACGAAGCGGGGGGAAAGCTTTTAAAGCGAAAGACCCGTTTTCGTACATTTTTTCATTTTAAAACTTCTTGGTTAACACTTCAAAATCATTCAAAACTTTCAAAAGTTGTGTCCCGTGTCTGCTCTTCATTTTTCAAATCTTTTCGAAAAATTGTGAACGGAAGAACCCTACCGTGAGGTAATTTGCAGCCACAAGGGAATAGACTGTAAATGTTTTATACATCTGTCTACTTTTCACAGCTGCAAATCCGGTTTTAAAAAATTTTAAAATTATTTGGGTGCAAAGAATCGGGCCCAGAAAAAATTTCGAATGGGTAGGCCGAACGAGTGTACTCGGACGTACAACGCGAGGGATGACGAAGTCCAATTTGGGGAGCCGCACCCGCGGCAGAATAATTGCTATTTTTTGGTTGACGGTAAGCAATAATTTTATATTTGTAAATAGTTAGGTAAGAAAATGAGCAGAGGTTACGCTCGTCAGGGGTGTTTTGTAAGACTGTTTCTCTGCCCTTTCTCGGACGAGCTACCAAGTGGGAGTTGAGAATTTAACACAAAAAATTAGGTAGAAGGGGGTGGCAAGGGCCGAACCTAGGTGATCCGAAAAAGACTTCGGTCGAATTAGGTGATCCGATTAGGGGAGGTTTTTTGTCATTCCCGCTCCCTCTGGTTTCCGCAAAGTGGCGAAGAAGGGGATTAGCAGGAGTTAGTCGCGGAGATCAAGGTTGTGATCGATTAAGTGCTGATCGAATAGCAAGAGTGTGTTGGATTAGAGTGAAAAAAAAACACCTATATTCACATATTTTTGCCTATCAATTTTGGTTTCTATAGAGGGACACCCAACAGCCAGAAAGGCTAAAAATCAAGTTCCCGCTCCAAAAATTTCAAAAGTTCAAAAGTTAAAACGATGTTCTGCACAAGGGTGCTAGAGTTTTCCCCAAAGGTTAGAGGAGTAATAGTGGGTAAAATTACCCAAAGAGTTCAAAAAGGGTTACGAAAATGCACATAAAGAGTTAGTAGAGTATGTCTGTCTAAAATTTAAATCTCTCCTGGATTTTTAGACCACAATATCCATCGGGCAATGCGGATAGTGGAGTTGGAAAGGTGGTTTTTTGCCACTTTTGAGTTCTGGCCGACCAACCCTATCGAGCTGATAATTGTTCCCATGGGAAGTGTGGAAAGGGTGGTAAAACACCTAGAAAACAGCACTTTCCGAGGCATGAACATTGTCGGCTTCGATGTAGAGAAGGTAAACTGTGAGGACGCTAGAAAGCTGTTTAGGTGGGGGTTGGAAAACGAAAAAGGCAACCAGTTTGCCAGATTAGTTTCGTTCGCCCATCTAAATGGCAAAACGTTCGTAATCGATTTAACGTTGCTGCAAGAGCAAGAGTGGAACATCTTGTTACACTTTTTACACTCAGCGACGTTGTTAGTCGGTTACCCCGTTTTGGAGGACATAGTGTCAATTATCAATGTCCGTGGATGCGGAAAAAGCACCGATGGTCGCGACTTGTCTGACGCGATTAGATGTAGTATCAAAGATGGAAATCTGGGAAGATACTATGATCTAAGCGTCACAGCAAAGCAGATCATGGGAAGCGAGACTACCAAATCCAGGAAAGCAGGAATCTGCCCTGAGACATTGAAATTGAAAGGCCTCTTTGCCGAAATGTATTTGGCTGACATCGGTCCTCACCAGACTGATTTCAGTCTTTTACGTAATAGACAAAGTGTTGCCAAAGAAAGAGTCCCCGAAGAGATGCTGCAGTACGCTGGTATGGATGCGTACTTTTCATTGGCAATTTTTATGGGGGCATTTCATTATGGGTATGTGATTGAGCTATGTGGGGGAGTTGCCAACTTTCCTCACAATATAGTCGATCCATCCCAGATTGAAATTCTTTCATATAAATTTTATCAGTTCTACTCATATGTAGTTATGGACTATAAACTACGTAACTTTGTGGGTACACCTGATATTGTGGTTAGGCAGCCTGAGGCCACCTACCACATGATGCGCCAAGAAATGTACGCAAGATGGGCCACACAAGTGCAAGAAATAGGGCCTAGTTTTCGTTGCCATCGGGACATATGCAATCCTAGGAAAGGGAAAGAAAATTTGCCGTGGCGAGGCATCTATCCAGGTGCTTATCCTCAGGGTAAAAAATTAAAGCCCAATTCCTATGATGAAGCAAGTGATCCCGACGACGACGAAATGATTAGGCCTGAACAGCGCTTGTCGGCCAAGGATAGGTTGCGCCTACAGTTAGTAGAGGAAATGGCGCAAGTGAAGCAGTATCATGAGCTCACGCAGCCAGCGTCTTTAGTTTGGTTCATCAACACAGCTAAGAAAGTTGTCAAACTACCCCAAGATCGTCAAAAGCAAGCACTACTAGATGCCCTAAAAAGCATCTGGTTCATGTGCCTATTGATATTGATCCTGGGCTGGGCTATTTTGACAAAGATCACTGGAAGCCTCAGCTGGTGGAGTATGCTGAGGCATTTGAGGAAAAGCGGTTCTCAGAACTGCAAGCCGCTTGTGCTTTAGTCCCGCTGGCCTTTCACGTGATCTGGCCCCATAGCAGAAAGGAACTGGACTTTGTAATGGCCGAAATGTTTAGTTACAGGTTCATTACATCATTCAGCCCAGAGCTACAGGGCAAGATAAAAGAAATGGCTTGGCGGTCAGATGAAAGGTTGTCCCAGTATCTTTTGTTGGCGAAAACTCTTCCAAACATAGAGTATGAGGTACCCCACAAAGGTGCTGGAATATATGTTTGGATGAATCGATTCGGATTTATGCCGATTCGATTAAGATTATGGAAGAATGCTGATGTGTGCGCGCCGATCCCTGGCAGCCCTGACACAATAACTACAGACAGTAAGAGCTATAGCTCAAATCCGTATTATTATGTTAGGTTCTACCATATCGAGCTAGCACAAAGGACGCCATCATTAAGATATGGGGTAACCTGGCAAACGAAAATCGACAAGGTTGGAGACATCTATGGGTCAAAGGCGGAGAATAGGGAGTATACTATAGCCTTTCCTACAAAGATCTTTGACCTTAGACCTCTGGCCTCGGATTTACCGGGAATTCAGCACACATATAGTTATAAAACGGGTGAAGGTGTTGTCACCAAATTAGCTGGCAAGATTAGTCCCACCAAGACTGATAGTCGGAAAGGCGAGGACAAACAGCAGGCTGATGTAGGTGTTGTTGAATTTCGGATATTTTCAGGTCAGGAAGTCCAAACGTCGGAAAGCGAAATCTTCAGCGATGCAGTGGGACTGCCGGCTGAAGATGAATCGCCAGACCAAGGACTTGAGGATGAGGACGTGACTGAGCTGTTGGAAGAAGAGCAGCAGCAAGAGCAATCGGTTCCGGCAACGGAACTGATGCAAGCTCAAACTGCTCAGACGCAGTCCGAACTCGACAACCAGCGTCGATTAGAAGTTATTCTAAAGATGGAAGAGGAGGGAAAGGAAAGAATTCGGCTCCAACGCAAATTAATGGAGGAAGAATTTGCGAAGAATGCGGTGATTTACAATGAAAAACTTCGCCAAATGTCAATTCAATTCGGACTCCAAAAGGATGATACCGCAGCGCCCGAAATGGAAAGGAAGGTAGTCGTATTAGAGCCACCATCGCGGATGAAGGTAGACGACGATATGGCCTCCGATAAGCTCGTTATTGATGAAAGGAAAGCGGAAATGCCCGACTCGGAGATGACGGAGAGCAAGGAGGTAATAGCGTTCTCAGCTGATGGGGGTGTTCCAGGATTGTATTCAGCCAAAGTCGTTCAGAGTATGAGAGAAAAGGGTTGGAACGACGAGAAAATATTATTTATGGCTGAAAGAAAGAAGAAAATGAGAGTAAAGGAGAAGGAAAGGAGGAAGAAGGGTATTAAGGGAGCAAAAGTAGAAGCAAAAGAGGAAGACAGTAAGACAGCATCTTCGTCCGTCATATCGACCTCAACTTCTACGATTACCTCCACTACTACCCTCCTTCTCAAATTACTTCTACTTCAACTGGAACACCGTCATTGGCTACATCTTCAGTGGTTACTGCAACTCAGGATAGCACATCCAAAACTAGTCAAACTTCAGGCGCAATAGGCCTTGGGATGGGGAAACCGATGCCGAAAGGCCAGGCAAAACTCAGCAAGGACCAAAAACCAGGAGTGGCAGCTAGTCAAGTGCAAGTGGCTGGTCCCAGTAAAATTAAGCAGGCACAGGCTGCTCAGGCAACTGAAACGCCGGAAGTGACTGCGGAAAAATTCAAGGACAGTCTCTTGGACTTCTGGGATGTCTATCAACCAAAAGCCAGAGAAGCTGGCCCAATATCATTTTTCACGAGTGCAGTGGCCAAGTATTTTGCTTTCGAGCAATTTGAGTCAGAAAGAGTATTCTTCATGGTAAATGATGCTGTTAGGGAAATCTACCAGGATTATGAACAACAGTTCAGAATCCAGGGAGCGTTTCTTTATGATCGGACCAATTTGCCTGAAGAGCTCTGGGAAAGAGTCATGTATGACTTTCTCCCCAGGTGGCTCAAGTCGGAGAGAGCACCTGATGAGTTTTCCTGGGTCAGGTATTTGGTTATGATGCTATTCCTCGTGTTGGAATGCGCCCCGCTATCCCCGATGCATATTGGAAACATTTATGCCAGGGCGATGGTGGTGGCGAATAACCAACTGTTGAGGGTGTATAATAACCATGATACCCCCTTGGAATACAAAACGGCCTTTCGATCTGTGATGCTTAGTGTTGTATCTTGGTTCGTGTCGGGGCGGAGATGACGCGGCGTGAGCAGGATTGGGATTCCGAGGTTGCGTCCTTAATGTACGTGCGTCCCACGCCCACGTTTACCCGATTACCTAATTACTGGTACTTAAACCCCGACAATAATTATCCCAACAATTAAAGAAAGCCTAGTTTCTTTAATTGCCTCCCTTCTTTCTCACTAACTAAAAATGAAAGGGGCTTTCCTACCTATTTATTACTACACAATAAACGTACGAAAACTTACGTGACAAAACGCGACGGGCGAGGCGAAAATAAAAGTAACAATAATAAATCTACTCCCACACACGGGCGAGCAAAGGCGAAAAGGCGTGGTGGGAGGCGGCTAATATGTACTAGTGGTGGCCGGCGGGGCACACAACTAGTAGAGAAAAATAAAACACACGTAAAATATACGTTAACGAATAAGTGAAGAGAGAGACCAGTGCACGCGTACTGGCGTGCGCTACAGTAAGATGGCCACTGGTGGTCCGCGTTGCTCTCTCCACTTGCCACCTGCGGGCCTGTGACGCGTCTTGACAAAACAATAAAAAATCGGCGGAAAACACACTACAACACCCCTCCCCCCTTGCAGTAGATCGCCCTAAGCGATCGTCAGGAAATACCGAAAAAGAACATGCAAGGGGAAGGGCTCCGCCACTACAGGCCGTTGCCGGGGTTGCCGAAAATTCTTCGGCGTCACACAGCGGGGCCGGCGGAGTTGTTGGGGTAGTTTGAGCCGATTTTTGGGGCGGCGACCATAAGCCCAGCGGCGGAGTGTACGGACAAAACGGGGCAAGTGGGGGCGTGTAGCGGGCCACCGGCGGTCAACTTACTGTGTGCTTGCAGCGTCGGCTGCACGTGCGCTGGAAACTAGTACAAAATTATAAAGCAAAACGAGATTAGGAATGAAACAACCGGATCAAAATGAGGTTAAGAAACACAAAAAACGAAGAAAAAACAATGTTACTGTACAAAAAGCTCGTGTTCAATGGCGGCGGCGATAACGGGTATCGGATGCGGAGTGGTGATTTCGTTGCGGATCGCGGCGGTCGCGTTCGTTTCGTCGGTAGCGATCGTTGTGGTAGCCGTGGGGATCGTACAGGTCGTCGTGACCATCAAAACGAACGTTACGGGAATAATGAGATCGACCGTAGTCAGAGGTATCCCGGCGGCGCGACGATGAGGTTGACGTTTGAGGTGGAAGCGGCGATAGCGGGTTCACGCCGGGTGCTGGCAACTGAGTGGCAATTAACGACGGTTTGTCGGACGGCGTCCCTGTTGGCGGCAACGGTCGCGGTGGCAAAAGATTCCACCGGGCAGAAAAGTCGTGCCGACGCAGCAGGGGCGTGGGGCGATCCGTCTCGCTGTGGTATTGCAAATAAATTCTTCGGATGTCGGCGATTTCGGGCGGCTGTGGAAACGGTGCGTAGCTCGGATAAGCCATCCAGCTGTCGATAAGTCCGACAGCGGTGTTATAGGCTTGGAGCAGGCACGAAGGATTATCCAGGCCGCGGGCTTCGTATAGGAAAAGAGTCAAGTGGGCGGTGTGAACGGCGTCAACGACGCCGAGCTCCTCAGCCCAAAGACCGGCGACCCATTTCAATATCACTGTGGCAACGGCGTTCGAAATCGGTGGTTGCTGTTCTACGTATGAGGGGCGGTAGTGGTCGCGGAAGTATTGGTACAACGCCAGCGAAGCGTTCATGGCGCGTATGTGCACGGGCATGGTGATGTGAATGCGAAGGCGCCCGAAAAAATTGATCAGCACCATTTCGTGCATCGTGCATGGTGAGAAGAATTCGACGGCCGGGTCAATATGTGGCGGATAGCCCGGTGTGACAATCGTAACGGCATGCGGCTGATCGGTAGTACGAAATCGCGTATAATTCGGCAAGTGCGTAGCCTCGCTAGGCAACCGGGGTTTGATAGCTGGTGCGGAACTTGGTGGCAACGGAGCTCCAAGAACTGGTTTGGTGGCGATGATCAATTGCGGCTGTTTGACCGCAGTAACCGGAGCCGACGTCGGGGCCGTAGGCGGCAGTGACGTGGTGTGGGTTACTGAGGTCGTTATGGCGGTTGTCGGAGCCGTAGGCGGCTGCGACGTTACCGTAGGCGTAGTCGAGGGTGTTGCGGGCTCCACGTCCATAGGAGGCGGCCGAAGTGGAGCTTTAAATTCATCTTTCGGCGGATTCTTTAGAGCTTCCAGGCGGCGCTGGATTTCGGCGTCTCGGTGCAATGGGCTAATGTAGTCTGTTAGTTTCGTAGGTGAACGGCGGAAACCGTGGCGATAGTGTTCTTCGTAAAAACCCGTCGTGTGCACCTTACGGGTTTGTTCGCTTTGCGTACGATGCGGCGGTGCGTCATCGCGGCGTTCGTGTTGGCGGCTTTCCCTGCCGGTTGCTGGAGTTTGTTTTGTTTCTTTACGGTGGCAGTCATCACAAGAATGAGACTCGTGGTGTGAACAGCGGCTGTCTGGTTTGTGAGCAGGCGGCGGTAACGTTGCCGACGCTGCTGTTTTGGAAGAATCGCGCTTGGGTTTCGGCGTTGACGTGGCATGCGAAGAGCGTTCGGCTTCTTCGCAGGTTCTTTGTTTATCGCGTTGTTCACGGCGTCGGGTGGTGCGCTCGCTGGGGGTTCGGCCGCGCTCAGCATGCGAGGTGCTGGGTGGCGGCGTACGCCGTGTACTCGGTTCGTCCGATGTTTTTGTCTTGTGAGATTTGCGGTACGCCGATTCGTCCTGGAGCTGTTGTTTCCGTTTTATTGAATGTTCATACCGGCCGGGTCTTCGGATAGGATTACCATAGCGATCTAGAGCCGGCACGGACGTGCGGGATGCCTGTGGGGTTTGGACATCCACAGGCGCCGTCGGCGGCGGTAGAATCGCTGGTTGCGGCCGTTGCAATGTGACCGGCGGCGGTAACGGGGCCAGTGGTTGCACGACGGGTTGGGCCATCGCAGGAGCCATTTGAGCTACTTGCGGGGCCGGAGCGATCAATGTCGGTTGCGGCAACAAAATTTGTTGTATTTGTTCTTTCAACGCTTCGGGGAAATCTTTCCACTGATGTTCGGGAAATAACATACCGGGCGGCGGTGGCGGAAAATGATGCGCGGCCAGTGCTGCTGCCAGGGCGTCCCATTGCGGAGCTGAAATAATTTTGAAAAAATAGGGTGCAGCCAGGAGTCGAACCTGGGTTACCAGCATTCCGGGCTGATGTCCTCACCAATAGACCACCACACCACGAGGTGAACCCAGATTAAGGTGCTCCCCTAGGCTACGATTTTTTAGGACACAACTCCAATGCTTGGTGGTCGTGAACCTACGACCTTTTTGGCAAGTAGCAGCGTACCTGCTGCTTTTTGAACTGCCGACCAATGAAGTTGCTAACTTTTTAGAAATGAAATTTATATGGAATTTTTTGGAGTGAAAATAAGTTTGAAAAAATAGGGTGCAGCCAGGAGTCGAACCTGGGTTACCAGCATTCCGGGCTGATGTGGTCACCAATAGACCACCACACCACGAGGTGAACCCAGATTAAGGTGCTCCCCTAGGCTACGATTTTTTAGGACACAACTCCAATGCTTGGTGGTCGTGAACCTACGACCTTTTTGGCAAGTAGCAGCGTACCTGCTGCTTTTTGAACTGCCGACCAATGAAGTTGCTAACTTTTTAGAATTGAAATTTATATGGAATTTTTTGGAGTGAAAATAAGTTTGAAAAAATAGGGTGCAGCCAGGAGTCTAACCTGGGTTACCAGCATTCCGGGCTGATGTCCTCACCAATAGACCACCACACCACGAGGTGAACCCAGATTAAGGTGCTCCCCTAGGCTACGATTTTTTAGGACACAACTCCAATGCTTGGTGGTCGTGAACCTACGACCTTTTTGGCAAGTAGCAGCGTACCTGCTGCTTTTTGAACTGCCGACCAATGAAGTTGCTAACTTTTTAGAAATGAAATTTATATGGAATTTTTTGGAGTGAAAATAAGTTTGAAAAAATAGGGTGCAGCCAGGAGTCGAACCTGGGTTACCAGCATTCCGGGCTGATGTCCTCACCAATAGACCACCACACCACGAGGTGAACCCAGATTAAGGTGCTCCCCTAGGCTACGATTTTTAGGACACAACAAAAAGGTCGTAGGTTCACGACCACCAAGCATTGGAGTTGTGTCCTAAAAAATCGTAGCCTAGGGGAGCACCTTAATCTGGGTTCACCTCGTGGTGTGGTGGTCTATTGGTGAGGACATCAGCCCGGAATGCTGGTAACCCAGGTTCGACTCCTGGCTGCACCCTATTTTTTCAAACTTATTTTCACACCAAAAAATTCCATATAAATTTCATTACTGAAATAATTTGTTGAGAAAAACGTACAGGAGCACTATACCTGGCTGCGGCAACAGTAGCAATAAGCGGAGGTCCGGCAAAACGGCCGGTGTCGCCAAGTATATTCGTGGATCCACGGCGGGTGCCGTGGTGACTGTCGTAGCGGCTGGTTCCATAGAGGCGACGTCCATAGACGTGGATTGATCCACCGTGCTTTCCTCGGGTATGTCGGTCAACATTTGTTCTGACGTCATAGTCTCGGAGTCAATCGCAGCGGGTTGGACGGGTGTGGATTCGTCCATGGGAGCCGGGTGGGATGTTGGAAATTTCATCGAGCGTCAATTTCAGAAAATCATTGATTTTCAGAAAATCATTTGCGTGGCGGTTGCGGTTATATCGGAAGGCGCGGGTACCATAGGAAGGGCCGGCACGTCCGTTGATGGCGGCAGCTTCGCTATGTTGAGATCGAAGATTGGCGTTTCAAGTAGTTCATCGTCAGCGGGTTCAACTTCGACGTCGATAGGGCGGTCGAGGAGTTCCTCGGCGGTGAGCGTTTGCACCGAAGCCGTAGTCGGCATGGGGTACGCATACACCGGGGCGGGGAACGAAAGACGGTTTTGATGGTCGATGAGCGCGATGAACGTTGAATAAAAATGGAAACGGCTGTGTGGGTTGGCCGTATAGTCGTTTTCATCAATTTCAATTTCTTCGACCGACGTTTCCATATGGAAGTCTTCGTTGAACACAATCGGGCGTAATGCAAAGCAATTGCAAATATACGTGCCTGGGTCGCTAGAGAAACTGGGTTCGCGTTCTGGGATACGGTTCAACCAATTCGTGAGAAGCGAATTGGGGTTGCCGTCGCTGCGGTACCACATGCACTCGTAGAACGCGGCACGTGTATCTGGCATCATCGATTGCGCGTGGCGGAGGAGGACGTCGTTGACCCAGGCGTATTCTGCGGTGGAACATGGTGAAGCTAGGAGCACGGCTAACGGCATAAAAGACGTTAGCTTCCGGAACCATTCTCCGTCAACCTGTAAAAAGTTAAGGATGGTTGAAGGGTGATAACGATAATGGGTACCGTTATAAGTGCGTTCGCGTAGGGGTTGGTCGGCGGCTACGCGTTCGGTCCAAAGATTTTCAACTTCGTGAGGAAGCGGCGGCAAATTGGGGTCGTTGTAAGGCATACGATCGCGGACGGCCAACTTGTATATCGGTGAAAGCGGAAAGTTGAGCAGCTCGATGATTCGATGGATGATATTACTTTTCATAGCCGACGTGACGGCTGCTTGAAGGCGTTTGGGATCATCGAACACCGATTGTGGTTTTAGAGCCGGGTCTTCGTCGTCGGAGACATCTGGTGACTTGTTCCATTCGTCCTTCTGTTTCTTTTTCTTCTTTTTTGGCACTTTCGGAACGGGGAGAAGCTTCGGGTGAGTTGTCCGCGTCAAGGTCTTGACGTCCCGGAAGCTGTTGGGAATCGTTCCTAAACAGAAAGACCGACCGTGGTCGGACGATGTGCAATCATACATAAAAAATTTATAAGCCGAAAGAACTTCGTCTCGCATGATTGCAGGCAAGGCCACTTGCGATGTCGTCGGGTAGATCCGGTTGGCGTAGTCGGGAGGCAGGACATCCGACAGCGCGACGTTGTGAAAGGTGGCGATGACGTACTCTGCAAGATGGTCGATTTCGGCGGCGTCCAACGAGTCGTGGGGAAACAACGCGGGCGCGTTGTAGACCTCGGGGATGAAGCCGTAACGACCAAATGCCAAGAACAATAGCAGCGGATAATAGGCGTCGAGGGCCGCGTAGGCCAGGACGTCGGACTGTAGGAACGACGTTGTTGGATTGTTGAAAAAGCGTAGGGCTCCGGGAAAGCGTAAAGTGAGCTTTGACACGTCTAGCGCCCACATTGCGGAAACTGTGGCTTTGAGCGTGCGTTTTTCCGGAAAGAAACCGATTCGTCGTGCCAACTCGTACAATGACGGGGATATGTCGATGTTTCGAATGACGCGGTACGCGTCGAAGTGGATTGCTTTTATGACGGGGTCTTTGTTCTTCTTTTGTCGGTCGGTTCGAAATTGAGTGCCCAGAAGCGCGTAGATTCCCGCCCAGTCGTCAGCTCCATCGAAAGAGACTACGATGGTGTGGTCGCCGTCAACTAGGGCGAAAAGCGCGGTCCAGTCTTCTGGGGTGGCGGTGAACGTTTCGAAGACGAACATCGTGCCATTCGGAAACGCGAGTTGAACGTAGCGGGGGTAACTAGACGCCGTGGGGTCGGCTGGCATTTGTACTGTGCATTGAAATTGTTTGAAATCGGCGGCCGAGATTGATTCGGTGTCAAAGCCGACCAGCGTGTATCCACGGAAGTTTGGTGTGGGTTGGGCGGCCAAGGCCTGCCCCAAACTTCCGGGTGAAAGGAAAATCGGCGGCGGCAAGACGTTCGGGGGTCGCGCGTACATGGAAATGTACCACGACTCCAAATCGGCAACGCGAGTTAGGCGTTTGACGTTGTTTTCTAAACAAGAGCGAATTCGATACTCATCAGTGACACATGGGACACCACGTCGAATGAACGACATGGGGTTTGAAGGATGATGTAAACATGAACGAAGAGGGAGGCGGTGTGGTGTTGTCAATTCGTTAGAAGTACATAGCTTTGAGGCGGCGTTGGCTTGGGCGGCGATGTCACCTTGATGGGCGCACTTGGACAACTGGATCGGGCTACGATAGCGAGATAACGAGAGTTGTGGTATGCGGAAATCAAGGCAGCGGCCGGTTGTGGACTGAGGAGGCCACAACTTGATGATGACGGGATCGCGGCGGCTGACCATGGAACTCTGACCCAAGACTACAGAGGGGGAGATACTCATGGGGTCCCAAGCAAAAGCATGCAAGTATAAGCAGCAAAAGCATAAAATGAGAAAATACCGTCGCAGGCGAAACTTAGGTCGTTCTGGTGGGGCTGCTGTTCGGCCCAACGGACGTAACGTTGGTTGACGTTAATCGATTCGCGATACGGCGGAGGGTCGTCGGCCGTGGAGGATGATGCGGTCGACGGCGTCGTCATATTGAAAAAATAAAATTTTTGAGAGCGGCTTGAAAATGTGACTATTGCTGATGGAAGCGAAAGATGGAAATGAAATAGTAAAAGAATCAGCCGCTGAAAGGTGAAGAAAGTGTAAAGTAGGAAAATGCAAACACTATCATTACGAAAAGCAACACAAACACCACTATGTTAATGGAGAGTAAAATCAACCTTTCCCAATTAGTCTTATGAGAGTGATAGCGGCCAGGGTCGGGCGGAAGTAAACCGAATGGCCTCGCGCCAAACAGAACCTAACATTATAGAAGAAACCCCCTCCTATTGCGAAAGTGTGGGAACCGGGGCAGGATGTAAAGTGACATTGTAAAGTCGGCCGAAGGCAAAAACGGCGGATTGAGTGGAAGCGTGTTGAAACTGCCGTGCATCCTTGCTCGTTATCGAGGTCACCATGATCTAAATTAAACAAACATAAAGATTATTTACAACGCGGCGTGATGAGCACCGTATCACAAAGAAAAAATTTCAAAGCGAGCTATTGCCGGCGAGAAGTGTGGGGCGTGCGGGGTCCACCTTCCTCGTTGTCAAATGCATTCTTTGCCGGTCGTGGGACGAACGGTTTTAGACGTGTGATGGAGATTGTCTGCGGGCGGCCGGGCGCGTCGAGTGCGTCAATGGTAACAACGTTTTCGGTTGCGCGGGAGGCGTCCGTGATGAGGAAAGGCCCGATGAAGTCGGGTTGGATCTTGTTGGCTTTTCCCGTGTTGGTCAAAAGAACTAAGTCGTTGACGGCGAAGTCGCATCTTCGAGCTTTGCGGTCAAAATATTCTTTGCTGGCGGCGGCTGCGGCATCGAGGTTAGCTTTGATCTTTTCGTGCATCTTGAGTTGGGCTTGCGTTAGAATATGTTGATAAGCGTCGTAATTCAACGGCAAGGTGAGGCGGCGGGCGCAGTCGTAGTCGAAGGTGATGCGCGGTTCATATCCTCGTAATAAACTGAACGGCGAATGGCGTGTGGCTGTATGTGGCGTGGCGTTGTAAGCGAACACGGCGTAGGGCAGGTAGCGCTCCCAGTTGTCTGGATCATCGGCGGTATACTTTTTGAGTTGAGCAATCAATGTTTGATTGAAACGTTCGACCATTCCATTGCACTGGGGGTGGTACGCCATTGTTTTGACTTTTCTAATTTTGAGAAGTTCACAGATATCTTGCATAAGTTTTGACGTAAAGCATCCACCTTGATTGGAAAGGAGTACAAGTGGGCTGCCGTGCGTGAGGACGACCTTGTTGATAAAACATTCCACTATGGTTGAGGCTTTCTGATCCGGTATCGGGTGCGCGGATACGAATTTCGTAAAATAGTCCTGAAAAACAATAACGTAGGGACGCCTCTCACCTACTGGCGAAATGTTGACGATGTCGGTTGCCACGATTTCGAATGGGTGTTTGGGTTGAATTGGCAACAATGGCGGAGGCGGTGACGTGCGCGGCGTTGTTAGTTGGCAAATTTTACAGGTTTTGATCCAATCCCGAACGTCCTCTTCCATGCGGGGCCACCAAAAGTGAGCTTTGATGGCTGCTAGCGTACGATTTGTTCCTTGGTGATTCAAAATTTTTGCGCCGTGGAATTGGTGCAGAGTTTGGTCGACCATTGAGGCGGGTACGACTAATTGCTTGACATCTTTAATTTGCCGGTATAAAAGTTGATCTTCGAGGAAGAAAATCGATGGGTGTTTGGCGGCGTTATCCGTTTTGAGTGAGGCGATGATTTTTGTTATGGCCGGGTCGGCGGCTTGCGCTTTCAAAACTTCTTCGTGAGCGGCGATCGTAATGACCTCGGCCGAGGGCGGTTCGTGGTCGGCGTCTTTAGGCATTGAATTAGAGAGTGTGGGTGAACTGATGGTCTTTCTCGTCATTGCACGGGTGATGGCGTTGATTTCGGCGTCGACCTCCGTGGGTAGTGAAGCCACTGCTGGGCGTATTTCCGGTACCGTTAAGTCGGTTTCCATAGTTGCACCAGCAGGGTGAAAATTTTCACGGAAGATCTTTGCCGTCAAGTTTTCAGCGTTCTGGATCGGGCATTTGTCGCGGTCATCTTTCCTAGATAGAAAATCGGCGCAAGCGTTATCATTACCCTTAACATATTCCACTTTGTAATCGTAATCTTGTAGGCTGATCGCGAAACGCTGCAGTCGCGAATTGCGGTGTTTCTCGTCTTTGAGCCATTCGAGCGGCTTGTGATCGGTGCGGACGATAACTTTCTGGCCGTACACATAGTGGCGATACATCCGGAAGCCGTATACAATGGCGAGGCATTCACGCTCAGTTGTACTGTAGCGGGTTTCGGCATCGGTGAGTACGCGACTATTGTAGGCGATGACCCATTGATCGTTTTCGTTTTCTTGATACAGAATTGCTCCGATAGCGGTCGTACTAGCGTCGGTTTGAATAACGAATTGAGCTTTGCCATCGTAGACGGGGTAGCGGAGAAATGGCGAAGACGTAAGGGCTGTCTTGATGCCTTTGAATGCGGCGTGGTGTTCGTCCGTTGCGAAGTATTGGGCGTCTTTACGTAGAAGTCCGTACAAAGGACTGGACAAGGTCGCCAAATTCGGGATGAATCGCTTGCACCATTGAACTAGACCTAAAAAACTCTGCATACCTTTTTTTGTCTTCGGGAATTCGTATTCGGCGATAGCTTTGACTTTCTCGGGATCGGCGGCGATTCCGCGGGCGCTAAGAAGATGTCCCAAGAATTTGACTTGCGGCGGCAGGAACTCGCATTTGTCTGGTCGAAGCGTAAGGTTGGCCGCGCGGAGGGCGTCAAAAACGATTTGTAAATGCTCCAAATGGTCTTCAAAAGAGTTCGAGAAAATGATGATATCGTCGATGTAGACGAGGCAGATTTTCCAGATATACGGGCAGAGGATTCGCTCCATTAAGCGTTGAAACTCGGCGGGCGCGTTCTTCAAACCGAAGGGCAAAACTTTGAATCGAAACAAACCTTCTTGGCAGATGAAGGTTGTTTTATCACGGGAATCGACGTCGAGGGGTACCTGCCAATACCCAGCTTTGAGGTCGAGCGTGGTGAAGAATTTTGCGTGTCCCATTGCGTCCAAGTAGTCGTCGATGCGCGGAATTGGGAATTTGTCGCTCGGCGTAACGTCGTTGATTCCGCGGTAGTCAACAACGGGTCTCCAAGAGCCGTCTTTTTTCTTTACCAAGAATAGCGGTGCGGCCCAGGGTGAGCGGGATGGTTCGATAAAATCGTTGTCGAGCATTTCTTGAATATGACGGCGTACAATCGGTCTCTGTTCCATCGCGGCGCGGTAATAATGGCGGGAAACTGGTTTTGCAGTGCCGGTGTCGATGCTGATGGTCAACTCGCTAGTGATGGTTGGTTTATCGCCGGGGAGACTGAAAACATCGCGGTGCTGTCGGAGCATCCTGAGGGCTCTTGCTTTTTGCGCGGTAGAAACGTACGTCTTCTCCGTCATTTTGTTCAGGGCGTATTCCAGCTTTTGTTGTGCGGTGTTGCCGGGGAATGATTTGTCCAATGCGGCCGGCTCGTGGTCGGTTAAGTCGCGGTCGGCGGCAGCGGTTGCTATCTGACAATCGGCTTGGGTTTCGGAGTACTCCAGCGTGTGCTTTGCCATCGCAATGAGTTGATTTGGTTGGAGTTTGATACTGTTGGGCGTTTTGTTGATGAAGAGGAGCGGACAATGGCCATTGGTGATGTTGACCACTGCGGTTTCGACCGGAAGTTCGGCGGCAACATTATCCATGGCGAGTGGTTGTACAATCACGTCGGGCACTGTCGCCGATGTTGTAGGAAAAACGCTACTTTTGACCCATTGTTGGCAGTGCGGCGAAATCGAAACGGAAACTTGGGCGACGAGAAAAATCGGTTCGGGGAGCTCAGTAACCTCCAGCTGCCGAGGGGGCGGTTGGTGTGGACTAGGTTGAGCCTGCCGTATCAGTTGTTCAACTTCGATTTCTTCGGGTTGACTAACAATATCAGATTTATCATCATAACAACTTACTCGTTCGTCCTCTGGTATCTCTTCTAAAACATTATCGTTAGCGGCGTTGAGAAACAGTTCCGTTTGCGGGCAGATCGAGGCGATTACCTTGAGCGGCAGTTTAACGTCTTGAATTTCGATGTAATTGTCTTTGAAATTTAGAATGGCGTGGATATCGGGATGCGCGAGGAAGTCGGTTCCAATGATGAATTGATCGTTTCCTTCGTCGTCAAGGATTACGCATTTGATCATGTGCTCTCCGAACGCGGATTCCATCGTGACAACTACCGGGCCGTGAGCGTTGACTACGGCGCCGTCGGCTACTTTAATTTTTCCACAAATCGGGAGTTGAAGCGATTGCTTTTCGAAAGCGCGTTTGACCAATCCTGATGAGAGGACGGAACATTGGGCACCTGTATCGATGAGCGCGTGTGCTTTGACGGCTCTAATTTTGATTGGGATTTGAAAGGCTCTCGTGGAAGCGTACTTGCGAACAAACGATTTGGAAGATGGTGTGAGATTATCGATTTGACAAACGGACGAACGAATATGACAGGGATCTTGAAAAGCGCGGCCTGTTGCGTTCCAACGGACGATGCCGGGGCTGACAATCGGCGCGGCGGAAGCGATTTCTTTGGATGGAACAACCATATTGGCCGCGGATGTTGAATGATTATTAACGCGTGTTTCGAGCGCAGGTACTGGCGCAGTATTTGGTGCCGGAAGGGCGGGTAGGGTAATTTGCAGTTCTGAAGATTGAGAACTAGGGCGCGATGAATCTGTCGGCGTTGTGACGTATGGAGCCGGTACCGCGTTGTAATGAATATGTTGTTCCCACGGCGCCGGAAATTGGTGGTTCGGGTAGACGGCGTAGGTATTCTGAACAAAATCATTTGGGCGTTGTATAGGATTACCTTCATAGAAATGGTTTCGCGTGCCGTGGGCGTAGTTCGCTCCACGTTGGGGCAGTCCTCCGCGGCGGGGTCGCCAGTCGCGTTGTCCGCGGACGTCGTTTGAATTGTTTCGGAAATCAACTTGCCGTGGTTGGGCGGCGTAGTTTGGGCGGTTGGGTTCAAGTCGGGCTGATTGTTGGGCGTTTTGCCGTTTGAGCCAGACGCAATCTTCTGTGTTGTGTGTGCGGGATTTGTGAGCGTCGCACCACAGACCTGCAGGTTGCGTCGTGCGTGCGCGGTCTCTGCTGGCGGATCGGTCGAAGCGGTTCGCGTACGGCTCTCTGTTCTGAGATGGATGGCGCGGGCTTTGTTGCCTATTGTTGGATATCGTTTCTTCAGGGCGCTGTCGAGACTTTCGTTCTTCATAGTCGCGGTCGTATCGTTGAATCAATTGTTCCAGAAGCATCTCCGTGCGCGGCGGTTGCGGCGGTGGTGGTTCAATTGCTTGTGGTTGGAAAGAGACGAATTTAGTGGGTTGCATCGCCGGGTTTTGCGTCCTGCAGTCCATTGAGGGAGAGCGCTCGCGGTAGCGATTTTGAGGACGGTCCATGCTACGGCGGCGTTCAAAACGGCGGTCAAACGGTTGCGGCGACTTCGGTGGGGGTGCATCTAGATCAGCTTGATTTACCAGAATGGGTCGTTCCGCGGTTCCGATTTCGGCTTTAGTTGCGTTGAGGACACTACGGGCTTTGGCTACGGCGTCGGCCAGTTGTTGAACATTTGTAAAACCCTTTGCTTGTTCGCCAATTGTGAGTTGATAGAAAACAGGCATTTTGGTCAAAAAGGTATCAATTACTTGTTTATGCCGGAAAGTTTGATCTTCATGCTGATACAATAGTTGTACGTAAGTCATTACCTTACTCAGGAATGCGGCGGGTTCCTCTCCGGCTTCTGGCGTGATTGACGCAAGTTCGCGTTTAAGAGTCATCGGATTGCAATCGGGCGCCAACTGGAACATGAGCAAATGTTTGGCGTCTTCGTACCGCGTCATATCTTGGATCATATCGCTCGGCGTATCGCGGGTAAGTCGGCGAAGGGCACTCATTTTTACGTGATTGGAGGCGTCGTAGCCGAACTCATTTTCCAGTCGGATGAAGAAGCGTAACAGGCGTTTATTTGTTGCGGCGCCGTCAATTATCAGCGGATGCATATTGTCGACGATTGTTTTGATGCGGCTATCTTCCTCACGATGAGACGTGCGCGGCATGTCGTACCGAGGGTGCAGGTGTTCATAATAATCCTCGGGTGGGTAATCTGAGAAGCCAAACTGGTTTGCCGCGGGCGGTGGGCGTCTTTGAAGCGCGGAGCGGTGTAAATCTTCGTCGGCGCGCGTATTGCGGGCGAATTCGTTATTATATAAGGTATCCGTCGACGGTGCTTTTGGTTTTACTTGGTTTGGTAGCCTGCCAAAGACTGGAGCCGGTTCAGTTTCACGGAGAGTTTCGTTGGGGATATAAATATCTCTTGTTTCCTCGCCGTGAAACCGTGAGGACACCGGCGGCAGTCTTGGTGTAGGCGGATTACGCGCGTGCGTCGCGGCGGCGGTTGTGGAAATCAATTGTTGCATTTGCTCAGCGAGTGCGGCGAAACGCGCGTTAGTGGCTTTTGTTTGTTCTTGAATTTCGCGTTGAACACGTAATTGCTGGGCTTGGAATTGATCGGAGACGGCGCCGATAATTTGATCGATGGTTTGTACCGTGGGGACATTGTTGGTTATACGCGCGGCGGCGGTGTTGAGTTGTTCCAGCGCGTCGCGTGCTTCAATTCGAAAATTTTGGACTTCGTTGGCGTTTGCGATAGCGAGACTGCTGCGGTGATCGTTTACTGAAGCACGGGTGGCGGCTGGGGCTTGGGGCGGTTCAATATTGACAAAGGATTCGGAAGAGTCGGTTCTGGCGACAATTTGGTCATCATTACTTCGAGCCAGCGCGGGCGGCGGCGGCATTTGCGATGCGGGCGGCGCGTTGAGGCGATTTTCGGCGGCGGCATGAAGGTTTTGGTTTACAAGCCGCGGAGTTTGGGAAATAGTCGTCGCCGCAGTTGCAGGAATGAGCGGTGCTTGCTGCTGGGCCGTCCTGTCCAGCGCGGGAGTGCTGAAATTAGACAAGGGCGGATTATGGGGCGGGAGGCTTACCGTGGGTACCGCTGTCGATTGTGCAATATTTGACGGTCGCGGCAACATCATCTGGTCAAAACTTAAGGCGCGGCGTGCGGCTGTGGCGGCGTTCGGAGAACTGGAGCGCGACGGAAATCGAGTGAAGTCCGGCGGTGTGTGGCTTACCGTAGGCATCTTTTTTCTCAAGGTATAATAACCTCGTTTGTACCCTTTGGCGCAGCTACGGCGGGGTCGAATTTTGAATTCTTTATTCTTCGGATGCAATGCAACAGCGGGGAGCAGCAACGTACAATCCAAACGGTCACCAGTGTTGTATCTTGGTTCGTGTCCGGGCGGAGATGACGCGGCGTGAGCAGGATTGGGATTCCGAGGTTGCGTCCTTAATGTACGTGCGTCCCACGCCCACGTTTACCCGATTACCTAATTACTAGTACTTAAACCCCGACAATAATTATCCCAACAATTAAAGAAAGCCTAGTTTCTTTAATTGCCTCCCTTCTTTCTCACTAACTAAAAATGAAAGGGGTTTTCCTACCTATTTATTACTACACAATAAACGTACGAAAACTTACGTGACAAAACGCGACGGGCGAGGCGAAAATAAAAGTAACAATAATAAATCTACTCCCACGCACGGGCGAGCAAAGGCGAAAAGGCGTGGTGGGAGGCGGCTAATATGTACTAGTGGTGGCCAGCGGGGCACACAACTAGTAGAGAAAAATAAAACACACGTAAAATATACGTTAACGAATAAGTGAAGAGAGAGACCAGCGCACGCGTACCGGCGTGCGCTACAGTAAGATGGCCACTGGTGGTCCGCGTTGCTCTCTCCACTTGCCACCTGCGGGCCTGTGACGGGTCTTGACAAAACAATAAAAAATCGGCGGAAAACACACTACAACATTAGTAGCAATCACCAGGTCGGAGTGATGGGAGCCAAAAGAAGCGCCAGTTCAGACTTGCAAAGCTCTGTTAAATTCAGTAAAGCTCAAGATGGAAAAACTGGTGCTACTTTGAAGGTTCCCAGACCTCAAGGCCAGGGTCAAGGCCAAGGAAGCCAGGAAATAGCTCCGAGTACGCAAGGAAAGGTGCAAAAGACTGGTAACCACGGCCGAGGCCAGTTTCAGTTCCACAACCCCAACAGGGGTGGTCGTGGAGTGGTGCGTGGCAGAGGTGCCGCCCCTCAGGTGCAAGGTAGAGGAGGCCAGCAGGGCCAATGGGTATGGAGACCTTATGGAGGTCGTGGAGGAGCCCATAGAGGGGCGCAAGGAGGCGGCGGGCTGCAACAGTAATTTAGATGCAAGGTTTTTGGCCTAAAAATATCGTTTTCCCATTTATTTTTCACAAAAACACAAAATACAAAAAAATATAGAACCACAAAAATACAAAAAAAATATAAAATACAAAATACAAAAAAAATTTTTTCTTATTTGTTGCGTGCTTTAAAATTTCTATTCGTTTTTCGTACCTCGCATGGCCAAAACGGGCACGTATAAAAAATTTATTTTTTCACTTAATCTCATTTAAATCTCGCCTTATTTTTTCTTTTTTTTTATTTTTTGCTCAAATCGATACGCCCGGGAGATTTTGATTTTTTGTGATACTCGTACTAATGTACATATTTTGTAGTTTATTCAGATATAATAGAAAATCTTTTTTTGGCGAGGGCAACGTTGGAAAAAGGCGGAAACTTCACGGCGAAACACGCAACCGGAAAGAGATAGACAGACAAATGTTCTGTCCCTGGCCTCCAGCGTGAAGCACCAAATGAAAGGTCACGGGATGGACGGCAACCGAAGACCCTCTGCCCTGGTGCAGGTCAAATTGGATTCGGCGGTACACCAACAAAGTCAAGCCGACGCGGAGTCGTCGATCCGTCGGCGTCCAGACCAAGAGGTAGCGCACCCGGACAGCCTTGTGGACATTCCGGTATGCCTGGTAAAAGACTTGACGTAAGAGGGTGGTCATTCGGAAAGCTTTCCGCAAGGGGGCATGAATGACCAAAAAGGTTCAGAAAACTGCTTTGACTGTATTAGGACCTGAAAAGGTTCCAAAATTGTCATTGCGGCGTAATATGAATCTTTTTAACCTCCCATTGGTCAGTTTCGAGGCTCGAGGGATGTCAGGGATGGACATAGTCTATCTCCAGGTTGTGAAGAAATAGCCAAAGTCGACGCGTTTTGCGTCGACGCCGATTTGCATAGACACCGTGCATAAATATGCCGGTCGTCTATGTTTTTGGTCATTCATTGATTGTTTATTTTATTTTTAATAAAGAACAAATCGGGGGCCCAGTGGGGCATTATTTATATTATTTGTTATATAACTTTGTGGCGAATTTCCGCCGGAAATACAACGACCCTCGGCCGGACAGCATTTGGATTTCTCGCAGCCGAGGGAACGCAGGTTAGACCCCGGACTTCTGGAGAGCCACCCAGCATGCAAGTCTACATTTACAACTCAGTTCTCGGCCTGACTTCTGATTTTGCCCCTGGTTTGAAGTTACTTGAGCTCAGGGTGTTATCTTATCTTCTGCAGTTCCTCGGGACGAAAGCAGGAAATCTTTGTTGATTTTGAGACTGACCGAACTGTTGCAAACTGATTCTACCTAAGGTTTCGTCCTGATTAGGTGAATTAGCTAGTGACTGATTAGGTCCATTTTTGGTATCAAATCTTTATTATATTTCTCACTCCCAACACGAAGTCTCATTTCAACACTTAGGCCAAAGTATGGAGGTTGGCACACCCATGGCTGGGCATGGTGTGACTGGGGACCCTTAAAAAGTGCTTTTTTGCATGTTTTTGAGGCTCCACTGAGCACCATTTGCAGATAGAGGCGAAATGACAAAAGCCACCCCATAGTTTTCCCCTATGATCGAAATTATGAAAAAAACCTGAAGGTTCTATAGTCTGTTTTTTATAGAATGCTTCCAAATAGAAAACTGACACAAATCAGTATCGTCGTCAAAATCGCGTACATAGAGCTGTTACTGTAAAATTTTTCACTCGAAAAATTGCTAAAGGTTGGTTCAGTATGCTCTCAAATTTCCATTACTCTATTACATACTGTTTATTGGAAAATCGTAAAAATCTGAAATACTACTTGCTTTCCGCATTTATAATTTGGAGGCATTTCAAGAAAAACAGACTATAGCTCTTACTCTTTTGGCTTTAGGGGGGCATTAAATAGGGGGCCAAGTATATTATAGGTTGATGCTATCGTTCCACCTATGATTTGTAGCTTGCGGTATACTACATTTTGAAATTATTGATGCAGCGATCCTATAAAAGTGAGTTCAACACGATAAAATGGTAAGCTCATCACTGTAAGTAATGAAAATATTTTCATCAGTGATCGGCAAACAGAACAGCTGAGAATTTCTTTCAATAACCGAATAGCACTCAGACATCAATGCAGTTCTGTCCAAATTGATAGTGAGTAAGCATGATATGATTTTGGCCCTTTCAATTCTCAGGAGGAAATTTAGCGTTTTTCTACAGTATAAATTTTTCCATCAAGTGAAAATTGTGTATCTAATTGAACCTCTTTTTTGGTTTTCAATGCATCTATTATTTTATATTAAATGAACTATAGTTTCAAGCTCATGTATAAAAGTAACAAAAAAATTTTTAGTCCATTAGATAGTCTGGACCTGTTTCAAACAATGAGCAATTACAGATAGAGTCGATGCTGACATACACGCTTGTTGGCAAATGTCTGAATTTATTGGATTCTGATTAAGTTCGACTGTATCAGATAAAGTTCCATGGCATCTATCACATTCCGTGATATATAATTTCATAAGGTAATGTTTGTATGATATAATACATATAGCCTGTTTTTCTTAAAATGCTTCTAAATAATGAAAGTGGAAAGCAGGTAGTATTTCAGATTTTCACGGTTTTCTGATTAAAGGACTGGAAATTTGATAGCATACTGACCTCACAGTTAACTATCTGTCGAGTGAAAAATTTTACGGTAAGCACTCTACGCAAAGATTCTGATGACAATAATGATTTGTGTCACTTTTCTATATTTGTAAGTGTTTTATAAAAAACAGACTATAGATATGCTATCGGCGTGGGATATGTGTAAGCTATGAGGTAGCATATAATGGTTACAGAATAAGGATTAGGATCATCCTGTCATTAGTTATATTATGTGGTACAAATAACCATGAATATGTATGTGAACACACTTTATCCCGGGTAGAAACTTATATGCCCTTTGAACTTCGGGATCCCTAAGAAAATTGTCATCAAAGATTTCAATTTGATGTTAAACGTTTTCCAGATGCAAGAGGACGGATCGCTCACGATATTTTCTTTGGGTTTGTTTTTTGGTTTTTGTTTGGACTTTTCATGTCAGTTTTTATATTACGTTATTGGTTGTAAATGAATGGTCGACAAGTCATCTGGCTAAAAACTATACCGCAAATGTTCAAGAAGCAGAGCAATAAATCTTTTGTTTATGAGCACCAGCATTTATTTTGGTAATCGGGAATAAGGGTGTAATATCGTTTCAAGTAAACATTAGTAGTTTCAAAGTTTTCATGCTGTTCTAGAAAGAGCTTGCAAATATTATATCGAATTGGAAATCATTTACGAGAAAAAATGCTCTTTCCTGAAAAGTCCCCACAACGTCTATGATAAGTAAAAAATTAATCATCTCTGAATCAAATATTTTTGATATGTCCAGAAAAGACACACCAATTTACTAAATATGCGTCATTTTTGCTCAACAATTTATCCACAAAAACACAGGGTGTTTTAAAGAAAATTTGAATTATCAAAAATCAGATAAAAATGTCAAATAAAGTCAATTGAAGTACCTGAAGGGCACTTTACCATGAGGCGCCATTGAACTTTTGCTATGCAGGACATCGGTCTAAAATTTTATTCGTATGTTTCAGTCAGAGTTGTCTGCCATATGGGATTGTAGGAGTCGGCACGTACGTTAATTCCATTCAAAAGTGTTGATTGATGTCATTACCAATATGCGATTCTGAATGCATCCCAATCCCACAGATTTCAATGAAATTTTGGCTTAAAATTTAAGATTTTTCTAGGCCTTTCTAAGGCCGAAGTGAAATCATTATTCTCCTTTAATGCCGAGACTTAACTGAATGCACGTTCATCCCCATTAGCTCGATACTAAGCTCCACCCATAACTGTAGCTGTTAGCTAGAAAAAACGCCTCTTTCTCATTGTTCATGAGTAGAGAACGTTGTTACTTTTAGTGCTTGATGACAAGGTACAGTATGAAAGGAAAAAATGATGATTAACACTAAAGGAAAAGGAATAAAGGCATAATAGCTACAATGTGCAAGTAAGGAAAACGAGGAATATGCACTTGGACGAAAAATTGAAAATATTTTACACAAGTCTGACTAAAATCCATTTACGAAATCAGATGGGTATTTTCGCTTGATGGAAAGAAAGAAAATACAGTGCACATATACATGAAGAAAACTGTGCCAGAGGTTAAAGGTCTACTAAAACATTGATGCTAGACATACACACAAGATACGATGTGTATAGAAACTGATACATCTTATACTACATACTGATTTATACAGGTAACTATCTGATTTTGTATACTGGCTGTTTTTCAAAACAAACATAAAGAGGTTAGACCGCTGAAGCCCATTTAGCTCATAAAATCAATTATAAATGCTAGAAAAGGTCAAAGGTTCTATAAAAAGCTATTAGCAAGAGACACTTTACCAAAACAATTAAGGTGGTGCTTATTTTTGATAGCTTCATGGGATAACCTAGAAGCTTCAAACAAAAAGGGGAGAAAAACCGAAAAGATTCAGCCAAAAAAGGCAGGAAAAATTGGAAAAGCTTTAATGAGGAAAAAGAGGTATAAATAGGAAAAATAGAAGAAGAAAAATCATTTTTGATTCTTGCTTGATGAATGCTTTTTTTTATGATGACAATGAAAATGGAACGATCTTCATTGCATTGAGGCCCACTTACGAGGCATATGGTAGGTTGATATTAGAGATAAATTTTAAATTCTAATTAATATGGATATAATTTGAACATTGAAAAATATTATGTAGGATCGTGGATCTCTAGGATGAACTCAAGCGGTCAGACTCATAATTTGTAACATCATTGATTCAGACTCAGTTTAATCGATTGGAGGATAAAGTTTTGGGGGGTTTCATTTGGGACACTCTGTTCACATCATTCACTTATAGCAAATGAAAATTCACCCTGTAAGCATCAAAAACCGTGTCCAAGATATTATCGCTGCTGCATCATGCACACATGTATTTTAGTGATGCATGCGTAGTACTGTATGGCTTGCCCCACGTAAGCAAGTTTTGTAGGGGATGATGAAAAATTGCGGTTAACAGTCCTACATTTCAATTTCCTATCCCAAATTTCGCAAAAGGACCAAATTAAAAAAGTTGTAGGACTTTTTGAATGTACTTACAGTGTCACCTGCCGATCAATTTTGCCCAATGTCACGTGATTTATATCATTTTATATCACTTTATGTTTTTTGCCACTTTTTGTTTAACAGTTACTTACTTTTATTTCATTTCATTCACTTTGTTTTACATGCATTTTGTGTGTCATTTTTGTTGTTTTCTATTCAGCACATAGACTACAGTATGTGACCCTTTAATCAGAATTGCTGCCAGATAGCTCTACTGGCTCATGGGCATAATTGGAACATCACATGCACCTCTTATCAGTGAAAACTAGTGACGTTTTGCAATGCAAAATGACTGGTTTGGAAGTTCTCATTAAAAGACATTCATATATTTAGCATGGGAGTGAAACTCATTCCCAATGCTTAATGTATTTGAACTGGAAAATGTCAATATGACCATAGGCATCTTCTGCACCAATTTTGGCTGCAGAAGTTAGCTTGGGCATCATTAGCTCTGCCCAGGGCATACTGTAGGCCTAGGAGGTACTTAAAAGGGTCTGTTTTGTTAGTTTTGTGTCTTATTTTTGGGCTCTCCAACTTTTGCTTTTGCCTTTAGCTCTGCGTCTGTTGTCGTCGAATTTACATATATTTTTACTACATTGTATTGTGTCTGCCGCCTTACCTCTCTTCAATAAATTTGCATATGTTTCCTTGTCCACTGCATCCACCGCCCCACTCTTGTAGAGGAACCTATCCATCGCCCCTTAGCACCTAGTTACCCCTGCCTTTCCATCCATGAAATGCTTGAGCATCGCCTTCCAACCTCCTGAGCTCACCCAACTCGCTGAACCCACCAGATTGTTGCCGCTCCCCACTCCCGCTGACAGATACTCATGAATCAACAAGGACCAGTCCCTGTGCATCAAATCATACTAGAGAACAGGACTATAGTCTGTTTTTTATAAAATGCTTCCAAATAGAAAAGTGACACAAATCAGTATCATCATCAAAATCGTTTACATGGAGCTCTTATTGTAAAATTTTTCACTAGAAAAATTACTAAGGGCTAGGCCAGTATGTACACAAATTTCCATTCCTATTTGATATATTGTATATCAGAAAATCGTGAAAATCTGAAATATTACTTGCTTTCCACTTATATTATTCAGAAGCATTTAAAGAAGAACAGACTATAGGTAAGTCTTTTCAGGGGATTATTGTTGTTGAGAGTGTATTTTGGGGAACCCTTTCCTAAGTCGGTTTTCCCTTGAGATTCGTCTCAGTTAGAGAGGAGCCCTGTAACGACCAGATTTTGTGAAGCACTTTACCTTAACCAAATGAGCGTTAGGGCAATTAAACGGGGCGCAGGGGAGACGGGCCATTGGACAATACAGGGCAATACAGATACTAATCGAAAGCTGCTTTGAGACGTCAACAACAAATAATGAAAGAACACGGCCTCAGCTTGCACATAATGAATGGGCCTCAGTTTAACTGCTTTCGTAAAAATGGCTGCTTGCAAATATAAAACGAGACAAGCGTGGTTTGAAAAACGAAGAATTCAATAATCACCAATAATAAAATCACGCTTTGCTTCTCTTTAAATACGACGTTTTTGGCCACTCCCTGGGCGTCGTGGGAGGTCGTGCTTCTGTCCATCTTCTTCCGCCAATCGTCGCTTCCTGCTTTGCTTTTCATGCTTACTTAGTCACGCCCTTTAACCCTTTTCTAGTACGGTATACTGTATTGCTTGCTTCCTATGGTGGGCTTAGCGACACCTTTGTGCTTCTGTGCATGCTTCCTGTATCTGTTTCTCTGAATACACATGTTTTGTGGGGCCGTCGCTACCGTTACACTTGAGACTACTGTCTGGCGGGGCTTTTACTTATTTTACTGTATGTAGGTGTTGTTTATGATTTTTACTGGGGATTACGGTAGCCGTGGAATGTGTAGTTTAGTGTAGGTTCTAGGGGACCAGCTGCCATTTGTGCAAATTAATTGGACCAGCTGCCATTTGTGCAAATTAATTGGGGCATCTTAATTAGGCTACCAGGGTATGAACAGATCAAAATAAAGTACTTCACGTATATTTAGAGGAATGTTTGGGTGTGAATCCCAGACACCCTTGAGACAATAAAATACGAAAATTAATAATATTCAATAAATGTTTATCACATACAGTATGCTATATATTTACAGTACTGCTTTAGCAGGTACGTTACATTTCCCTCCTTCCGGAGTTGAACGTCCTCGTTCAAGGCTTTTGAGGGTGAAGAGGGGTGGGGGCAGTTCCAATAGGTGCTTTACAAGGGTAGAAAGGGGTTGTCTCATTTACATGTACCATAAATGTGATATTCTTATGGGGGTGTTTGAGTGTAACATTGGGGTACATGAAATTCACCTGCCTTGTAATGTATGTTCTGAGCATGGTTGTTATACTGATGGGTATAGTGGTCTTGGGCTTTTTGTAAGCTTTTCTGCATGGTTGAGAGTGCTTCTGTAAAATGCGATTTTACACAAAGGGCGTAGTCATCTAAATCAACCTTGTAGGATGTGGGGAAAAAATGTAAAGCTGTGTCTGATGGAAGATTAGCCTGTCTACCATGGAGTAATTCAAATGGGGGATACGAGGTGCTATCGTTCTTATGAATGTTAATCGAAAAAATGGCATAGGGTAGATAAGTACCCCAATCAGTGTGATTTGAATTGATACACATGTGGATACGGGTGGCTAGGGTCTGGTTGCAACGCCCAACTTCCCCATTGGCAATGGGATGGTATGGGGTGGTATGAATTTTCTGAGTGTTGCATAAGCTAGTGATCCCTGAAAAGAGATCAGATACAAAATCGGAGCCACGATCACAATGGATGATTTTTGGGGAGCCATGACGGCAAACGATTTTGGTTACGAATAATTTGGCAATAGTGGCTGGAGTGATACCAGGGGTCGGAAATGCCTCCACATACTTGGTGAAATAATCGATGAAAACAACAATAAATCGGTTGCAGTCTTAAGTTAGGGGTAACAGCCCCATGCAATCAACACCGACTCCATCAAATGGGCCAGTCGGCTGAATTGGTACCAGATTCGCATGTACTTTGTGCCAGAGGGCTTTCTGTGCCTGGCATGGGTGGCAAGCTTTGCAGTAACCTTTGATATCACAGCTCATTTGGGGCCAAAAATATTTCTGCTGGAGCAAGTGTAATGTTTTCCAGGCAGCAAAATGACCGGTGAATTTGCTGTCATGATGGGAGGCAATGAGATGCTGGACTTGTGACTTGGGGATGTATAGTTTTGCTTGTTTGTTGACTAAACGAAAGAGGATGTTATGATGCACGGCATATTTCATTGTAGTAAGGGGGTGTTTTTTGTGGATTTTTGTTAAAATACTTTTGACAGTTGGGTCAGTGCGTTGGAGTTCAGCAAAATTTTTCTGTTGCTCTTCTTGTTCAGTTGCTTCAGCCTCAAGAACAGAATTTATGGTTGATATTTCAGGGCGGGTTTCTAGTTGCTCAATATCAAAGGATTGTTTCGCCATCTGTGAGGGGAATGGAGAAACAGCATCCGAGTTGCGGTTAGCAGTGCCTTTCTTAGATCGAATGTTGAGTTGAATACTGGAGAGGGCTAATCCCCAACGGGCAATGCGAGGGGACGGGTTTTCCTTCTGTAAGACTGCCTGAACTGCAGTATGGTCAGTGTGTACAATAACATGTTGTTGGAAAAGATAGGGGTGGAAATACTTGACGAACCCAACTACTGCAAGGGTTTCCAACTCAGTTATTGGGTGGTTGCGTTCTGCCGGTTACAATGTGCGGCTCCCAAAAGCGATGGGGCGATCCTGACCTTTACTGTCTAGCTGACTGAGAATGGCGCCTATTCCAAGTTTTGAGGCTTCAGTTTGCAGAATAAATGGTTTGGTGAAATGGGGATGCTGCAGTATTGGGGCATGAATTAACAATTCTTTTAGTTTAGTGAATGCGTTTTGCTGTTCAGGGCCCCAGGAAAATTCCAAATTCTTTTTGAGTAGGGCTGTGAGTGGGCTGGAAATTTGGGAGCAATTTGGGATGAACTTACGATAATAAGAGGGTAGGCCAAGGAATGATTTAACTTCTTTGGAGCTTTTCGGCGTGGGTATGTCATAAATGGACTGTACCTTATTGGGGTCTGGTGAAATGCCTTGCTGAGAAATGACGTGGCCTAAGTATTGGACTTGGGGCTGGCAGAATTTGCATTTTTGTATGTTTAGTTTAAGGCCTGCTTGTGAGAACCGGGCAAGAATGGTGTCTAAACGTTCCAGCATTTGGGCATGGGAGTCTGCGAAGACCAAAACATCGTTGAGATAGACAAGGCATGTGTTCCATTGTAATCCGGAAAGGATAAAATCCATTAACCTTTGGAATGTGGCTGGAGCATTGGTAAGGCCGAAGGGGAGGTAGTTGAACTGATACTGTCCAGCTGAGCAATTAAATGCAGTTTTTTCTCTGTCTGCTTGTACTATGGGAGTGGAATAATAGGTGTTCGATTGGTCAAGGGACGTAAAATATTTCATTCCACGCAGGGTGTCTAGAATTTCGTCTATGCGAGGCAGAGGGTAGGTATCTTTTTTGGTTACTTTATTGAGGCCTCTAAAATCAATGCATAATCGATGGCCTCCATCTTTTTTGGGGACTAAAACAGTATTGGTGCACAATGGAGAATTGCTCTGGCTTATGACACCTGCTGCTGCAAGTTGCTCAACTTCTGTTTGTATGATTTGCTTTTTTTTTGGGGATGTACGAAAAAGGTGCCTGGGTACAGGTTGAGAGCCATTGGTGTCAATTGCATGTGAAACAAGGGTGGTTCTACCTACATCCATTTTGGATTTAGCATATAATGTAGGGTACTTCGATAGGGCGCGTAAAAGTTGAGTTTTTTTGGTTTCTGTGAGATCACTGGAGGTTAAATTGACGTTTTCTTTTAACCATGTGAATGTATCAAAACGGTTGGGCTGGTTTTGCATGGAGGGGGTTACATTAGCAGGAGCATTTTGTTTTGGGATGTAACAGGAGACTGTTCCGATGCACATTCGGGGGTAAAGAGTTTGGGATGTTTCTTGTGTGTTTAGGACTGATATGTGTATGAAACTGTTTTGGTTTTCAGAGACACAAGCTGCGAAATGAACTTTGGGATTCTGTTTGGGTTTCGGAGCAAACTCGAGCTGTTTAACTTGTAGGTAAGATTTGGGCAAAGGGACAGTAAATTCGGTTACTGTACGGGGTGGTAATTCTAATTTCTCGTCTAAATAAGTTCCACCACAGGTCGAAAGGGGACTATATTCTAGGCCATTGCAGGGTAGTATGACATTGCCAAATTTGACCTGAGATTTCGTATTGTTGATAGCGTATTCCAAAAATCGACTGAGAAAGTTTTTGCCTAGAAGGACGTCTGCTGTGCAATCTTTTTGGACATGGACCATTATTGTTTCCTGTATAGTTTGAGCTGCGACCCTAACAAAAGTTGTTCCTACAAAGTGAATCGGAAGGTTATTTGCTGCTTTGGCTTGGACTAGTGGGGGTTTCATGTCTAGCTGTAGAATTTAAGCAATTCATGAATCAATGAGTGAGTAGACTGCACCGGTGTCAATCATGCCTTTTGTGACTAATTTTCCACTAACTGTGATTGGAATGTGAGGGGTATCTTTCTCAGGTACATTCTGGGGTGGTTTGTTTGATCCAGATTGGTGAATTTGATTAATGAGTTCTATTGCAGGAGTTCTGGGGGTATCAACATCGACAAGGACGTATTTCTGCTGTGTTTGTGCCCCAGGACGATTAGCTTATTCTAAGAGAGCGTGACCGAATGATGGGGGAATGGTCTCATGTAAATGTCTGTTGTGTGATGATATATCATACGCATGTTCATTTGTGACCTGATGCTTTGGGAAGGGGAAATATTTTCGAAGAATGAGAAAAGAATAAAAGATGCCTGCAATAACTACAGTAATAATTGCTAGATTAATAATGATTTGCAGGGGTCCTTTGAGTAAATTATTTAGTCCGTTCTTGAGGCTTCGGGTGGTACCGGTTATTACATGTTCTATGCCTTGACCAGCGCCAGAGAGGGTATTTCCGATTGTTTGGCCACTGCCTGAGATCATATTGTAAACTGTATCTGAGTTGAGGGACATTTGGGCGGTGTAACTGATGAGTTTTTTAACAACGTTTTGGAGTGTGTGAGTTTTGTAAATGTATTGTTTCAAAAAGAGTAAGTTTGTCGAAATTGATGCAAGTTGATCATAAAAATTTGTGGGTGTGTTAAAATGGAAAAGGGAAAAATTTTAGTTCCAGAAGATTTCTAACGGTAGATTTTTGACATGTGGGGATCCTGTTTCACTGACCCATGTATTGTTCTGTTTGTAAAGGGCTACATGCATATGATGGCAGTCAACTGTTTGTGAGAAAGGGGTCAGATTGTTTACTCCTGGGTTCGAAAACATGAGTTCGGTTCCTACAAGAATAGGTAAAAGTTTGTAGCATGTTTGGTTGATTTTATGGTTGTAGAAGACTTTAGAAGCGTTTACTTGTTTACAGGGCCAGACGGTGAAAGCTTCTCCTGTGAATTCTGCTATGATGTCGGTTCGCTGTAGGAATGCACGCGCCCCAAGGGTTGCATCAAGGCGTAAAATTTGCCATACGAGATCAAGGTTACGCTGTGCCTGTCTGCATAATTCATTCCATACGTTTTTGAAATTTTGAATTTCAAATTCCTGGATTTTGTCTGCTAGATAGTTTAGTTTCGCTTTAATGGGTTCAAAATCATCAAAATCATAGAGTGTAGTATGAGTTTTGTTGGTTTTTGGGGTTAAAAATGCGTTTCCATGTGGGGTGCTTTTATCTAGCTGGACAACAATGCCCTGTTCGGTTAGGACACTGTCTTGACTTTCTGGGCAGTTGGGGTTCGAAAAGAGTGTATTTTTAACGGAAAATGCACCTTGTAGCTCTTCTATTATCATGTGGGTTTGCGTGAGTTTGATGGGATGTGTATTTTTGTATTCGAAAGGGCATAAGTTTTTGAATGCTGTTTCATTCCAGATAATGGATCCTTGGGTTGTTACACAATGGCCTGATGTTGGTTTGTATGACCCCAGGTCACCTAATGTACCTGTCATAGATCTTCCATTCCAAGATGCTATTTGTCCCATTTCTATGATGACGTTAGTGACTGACGTACAGTGGTCTGTACAACACCCTGTGTATTCTACGCTTAGGGAGCTGTTTGTTGACCAAAATCCTGGTTGGGTTTCGTATAATTTTTGACTGTTGTGTTCTTTGTCTATAACGATTGCCTTACAAACATGTGGGGTTAGATTTTGCATTCGAAGACAATACCTTTTGAGCCAAAAAATCCTGTATTAGTACAAATTTTCGGTTTGCAAACATTGCATTTGTATGCATCTGTAATGTGAGGCTTAGTGGAGGGGATATAGATTTTTCCAAATGTCTGTACTGGTTCGTCTACAGTGGAAGGGGGCATGCATGATACAAGTTTTGGTATGCTGACTGAGTATCCACTGAATGAAGTTACACAGAGCTGAAATTGGGCACTACACGATGTGGGGATTATTATACAAAGAAATATACAAAACATTGGCCAATACAATGTGTATTTGGAGGCCGCCGGGCATTGTATATTTTCATTCTTGCTGGTTTGGCGTGGCGAATGTTGTCGTTTTGCGATTTCGAGCTGAGGGGGTGGTGGGTTTGTGATCTGAACATTCTGTAAAAGTTTAGAAGTTGAGTCATGGGATGAGGTTTGGATTTGCTTACTTGTGGGGGTCGTTAATAATGTTTGGCGGGGGCGGAATCTATAAGGTTCAGGGGTCAGGCCATGGAGATGGGACAACAAGTTAGGACCTGTTTTAGATGGAGTTTTGGGGGGGGCGGTGGGCAACTTGGTGTCTTGTTTTCAGGGGATCTTGTGGCCTGCCAGGATGGTGGGCAGCGATTTTTCGATTTTTGCGGCTTCAGGCATGGGGGGTGGTGACATGGCGCACCAATCAGGTACATCCAGGTCGAGGATGTACTCCTCATGACTATGTCAGTGGGTAGTGGGCATAATGGTTCCTAAAGTAGTCTGAGGGCCGTTAGTTATGGCGGGTAATGTTGAGCAGAATCAATGTCCATTAGGGGTTGGGGCTGCCTGTACTCAACGCAATTTGGAATATTATGACTCTGTTGATTTGGACAGTACCTCCTTGTATGACCTCTCTGCTTGCATAGAAAACATTGAAAATTTGAGTAGGGTTTTGAAAGGCAGTTATCAGATCTATGTCCTGTTTGGGAGCAGTGGATGCATCGGCTTTTACAATCGCGCATACTGTGATTATTATGAAAACAAATTTCACATGATTTCCCGGTGCCTACTGATTTACAATTACGAGCTACGTGTCCAAGTTGTCCACACTGGAAGCATGTGGGTTGCCTAGGGGTGGTATTGTTCCTGTAAGCATTATTCCTGCTGAAAGTATTGTTACTGAAATTGTTGTAGTTACTCTGTTGTGGAGGTTGAGGTTTTTGTTTGATCTGCGACTGTAAATCTTTTACTTGTTGTTCTAATTGATGCAAAAGGTCCTGTTTATCAGTATTGTTGGTTAGTGAAAAGATGGGTTTGGGTTTTGGAGATATAAATGGAAGGGTGTTGGACTTTAGCTCATTTCTAAGGATTTGCTGTTCAATGTAAGCTGCTTCGTATTTCATTTCTTTTAGGGTTGCGAACCATCTATACTTAATTGCTTCCCTGATTTAGTTTTGCATGCCTTCTACAAAAAGGGGTTTTATGATCATTTCTCGTGGGTCTGTGTTAAAGTTGGGGTGAGGGTTGTGAGGTGTTCTAGATCAAACAAGAATTCCGTTACTGTTTCTGATCGTTTTTGTTTTCTCTCCCGTAAAAATTGTTGATGTAGCTCATTATCTCGATTGTTTGGGAAAAAGGCCTGTAATGTGACTTTATACTGCTCATATGTGTGGGGAGGGTTTTCGGAATCAGCTAAACTTCTGAATTTTGCTAATGCGGCTCCTCGTAAATGAATCTCTAAACATGCCAACTTTAGCTGTACATCTGTATCTTTCATGCCTTGAAGTGCCATGAATTGTTCTAAACGTTTATTCCATTCACCAAAATGTTGGGTCACGCCACCCATGAATACTGTAGGTTTCGCTTAAAAATTATTTGCCATGTTATTAAGAATGTTTGCTGTTCTTAGATTGTCTATTAGGGTAGGGTTTACTGTATTCTGATTCAATTGTGTGCATAGAGTATGGAAATGTTCAGAAAATAAATCGTTTATCTGTTCTCTAACGATTTCTCCTAAATGATCTTGCGTTTGGTGGGTCGTTCTTGGTTTAGGCTGGGATTTCTGCTTAAATGCTTCAATTTTTGCTTCACGCTGTATTCGTACAAATGTATCCCTTAATGTTTCGTTGGAGGGGATTTCCAGTTTGCTTTCTACGAATACTGTCTTACTGTAGAAAGTAATTACTACTGTATTATCTAATGCTTCGAAATGCCCAGATAAGAGTACACCTAACTGGGGACAGGGAATCCCAGTTGCTAACGGTATGGTATGGTCACTAAAATATGTAACGACCAGATTTTGTGAAGCACTTTACTTTAACCAAATGAACGTTAGGGCAATGAAACGGGGCGCAGGGGAGATGGGCCATTGGACAATACGGGGCAATACAGATACTAATTGAGGGCTGCTTTGAGACGTCGACAACAAATAATGAAAGAACGCGGCCTCAGCTTGCGCATAATGAATGGGCCTCGGTTTAACTGCTTTCGTAAAAATGGCTGCTTGCAAATATAAAACGAGATGAGCGTGGTTTGAAAAACAAAGAATTCAATAATCACCAATAATAAAATCATGCTTTGCTTCTCTTTAAATACGACGTTTTTGGCCACTCCCTGGGCGTCACCAGAGGTCGTGCTTCTGTCCATCTTCTTCCACCAATTGTCGCTTCCTGCTTCACTTTCCATGCTTACTTAGTCACCCCTTTCTAATGCTTCCCTGGTACTGTATGCTTTTCGTGTATTGCTTGCTTCCTACAGTGGGCTTAGCCACACCTCTGTGCTTCTGTGCATGCTTCCTAAATCAGTTTCTCTGTATACACACGTTTTGGTGGGGCCATCGCTACCATTACACTTGAGACTACTGTCTGGTGGGGCTTTGACGTATTTTACTGTGTGCAGGTGTTGTTTACGATTTTTACAGGGGATTACGGTAGCCGTGGAATGTGTAGTTTAGTGTAGGTTCTAGGGGACCAGCTGCTGTTTGTGCAAATTAATTGGGGCATCTTAATTGGGCTACCGGGGTGTGAACGAATCAAAATAAAGTACTTCACGTAATTTTATAGGAATGTTTGGGTGTGAATCCCAGACACCCTTGAGACGGTAAAATACGAAAATGAAATAATATTTAATAAACGTCTATCACATACAGTATGCTATATATTCACAGTAATGCTTTAGCAGGTACGTTACAGCCCTTGCACCTCTTGTTTAGGGCTAAAAGGGGATTTAAGTTTATAATCGGGTCCCCTAGGTCACTCTACGAGTGGCCTTGTCCTTCATTCTCACTGAATGGGACCAGGGATTGCCACCCCTGACCTCTGGTTGCATTGTCCATTACTCTACAGCAGAACCCCAGGACAGCACGGTAGTACCCTATAGGCCTTCGTATAGCCAGAACTAGCTGGTTCAGGTTCCCGAAGATGAAATAAGCGAGCCACGCAACAGGGTCACAGCATGTCATTCACAGTGACATGGCCGTATTTTCCTACCAATATGGCATGGGTTTTCCCATCAATGTGATTGGCCACAGTATTACTTAATGTGACGTGGCTCTAATTTCATCTAATGTGACAACAGGTTTTCTGTCGCACGACGCAGGATGAAACTTCCCTCCCTAGTTGAAAATTTAAACCTTGACAATCATAACCAGCAAGACGTCTTTACGACTGTCGTTTATATTTATTACTACAAAGATACATCTATCTCTACGTACTCAACTCGTTACTAATTGTTTTTTGCATATACAATCCACATAGTAAGAGAAAATATGAAACAAATATCAAAAAATACAAGCCAAATTTTAAAACTGCTTTCGTCTCCATACACCACAGTATTTTGGAAGAAAATATTCAATAATGCGAAAAATAAACACCAAGCCGTTAAGATGATGGTTAAATTGACGGCGAAAAATCTCGACCCGAACTTTTCTTTGATTATGCCGGGAACGCAAGTCCAACAACCTATTTGAGCAAAAACGACACAAAATAAAGTTGAATTATAAACGAAAGCGACTTTAGGGAAAATAAATAAGAATAAAGAACATAAACAGCAAGGAATGAGTGAAAAGATACAAATATTAACACGCGGTAAACTATTGTACATTTTGTCCGAAAAATAGCCGATCAAAACCGGCGCCAAAATTTGAAGAAAAATTACAATTTTCAAATCTTCGTCTACGATCGTTTGATCGACCTGAGCGAATTTTTCCAGAATTTCGTCCACGTTAAAAGAGAAAATTGACGACGACGTTGAAATTAAAATAAATGGCCATAACAAGAGGTGAAAATCCAAACGGCGAATCAAATTCCAACCCGTGACGTGGTTAACCGACGATTGGTTCGATTCGCGCGATAGACGGTGCTCAATGTTGGGTGGAACAACGTCGGATTGGCTAATATTCGGATCGACGATAGTAGACTGACTAGCCGAAGAAGTAGAAGGTTGAACGAAACCTACAGTAGGCAGGGGTGATTCTTCTTCAGAAAATGAACTCCTGGTTGAATCATTTCCTAAAATGAGCAAAAAAGCGAATTTATGTCGCGAAACATATTAAATTAAAAGTATTTAATTATCAAAATTCTAGTTTAATTATAACTAGGCTTTATTGAACCATGTTTTTCCAACAAAACTTCAGAAGAATAACGAATCCGGAGAAAAGTGACGATATCTGAAACAGCTTGAACCGAAAAATAGACATAAAAATTAAAATTGAGAAACCCAAAATAGAATGCGTTATGCACGAAAAATTCTTATGAGGAATTACTAAACAATATTTATGACGAATTGAGAAAATTTCTTTGGAAAAATGATCGAGAAGAACGTTAAGCAAGAAACATAAGAAAAGCTGTATAAGTTTAGGAGTTAAACCAAGGGAATATTATGCGAAAACTGTGCGCGTGGTATGTGCAAAAATACAATGAGGGAACATAATGAAAAATTAGACAAGAGGAGTCTTTGACGAGACGAACACTCAGGAAAAAGAAATTAATTACCCAGAAAAACCAAAAAAGGGAAGCAGGAAAAAAGTTAAAATAACACAAGGCAGAAAGCGAAATAACCAAAAATCTAAGAAAATCAAGGAAATGCACTACAGAACCTTACACGCAAAATTTTCAAGCTTTACCTCCATATTCGTAAGCCGAAGATGTATAATCTCGAATATCCGGATAATTAGAATTACTGCGCTCGTTGATCAAAGAACGGGTCATTTCATTATCGTCAGGTCCTTTATATTCGTGTAAAGTCAAAATACCCAAAAAACCGAACAATACCGAACAAACGGCTAAAAATAGTTGGAAATCGGCTAAATCGGTTTCATGTTCGAAACCCGATTTATCGCATTTGTACCATTGGAAATCGAAAAAAAATTTGTGCGCTATGGTCAATATGAAAGGCGTTGCGACGAAAACGCCGTTGAAGAATCCTAAAATACGAAGAAATAGTAATCTTAATCAAAATTATAAAATCAAATCATTCACCAAAAATGGTCGCGTTAAGCGATTTCCGAAAATTCCGACTATTGGCCCAAACGCTAGCAAGATACAAGTACGTAGAGCCGTGACCTAAAAATCTTCGAATAAAAATTACGTAAATTCATCGAATTTCTATACCGAATTACCGATCAGAAAATATACCATTGCTAATGCCAAATACGGAAACTGGTGACTTCTTTGAATGAAAAACGAACTCCAGCATAATAGATGCCCCGAAACGGTCAAAATAAATCCGATCGTACATAACCAGACCGTTCCAAATTTTAATTTAACCAAACCGGACGGCACAGATAATGCGAAACCGATCATTGAAAACGTTGTGACGACATTAACTAAAGCAAAATGAAGTTTAATTACGGTATAATTCAGAAGTGCACACGCTTCTGGTCAGAGATTTTCCACATTATGGTAACGGAAATAACAGTTTTAGGAGAGGAGTCAGCGGGGTTTATAGCCGACTAAATTTTAGGGAGTCCTCGAGTGTTCAGTTGGAGTCAAAACTTTTTCCAAAAAAAGTAACCACAGGAAATCGCTGGCTTATTTAAAAAATTCGCAAAAATTGCTGATTCTGGCGCGAAGCGCCGAAAAATTTCGCTATTTTCAGTAATTTTAACGAAAAACGGACAATTTTTGACCTGTTGACTATCATTTTTACCATTTCATTGGAATTTTCGACGCGGTGGTGGACGAGATTGCACTGGGAGCCGTGGATGGCATTAAATAAGCTGGTAAAACGATGGGTGGACAGCGGGCCGTTTTTAGGACTCCTCTCACCAACTTAGCACAAATATACCAAGCGGATGCGAGCGGAGAGCAGAAAAACAGAACGTGTTCTTATTTCTTCCTCTCTGGATTGTGCTCTAGTATCCTGCCTCGAGCACCATAAACGCTTGCCGAAAGAATAAGTTCATACTTAATTCACCCCCGAGGGTATGCTTGCCAGAGTTGCATTCATACTCTGCTCGAGGAAGGAAGCTACTTTTCAGCTATTCTCCTCGAGGAAGCCTCCTCGAGCGCAGTATGAATACGCCTTTATTCGTTTGCTTTTTATACTCTTCAGCCAGCGAGAATTCCAAGTTCAAAATCAGATCCGTAAACCTCTAACCTGAAATATTTGCTTCAGAGTTCCTAAATGAATATAATCTACATTAAACGATCCACGAAAATTCTAAAATTCGTGGGACGTAAACTTGGAAAACGCATAGATTTAACAACAACAAACGAAACAGCGACCTGATGCTAGGGAGGCTTTTTTATGGAGGTAGTTAGCGAATGCAGCTCATTTGTGGAAGGGCGTCGACTGCAATTTTTAATCTCAAAAATTTCCAAAAATACGCGTCAACTAAACTTCAACATTTTCTAATTAATAAACCCACTGGAAAAGAAAAGTGGAGCAAGAAGCAGTGTTTTCAGCATTCGCCCGAAATTTCGATGAACCGATTCATCGAGCAGTTTAATGTTGTGCATAAAAATCGAGGCAATAAACTGAGCCGAAAAAATTTCATACTCACGTTGACCGTTCGTCAAACTGAATTGTTTCTTGAGGCAATCACCGTACAGATGGACGATGAACGTACTGCCGGCAACGAAAACGTTGCCAATGCCGATTAAAAAGGCGATAATCCGGAATATTCGATAATTTAACATCGATTTCCTTCCTTGACAGTGATCTGAAAATAAAGGTTCAAATGTTCGACAAGATTTGGGAAAAAGGCGCTAGATGGAATACACGAAGCATTAATGGGACAATTAAAAGAAAAAGCTATAAAAATAAAATTTATTATAAAAAATATAAATAAACGGATAAGGCATAATAATTAAAGTGAAAAAAGGATCAAAAGTTAACAAAAAAAGTTGGAATCGTATGGTTCACAAAACAACACATTTTATCAGTAAGTTATCGAAGTTGGGTTTTCCAACTTATGCCGAGTTTGAGGGTTGAAAAATCTAATATTTTTCGAATTTTTATTGGCAGAATATATTAGGATTTTTGCCACAATTGAGTGCGGTATCGGAGTCGACAAATTTCTGAAAATTTTTGAATCATTCAAAAAAGTGCATACCCCAGAAGTTGCATTCAACTTGAATGTATCTGTTCTACGCAACTTGAAAATAAATAAGATCCTTGAGTATAACACCGAAATGTGAATTTCGTGCTCAAGAATAAAATTCGAAGCATTTTTTGCTGCGCATGAAAATTCAATTATTTGCGTCATTTTCCTGTTGATTTACGTCCAAGCGATCGTGACGGTTTATATGCTGCAACCGATAAACATACAACAGCCCGATCAACGGTATAGCTGCTATAATCGCCAATATTACGAATGATAATTCGGCAAAGAACTGCAATGTAAACGGGAAAAATACGTTAAAAATCGCAGACGACAACAAAAAACAAGCGCCTTCGGCTAAAGCGACGAATGCGAAAATTTGACCTAAACGCAAAAAATTTGGGATAAACATTATGAAATTTCACGAAAATTCGAGAATAGAAAATTTGTCTCAGTTCATAAAAACGCTAAATTTGGTTTAGAGCAGAGCACCCCATGGGGGGGGGGGTATGGGGGGGTATTACCCCCGTCTTAGATTTGGAAATTCATTTACTACCCCCATAAAAACAGCTCACTATAGCAAAAAATTTTGGTAGACTTCATCCTCTCCCCAGTAGGTTATACTAATTCGAGAAAAGTTGCAGAATGTGTGATTCTGAGGAATTACTCACTGCTGTTTTTGACACATTTACTGAGCAGATGATAATGGGAAAGTATGCAACTTCTGTGCCATATAGCGATTTTTAGGAAAGGATATCAGCACATTAATATATACTACTTGTAGGAAATCATTATAAATATAATTGGGAGATGAAATAATGACTTACGTGTATGTGATTAATCAAAAAATCGCCCCTTGGGAAGAAAAACATTATGTTCTTAAAATTCTTCCTCTTCATGCTCTCCTTTCCTTTTCCCCGCTTCTGCGTTGGGTCTTCTGTGCGCATATGGTGCCCAAGCTGTGGCATACTTTCCTGTTATGAGTTGAGACATGTGAGGTCTGTTGACGTGGATCAGGAGTGGTACATGGTTTCAAACTCATAGTTCATAGTCTAATGGGATTAATAATACTAAAGCCGCATTCAGCATCAGGACTTTCAATTGGAAGCACTGTTCCAAGTCTAATCAGTGATGGAATAGGCTCATACTGCTGAAGATGCTGGTTGAAACAATGTTTCCAAACGTATGTTGTGCCCGATTCTTGAAATGTGCAGGAATCAGTTGGCACAACAGTAAGTTGCATGATTGGGAGCTGGAAAATGGAGTTGAAATAGTAAATGTTTTTTGACTGTAAAAAGCGTAAAGTAGGGGCATTAATCAGTTTTGTAAGTTCGAGAAACTACAACCCTCCCTCCTCAGCAAAAAGTTGAGAGCGAAAAAAAAAGGTGACGGCATATTTCAAGTACTGCCCTTAAAATTTACGATTTTACCCCTACCTAAATTTTCGACCTTGGGGGCCTCTGGTTTAGAGGAAGAATGCCTAGAAAATTTAATGCCCTTCAAGCCATTTAATAAAAATATAACTCTAAATTTTAAGACATACTTTCTAGCTTACATTGTTTAAGATATTATTTAAATTAGTGAGAAAATTTTAAAAAATACTACTTATTTAGACGACTTTCCTAATACTGCAAAATAACACAATTAAGAATAAAAATTACCTTGCTCGTGATCCGAAACTTGTTTCGAAATGATAGCCCTCATACCAACTGACGCGAAACGGTAAAACATGTAAATGATTGGAACTATAAAGAAAATATTCAGTCATTTGAAAGATTTTTAACTTGAAATCCAACATCTGAATTTATGGGTTACGCCTAAAATTTAAGGGGTCTTTAAGGAGGAAAAATTTCAATTTTGGCGCATAAAAATTCCAAAAAATGTTTGACTTAAAAACCGTAAAAAACGTATTTATGACGCGAAGCGATGAAGAATTGACATTTCTGACCGTTTTCGTTCAAAAATGACTATTATTCATCAAAACATTTAAATCTTCTTAGTTTTTTCCGACCAAAAGTATGGGAGTCCCTATGGTTACCATATGACTAGCCATATGATTCTCAATTAAATGTATTAAGTGAATAATCTAGCTAAGGAATAAACCAGATGAGAAGAAAAAATAAGTGATAGAAACTGACCATCTTAGGACCCTGTCTAATTTCATTAACCAGGAAATCAATGGATCAAGCGATTTATCTTCAGACCTGATATTTGCCCATTTTTTTATATATTTCTAATCCAAAAGCGTTCAATTATTCGGACATTATTGACTTACTAAAAAATACGAAAATAGTATTGAATGGAAAACACAAAGCAATCGAACACGCCATTCTGGACAAAACGCCAACAATAGACAGGGCACAATCGGAAATGCTCCGGCGTCGGAAGAAAGGGTACACAAACAGTACCTAGAAAAAATAGTATAATGTAGAAAATTTTGCTCTGATTTCAAACTGGAATAAATAATAATAATATGATTTTGTTTTCAAACTAAAAACCTACATTTTGTGAATATGACTATACAAGACAACCTTCCCGAATCTTTGATAATGTAGACGGCAATTTTATTTATTTAAAGGTATAAGGTCAGAATGATAGAAGGTCGACTAGGTTCAATCTTCGATCAAATCGCTGATCAAAGTCAAATAAGAAACTTCGATTAGTTTTTTCATATGAAACAAAGCCGATTCAAAAAATCTCCAATGTAAAAATGTCACCTTTAATTGGAGATTGTCCAACCTGCTAGCAGCAAGTTTAAATCTCCAATAAACCCTGTTTCACCATTATACTGTGTGCACTGATTGTTGCGGCCACTCCATCATTATCCTGTAATCAATGACAAACGATCATAATCGAATTCGTATTCGTTGGATTATACTATGCATAGTGTGTTTCAAAGAACGAATTTTTCCCGCTGTCTCCGATGAATCAAAATTCATGAATCACAAAAAAATGCTTATTTTTTGAAAATACAAAGGTAATAAAAAATCATGCAGTAATTTTGAGTCATTTTGAAATCGATTTGTCTGAACGATTACTATATAAAATGTTGAACGTTTAATGAAGAAATGTGCGAGCATATACAGAATTCAAATGTAATTTTTCATTGTGTAAACTTGAGAATGAGCGTCATCAAAAGTATAAACCCCACGAAAAACACGAAAAGTATAAACCCGCTAATTCAACCAATAGATGATCTCACTCTTTGATACCTACCAAGGTATGATCATAAAGAAATCGAATTCAATTTGGGATTGTCCGAAGGGACGGAGTTCAAAAATTGATGAATTTGATTGAATTGAAATTGAAGACTTGGAAGCATGCTCCACTCAGCTAAGTCATGAAAAAATTATAGAATTGCAAAGCATCAATGTTTGTCGATCATTCCTTGCCAGAAAACGAGCTTTTTACATATTGAAAACTCAGGATCAACTACTTTCCAAGTCGTCATTCCAGCTATATGATCACCGATTTACTCGGCAATTTTTCAGCTATATGATCACCGATTTACGATTCAGAGTACTGTAATATTAATCTCCGATTAAGCCAATCGTCGATTAAGTCTCAGTTGTCCTATTCAATCTTAATCGGTGATTGTTTTAATCATTCTGTCATGAGGCTTTGAGATGAATATTGCAAAGTTAAGTTCACAACTGCAGAAATAGTTGATCTATAATTTTAAAACTGCATCAGTCGGAGGAAAATGAATATGTGGGACGAATTTTGCATACCATAGCTGTGGAAGAAACGTAGCTCAAGCCCGTATAATACGACCAGGATGTACGCGACCAATCCAGCTTGTAGTGCAAGTAATAATACGTAATGTCTTGCAGGCCTATAAATGTTGGATCTGATCTTTTTGTTGTGCAGGTCTTTCCTTAAGAGGCGTAAGAAAAGATTGGGTCTGAACTGACCTGTTAGAACTGATACCTTGGCTAAGCCTCGGTGATCTGTGCAACAGTCCGTTTGTCCCCAGACCTACAACAACAAAGATAAACTTTGTTCCAAATACGGGGGCCTTACCAAAGACCTCCGCAGTCTCCTAGATGAGACAAGGAATCCCCTCAGGGATAAACTTACTTGGGTATAACCCAAAAGGGGTTTCCCAAAACTTACTTGATGTAAGCCGGCGCCTGGGCCTCTGGCCCTCCGCCTTCGTCGATGCGAATAATCTAAACAAATAAACGAATATAGTAAGCAATAAGTCCGACGAAATATGTAAAACGAATGTGGGTACACCACAGTGAAATACTCATAAACAAAACAAGTTGCTGGGAAAGTTATATTTGGGGACGCCAGCAAAAGTACCAAGAATATAATATAAAACGATATTAAGTGAAGAATGATTTCACTTTCATTTTTCGTCTTTCTTTGGCGCTCCATTCTATGCAAATGTCTGCGCTGCTGGTCGTCCCTGTCGTCGATTTGCATGTCGATTTCCCCACACGAAATTGGCATCAACAGGGTGCCCAACATCCCTCGCGCGTCGAAACCGACCTACGGGAGGTAGAAAAAAAAACTTTTGGCAGGGTTACCCCGGCATTAAAAGAATTAATCAAAAAGAAAAAATCTACAATTCCGGCTGACTCCTGATAAACAGTTTGTCTCACCGGACTCCCGTTTCACAGTCTGTCCTAATAGAACTCCCGTGCTGGTCGTTGGACACAACGAATACCAAGGGCTTCGCCGCAATGGCTGGCAAGTGACGTCCATTTTGACCTCGGCATTGATGGAATAACCTCCTGCCCTAAGGAGTATGACGTAAACGTCGGTGCCGGATGTGTGGTCGGCTTCGGGCTCGGCCGCTCGGTCTGCATGCTGTGTCAATTCGTTGGCCGTGGGTCTAACCGCATGCAAATCGACTTCCCGCGTCTCTATTTTTTCTAAATTAAACTAAAATACGAGATTATATTACGATACAAAAAGACGACGCGGGGTTGTACGGATATCACAAAATTTAAAATGCGCTAAAAAATTTGAGCAAGAATGTGGCCAAAAGTTAAAATATTTTTTACGGTTGCGTTTTTGCACCGGTTTTGTCAAAAAAGAGATTTTTGATGGCCAGCAGCACCGAAAAGAAATGTTTTTGGATTTTTTGTTTTTTGATTTTTTTTTTTTTTGGATTTTTTGTGATTTTATTAGTGTTTTTGGGTTTTGTGTTTTATGAAATAAGTAAAAATATATGTACAAAAAAAAGAAATTTTTGGGCCAAAATTTTTGCGGCTATTTACTGCTGCTGCCCGCCGCCTCGGTAGCCTCCTCGAGGTCTACCTTGATAGTACCCCCTCTGACCTGGTTGGCCTCGGGTTTGACCTCCATCCTGGCCTCTATTTTGGCCTTGTTGGCTTCCGCCGCGTCTACCTAGCGGAATAAAATTCGGATTATGAAATTCAGCATCCGGGTCTTGACCTTGGTGTTGCCAGGTTCCTCGGCCTCTGTAAGGTCGCTGAGGGCGCCCTCTGAAGCCTCCCCTGGGTTGACCTTGGTCATACCCCGGTCTAGCCCTGTACGGGGCCGGGTTTGAGAACATATCGTCTCTCCCCTGCTGCCTTTGACCACTGCTAGTGGAGCTGCTGCGCTGAGGTTTTTGCGTCCGATAAGTTGAATTAAGAGATTTTGATGATATTGATTTTGATCGAGAAAGCGGACTTTTGTAAGAGGTGCTAGCAGCTTCACTATATGACCTCTGGCTGGTCGTAGCCGATGATTGTTGTATCATCGGTGGTTGTTTCTTAGCCGGAGGGAGTCTAGGCACTTTGAACTTACTCGGGCTCTTGGCAGCCATTCGCTGAAATTTATCAGCTTGCGACCTGTCATCGCCTGGTGCCTTCCTCTTAACACCCATCTGGTTTAACCTTTGCGAGCCCATAAAAATATATTGATTAAAGGCTGCAATGTAGACATCGTCTACGCGGTTTCCCTGGGCCTCAACGACTAGTTGTCTGTTGGCAAACGAACACGCCTGGGCATACCACCTACCAATTGCCGTTGGCGTGATCGGAGCGAAGTCCAACTGAAGAAAAATCATTAGGGTCACATACCTAATGGCCGTAAAGACGTCTGAGGCATCGTAGTCCTGAAGCCATCTGGGGATGAGAATTAAAATTATCCATTCCCAGATCTCCTCAGGGATGCGCTCTCCGTCAAACATAAATCCGCCTTGCATTTCGAATTGCTGGCGGTAATTTTCGTGAATCTCGGCCATGGCATCATTGACCATTCTGTAAATTATCGGCCGTTCTTGCCGATCAAAGGCGAAGTAATTGGCGACCTCTGGATTTTCAAATGAGATCGGCCCAATTAGGCGCCTTTGTTCCCGTTGCCACTCCCAATAATCAATCAGAGTTTCGGCTAATTGACCAGGAGTGACAAACTGCTGTGGTTCCCTTTCGGGTCTACTAGCTACCACATTCAGTTTGACCTTCTTGATCAATTTTTCCTCCGATTCAAGATCGGGCTTCACCAATACGCTTCCCGCAGGTTTGCTATTTCTTGCGGTATAGCTGGAGGGCACGGATTTACTTTTGCCAGAAGTAGTACTAACCTCTCCGCCGGTTTTCGATACCGTTCGCGTCTGAGTGTACGATGTTGTCGCAGTGGACCCTGTTGTCCTATCTGATTTTGTCTGGCCTATGGAGGTCTCCGTTCGCGTCTGACTTTTTGAAGTCTCCGTTCTCGTCTGACTCTTTGAAGTCTCCGATCTCGACTTTTGGCTCGTCGAGTATTGTGGGGTCGTCGTTTCTTCGGCCGTATCGTAGGCGTCGTTTTCGGATCCGGTGGCGGCCGCTCCTTGTTGCTGCTGTCCCTGAGCTGCAAGTCTGCGTCGCTTGGCCTTACCTATCCTCTTTCTACGCCTTACCTTTTCTTTGGCTAGATGTCGGATAAATTTTTCCGACATCCCTTCAGCTAACATCTGCTGAACTTTGTCTGGGGAATAAATTCCAGGAATACCTTCCTCGGCAATTCTTCCCCTCCGCATCAGCTCTGTCGCTGCAATGGCTGAATCTGAGCTATCGTCGGCTAGTGCCTGCTCCTTCAGTTTTCTTTGGATTGCCCTCTGACGCAGGAATTCCTGCTGCGTCAGCCTTCTCTGTTCTTGAATTTTGGCCTGTAGGGCCTCTTGCTTCGCTTGATGGTCATGATCCTTAGGATCTTTGGCCTTCACTGGTATCTCCTGGGATGCTTCCTGCATCTTCTCCAGTCTGACATCGATCCCTGACATTTTGGTGACTGCTTCGTCAATTTGAGTCTGGATTTTTTCCTCCTCAAGAGCCTGTTTCTGAGTTTTGGCCTCCATCGCATCCTTATTCTCTGATGTCTGGCCCTCAGATTCGAGGATTTCACCCTCTTCTTCTTCTTCTACATCCTCCTCTGAACTGGACTCAGAGTCTGAATTTCGTATCTTCGGCAAGAGCTGTTTTACTTTAGCTGGCAAAACAGCTGGTGCTGGAGGTACTGATTGCATTATGGTGACAACCTCTGGCTCAGGCTCGGCCGGTTGTTGTACTTGAGGTACTTGAGTCGGCTGTGCCACCGCTGGTTGAATTGGCGGCGGCACCACGACAACTACTGCAGCTGCCTGCGTAGCAGCAGTGTCCAAAGCTGGTGTAGCTTTGACCACTGGCGCTAGCGCCTGCGGCTGCGCTTTGACCTGTCCCGTCCCTCCGGCTTGCGCCGTTTGGGAAGTTGAGGGACGATTTAGCGGTACTTTAGAAATTAACTCACCGGCTGGGGTATATGTAAGTGTATACCCGGGCATTTCCGAAGCGATTGTTCTCTCCCGGAAGCTTTTGCTGACAAACTCCGGTCTGAGCTCGAGCGGATTTCTCGGTGCGTAGGTAATCGGGTAGTCGGTTGGCGATGCGTCTTCCGTCATGGGATACCGCAGTCCCGGCGTTAAAGTCTCGAAGCCTACGTAGTAAAAAGTTACATAGAAATAAGGATTTACCTTGTAGGCTCCGTCCTTCAATAGCGATTTGTCGTCGCCAATTTGTAGAATCTCCTCGGCTTCTCGAAATCGTAGCGGGACAAAACCGAACCGATTCTGCCATGCGTATACCCCTTTTTTAGATGGAAAGCGGGGTTCCGACGGCGGTAGCGTCGCTGCTAATTCTAAATAGTAAGCCAGGCGGTCGCCTGACTTCCAGGACATTTTCTTTATCATTTCCTGGCCCTCTTTAGTATAACTATTTAGAAAGTTATAGTTTAGCAGAGCGCTAGTTTCGTAGTCGCACTCCGCTCTGGAATGAGGCCATGCCAAATGATAAGCCAATGGCATAAATTTGCAGATGACCTCTAACTCTGGGAAGTTTCGCTCATCCAGCATACCTGAAATTTTCGCCAAGTTTGGCGTGTAAAAATTGGTCTTATAGGCCTGTCTATGGCCCTCGATACCCACTGGGTAGTGGTTATTAGAGGAAAACACCTCTTGTGGAATGGTATCGGGCTTCCCGGCTTGTTGCCAGTATAGCTTGGCGTTTTCGTATAAAGTCAAAGAAATTTTCCCGTCTAAATCCCAGTAGGTTCCACCTGACTTGAGATTTTCCAGGATATCTTTTGAAATATTAACCCAGTCTGGTATCTGGACGTCCTGGATTTCGTTGGGATCGCTATCTGTTGTGTATCCGTCGTCCTTCAGTGGTTTGTTATCTCTTGGAAGTAGTGGGTAGAAACCACTTGGCAACTGAACTCCCTGCGGACGGACTGGATTACACTCCCTGGGCGCGGTATAATAACCTGTGTTATTTCCCTGCATCTGTACCGCCCAACGGTTATACATCTCACACTTCATCATGTGATAGACCATGTTTGGTTGAACCTGATCGGTTTCCATAACTGGGGTACCTAGCCCCATTTCTCGATTCACATTGCCCGGAATCATTAGATATTGCTGATAAAAATGGAGGGCAATGGTGTTGATCTGTTTGGGATCCACCTTGTCATGGTCGAAAATCTGCATTTGCATAAGCAGTTGATCGGCCATGCCATAGTGAATGGCGGCAAACATGACCAATAAGGAGTAGTATGCGTCTAGAGCGGCGTATCTGAGCTCTTCCGGCAATATACCCCTTTTGGCAAACCGATCACGGTTCGCTTTTAACGAAAAGTCATATTGGTAGGGGCCCACGTCTATCAAATAAAATTCCGTGAACAGTCCCTTTAACCGAAAAGTTTCGGGACATATACCTGTCTGAAAGCATTTCTTCTCCAGGTTTACTCCTACCATGGTGAGGGCGAAACGGTCTAAGTCAAAGTATCGACCTTTGGTCTTTCTTAGAAATTCCCGTAAGGGGACAGTTTTGTCCCTGTCCTTATTATCTCGCCCTGCGCCACAAACGTTATAGATACTCACCAGATCTTCCAGCACGGCATATCCGGCGAAGAGCATGTCGGAGTTCAAGAAGTCGTGGAGGCTGGTCCACTCTTTGATCATCATCGACGTTGTATCAATAACGTAAGTTTGACCGTTCGTTAGCGCGAAGCTGATATATCGGGCAAACTGCTTCCCCATTGGATTGTCGACCTCCCTTGTTTTGAACAAGGCGGCGACCTTATCCTGGTTGACTTTTTCAACGTCGAAACCACAAACTGGTTGTCCTCTGAAGATTGACACTTCTCGGATAAAATGGAGTACCTGGCTGACCTTCCCAATGTCTACCATTCGAGGTTCCTTGGGATTGGCCGGCCAGTACCCAAATGTGGCTTTAAACCACTGATCCAGTTCGTGGATTCGTACGGCCCGTTTGACGTTATAATCTAAACATAAAGTACTATTAATTTTAGTGTTTTATTCCCCTTTTTTTTTCAGCGCATTTTCGGGTCTATACTACACCAGCACCACAACACCAAGCGGGTTAAGTTTCGCAGAAAATTAAGTTTAGTGCAGGTTGTTAGGTGAGCCACTGATATACAAACATTGAGCTGGTAGGCAACTAACACCTTACTAAATCTTACCCTTGCTACCTCTATATGTTGGGGAGGGTAGACCTGATCCGATTGTCCACCACTTGATCGGACACCAATCTCTGACCAGCTGCTTGAGCGACCAACTACGCTCCATTTATGGCGCTGTATTTACAATTTTTATAGCGCTCGAAATTGATAATTTTTAATGAATTTGATATCGAAAAAGTGATATGATTTGATTTGATTTGAAAATAAATAATTTTTGATAAATTTTTGAAATGATAAAACTTTAAACGGGCTGAACCCAAGGTTCTAGGTTTCCCTTGAATCGTATAGCTCTTGGTGGTATCAGGTATATTTCCAAATTGGAAATTCCCTGCTTGGCTTCGAGCTTCCGCTTCTCAGTACTCCCATTTTTCGTTCCCTCTAGGTTCTAACCTCGTCTGCCCTTTGGGGCGCCGAGCTGGTCTTCCAGTGACTTCTGGGCATTACCTGCGGTTTCCAAGAATATTTGATAAAAATAAGTTCGAAACTTACCGTCAATAAAGAAAAAACGGTTGTCTTGGCGGTGCTGGGCCCTGCCGTATTCAACGTGGCGCTCTGTGTGCGACCACTCGCGCGTCGGAGCTTGTTGGCGGTTCCGCGCGCCCTTTCCCATCTCTTTTCTTTTCGAAATTTTTGTTTTCGAATAATAAATTGATAAATTTATTTAAAATTTTTGAACGCTGAAAAAGTTTAATTTAGCAGTTCTGCTAATTTCCTTTATATCGCAGTTCGGGGAATATTTTACTTCTTCCTTCCGATGGAAGTTTAGAATTCAGATAAGCGGGGCAGCTATAATTTGATTTTGAAAAAAAAATGAAAAATTTGAAAATTTATTTTTTAGAAAAAATGTCAGAAATTTTTTGGGTTGTCACTTTGGTCTAAAATTCCGAAGAATTTTTCCCAAAGTCTGAGATTAATATGAAAAATTTACAAAATTAACACGAATACTACATAAACGCGATAAATATTACAAATTAATACAATTTTAATTAAAATTAGTACTTACACGCGCGAGATATGTACATAAAATAAAAAAAAAATCAGCGCGAGATCGCGCATAGATTCGCCTTGAGCGAATTTCCAAATGATTTCATTTGAATCGGCGCTCCAGTCGTAACTGTTTGTGCCATATTGGAAAGTGACGTGTTTTCGTCACGTGGCGCGTCCTGATTGGCTCGCGCTATTCGCGGCAAGACCCTAGTGGTCTCGTAACGAAAATGTTTCAACCTGCTGATTGAAACTGTTTGGCGATTTAGCGGGTTGTCCCAATGTACAATGGTGACAACATTCTCTGCTTCTCGCGAAATGTCCGTAACTATGAACGGACCGGACCATGGTAGTCCTAGTTTTTTCTGCTTATCTACTTTGAGCAGAACCCAATCCTTTTCTTTAAATCCATTTTGCTTGGATTTTTTATCGAAGTATTTCTTCGATTTTTCGGCAGCACTCTGGATATTTTTGGCAATATCCTCGTAAAGGTTGACTAAATGATTTGTCAACACAAATTTGTATGCCTCAGCATTGCTGTCCGGCATTACAATATCGTACGCTTTCGATAAGTTTAACCCGAAGGTTGCCTCGTGCCCTCTAAGCAACGAAAATGGGGATTGCCCCGTGGCTGCATGTGGTGTGGCATTATATGCAAACACCACGGCTCTCAAGTATCTTGGCCAGTTATCTTTTTCCTCGATGGCCACCTTTCTGAGCTGTTTAATGAGTGTCTGATTAAACCTTTCTACCATACCATTTCCTTGTGGGTGGTAGGCTGTTGTAAAAATTTTTTGACACTCCGATAACTTGCAGATCTCCTTCATTAGATCTGAGGTAAAACAACCTCCTCTATCGCTGAGTAGTCTCCGTGGAGTCCCGTGCCTGAATACAATAGCTTGTAGAAAGGTATCTACAACGGTGCTAGCTGACTGATCCGGGATCAGTTCAGCTTCAACCCACTTTGTAAAATAGTCTTGAAAGACTATGACATACGGTCTCTTCTCACTGAGTGGAGAAATACCCACGATATCCACTGATACTATGTCAAAAGGACCTTGTGGAATAATTGGTATCAGTGGCGGAATTTCTGTGTTTCCCTGATTAGCCATTTGACAAACTGGACAAAACTTGATCCAGTGCCTGACATCCTTTTCAATTCCTGGCCACCAGAACCGTTTTTTGATCATAGCAAGGGTCCTTTTGAACCCCTGATGAGTCATCATTACGGCACCGTGGTACTGGTGCAAAGTATTGTCCCTAAGGCAGGATGGGACGACCACCTGATCATCCGATCCCTGTCCGGCTTCGCGGTATAACACTTCATTTTGGATATAAAATCCACTATGATACTTGGTTGTCCCATTCGGACCCAATCTATCAAAGTATGGTCGTAGTACCTCATCTTTTCTCTGCAAGAGGGCCATGAGATCATCTCTAATTAGCCCTTTTGGTAATTCATTCTCCTTTGGGTCTGCCAAAGTAAACTCTTGTTCCTTTTCTGGGTATAACCAGGTTACTCTTTTTTCCTTACCTTTGTCCTGGTTTCCCCTACTTACCTTATCTTTGACCTGATTGCCGTCAGGCTGGATCTGAGCCTGATTATTCTTGTCCGCTTCTTTCGCCATGCTCCTTGTAGTTACGGCATTTATCAAGTCTGCAGGCGAGTTTGATTCTGGATCACCCTCAGAATCTTCTGGATAAATTTGAGTGAATCTCGGACTCATATCAGTCCTCTGATTCTTCTTACCTTTTGGCTCCGGATGTAGCGGAGTACCGTCTTCAGGATTCCGATCTGTCAGAATTCTGAATCTCTTCACCAAATTGAGATGTTTTTTCTCAATAAGCTGTGCCTCAAGATCTTTCAGATTTTTGGACTCTCGTTTATCCTCTGAGAACATATGTTCCCATTTTGGCGGTATCTTTTCCGCTTGATCGTCTGGTTCATCCATCCTGGACAAAAAGTCTGCCATGGCATTTTGTTTTCCAGGCACATACTCTAGTTTATGGTTGAACTGAGAGATGAACGAGTACCATCTCTTCAACTTACCATTGGTCATGGCGTTAACCTTCATTGACAACAAAGGTTTGTGATCAGTTCTTATGATCACCTTATGACCCACTAAGTAGTGCTTGTATAACTTCAAGCCATACACAATTGCCAAGCACTCCCTTTCCGTGGCTGACCACTTTTTCTCATCCGCCTTTAAAATTCTGCTATTATAAGCAATTACCCAGCGGTCTGAGTTAGTCTCCTGGTAAAGGACTGCTCCTAGTGCCGTTCCGCTGGCATCTGTCTGAAGGACAAAGTCCGCAGACCCGTCCAAAACCGGATACCTAAGGAATGGCACAGACAATAGTGCTTCTTTCAGGCTCCTAAAAGCCTGATGGTGAACCTCCGTGACTTCCCAAACACCGTTCTTCCCAGTTAGTTTGTACAACGGTTCGGCGTGTTTAGCCAAACCCGGTATGAATTTTTTACACCACTGCAACATACCTAAGAACCTTTGCAGTTTACGTTTAGACTCTGGGAATGGGAAATCGTTTATAGCTTTGACCTTTTTCGGATCTGGGGAAACTCCATCCGAATTTAAGATATGTCCTAAAAAATGAACTCTCTCAGGCAGGAATTCACACTTCTCCGGCTTCAAGGTCAAATGAGCCTTTCTTAGAGCTTGCAGGACTAGCTCTAGATTAACTAGGTGCTCCTCAAACGTATTTGAGAACACAATTATATCGTCTATATAAACTAGACAGATTTTCCAAACATATGGATGCAAAACTCTTTCCATCATACGCTGGAATTCGGCTGGCGCATTTTTTAGGCCAAAGGGCATGACTTTAAATTGATAAAGCCCTTCTTGGCATATGAAAGCAGTTTTCTCCTTGCTTTCTTCATCCATTGGCACTTGCCAATATCCTGATTTGAGATCTAGGGTAGTATAAAATTTGGCTTTACCTAAACAGTCTAGATAGTCATCCATTCTAGGAATGGTATACTTATCATCCTTGGTAACGTCATTTATACCCCTAAAGTCCACTACTGGTCGCTTGGTACCATCCTTTTTACCTACAAGGAATAATGGAGCTGCCCAAGGCGACTTTGATGGCTCAATTACACCCTTCTTGAGCATATCTTGCACATGCTCACGAACATGTGGCCGTAAATTTATGGCAGTCCTGTGGTACCTTTTTGCCACAGGTGCTGCATCCCCTGTATTTATTTTACAGGTCAAATAGGGTGTAGTAGTTGGAGGATCACTGGGCAAGCTGAACACGTCTCTATATTTTGCGAGACACCGTAAAGCTTGTTCCAATTGTTCAGATGGTATGTTGGATTTAGCTAGCATATTGTACAAGGCTTCCTTGAACTCTTTCTCATCCACTAGAGTCGAATCAGGTCTAGCCTGGACTGCACAAGTTTGCAGCTTCTCCAAATCCTCAACTATCTTCCCCTTAAGTTGATCTTGGTTATCAGTATCACACAACACTGAATTAGTATGGCCAATTATTTGATTTCTTTTCAAATGGCATCCTGATCCTGTGTTGTTGGATACCATAACAACAAAATCATCTTTTGTACCATCTACTATGGTACTATCAATGTGGAACCTTTCTTCATTGTCTTCAGACTCTATTATGATTCCATTAAGGCGATTTTCGCCTACCTTATCCCAAAGCTTTGCTCTCAGAAGTATATCAGTACCACTAGGTAAGTAGATGGGATTCACACTCACCACTGGTACCGAAACCTTTAGCAGGCAAATCTTCGGCTGGTATTGGTCGGCGGCGCTCATCGTGGATTCCGCGGCGCTCGTGGTCATGACCTCTCCACAATTCGATTGGGGCTGGTCCGGCGTCACGTATATCCGTTGTTGACGGTTGTTGAGCGTCATCGTCCTATTCCTGAAATCTATTATGGCCCCTACCTGAGGATGAGCCAAAAAGTCTGTCCCTACAATGACATTTTCACCTGCTTCAGAAATTACAATTGCTTTTACGGGGAACTGTCCACACAATGTATCCATCCTAAATTGGATATACCCATGGGCTTGGACTGTCTTACCATTGGCTACAGTGACATTTAATATCCTGGGATATTCAGTATAATCTGGGCCCAAAGTTTCCTTCAGAAACTTAGCCGACATGACAGTGCACTGAGCTCCTGTGTCAATTAAAGCCATTGTCTTACGACCTCCTATAACAACCTCAATGTGGAATGGGGCTGTTCTGGGGTACGTATCCAGCAAATGTTGTTCCTGAGGACTAGCTGGTGTGCCTCTCCTTATTACTTGTATTGATGGTACTACAGGTTGTGGTGCAATTGCATTCATTTGCACAATACTACCTAATACAACATTTGGGCAACTCACTCTCTGATTTGCTTCACCTAAAGGACTCATTTGAGATTGCCTTGCAACCATAACACTCGAATAATCCTTCTGAGGTGGCTGATTTGTGAATTGACCTTGTTGGAGAGTCTGAGTCGGACCCATAATCGCCTGAGGAGGCTGAGGATGCTGTAATGCAGCTTGCTGTTGGTATTGCTGCATCTGCTGGAACTGCTTCTGCAGCTCCTTTTGCCTTTTGAACTCCAGGAACTCATTGTAATCGGAGTTCTGTAAATAACTCTCCTGGCTATCCTGATGACCCGAATAGCCTACATTATACGCACCTCTACCTCTGCTATTAAAGTTGGCATTTGGGTAACCTCCTCTACCTCTGTAGTTACCTCTCGCAAAAGTGTTGAAGCCTCCCCTGTTGAAGGTAGGGAAGCTGGCTCTACCTCTGCTCCTGCGCTCGGACAATACTCTCAATGTCCTGCAGTCTGCAGTATTATGTGTTATGTTCTTGTGGAACTCACACCATGGCTTAGTCGGATCTCGGGAAACTTGACCTCCCTGACTTGTACTAGGTATGGCCACATCAGACCGATTTTCCGTTTGCCTGTTATCAACCTTTTGCTGGAGTTGGTCGAACCTTTCGACCAGTTGTACCATCTCTTTTGAGATTTTCAATAGAAGAGATTCCTTCTTACCTTTTTCGGTCTGAGCCCTAGGGGCCTCCCGAACTGGAATCTCCTCTATCTCAGGAGAATCACTCCTTGACCTTTGGGTTTGGGCCTGTACCTGATTACCTACAGTTTGATATGGTTGCCGAAACCTTTGCCTCTGGCCTTGTTGATATCCTTCTGACTGGTTCCTAGCAACTACGGCAATTTCAGGATCATGCCCACTAGGCATACCTACTTCATTAATTACTATAGGATCCTGTTGTGTACCCTTGGGTCCATATCTCTGAAAGGCATTTTTGTACCTACGTTCAATATCATGAACCTCTACTGCAAGATCATACCAGGTTCTAAAGGTATGCTTTGAATTTTTCAGTTCAGACTGAAATGTAGGATCACTCTTGTAAATAAAGGTATCAATAATCAGTCTCTGTTTAGACTGATAGTCTAAATCACCTTTAACTAGTTCCACTAATATACTGACCCTTTTTAAAAACTCTACGGCCTGTTCATTGGGTCTTTGTTGGATCTCAAACAACTCCCTGGTTAACATTTCCAGGTTGCACTCAGGTGCAAAGACATTAATAATGGCTCTCCTGGCCTCCCTATAGGTCATGTTGTCTCCTGCAACAGCCTTCGGTCTACCCTTAGAAAGCCTCAGCAGTGCTTCATATTTAGCTGATTCGGGTGTATCCCTACGGAATTCCCCTTCAAGTGCTGTTAAAAAGCTAAGCACCTGCTGATTTACCATACCCTCATCTAAAAGTTTGGGTAACACACCTTTAACGATATTCCTGACTACAATCTCTTGTGCCAAATTATTTGATGGCACTTCCCTCTGATCATAAGCTGCTGTTAATACTGGATCAAGATCAGAGTTCAAGGATTGCAGCATAACCCTATTTGGATCTCGTTGAGGTGGTACACCTCCTTGATATGATGGCATATTGTCTTTGTCAAACCTGTAATCCCTATATGGGAAACATGCCAATTGATCTGGTCTAAGGGTATTTGGATCAACTATATTTTCTCTACCATCATAGACCACTCTAGTTAAAGTTGGATGCTGCGGAGCTATCTGACTTTGATTCCTGAAGTCTGCCGATTGCTCAGCTCCTTCGAATCGAAGATCTCTAGCTGGACCTCTCCAACTTTTGGGCTCAAAGTTAAGCCTTTGCCCTTCATCAATATCAGGCCTATTACTAGGCCCTGCGCCTGCATTTATTTCAGCAGCGAGACGGTTGTCTCTTTCTGCACCCCTATTGCATGGTCTAACCTGTCTATCCGGCTCCTGTCGGCGCCTGTCGGCTTCCATTTTGTTGTCCTCTGTGGCGGCATTCGCGATTATGTCAAACAAGGCTTCGACGGTCCCTTTCAACTCGCGTAGCTGCGTCGCCAACTCTTGATTGGACATCTCGGGAGCTCTTTCCTGCGGTTGGAATCGCTCTTGTTCCTGGGGAATCCTCTCTAATCTTTGATCGATTTCGGGGTCCCTTTCTTCGAAATTTGGTCGAATTTCGGGCGTAACGACGTCCCTTTTTGGTCCTGCTAATTCGACCTTTGGCGGCGGTGACCTTTTGAAATTTGGCTGCGGCGGTCCATCGGCGTCTGGGTTCGGATTCGCCGGGCCTGCCTCCTGCGGATTGATGGCAATCGCTGGTGGTCGGTCAATTGGTACGCCTGCATCTTGAGGCGTAAAATGCATTGCATTTTGTTGCAATGGTTGACCCCTCGCGGGAGTTTGATCTGGGATCACTGGGTCCGGAGCAGCATGCCGTTGCTGATCTCCGTCTCCCAAATTGACTAGATTCCCAGCACTCGCCACTCTGGGTGGTGATCTACGTAAAGTATTACCTCTCGGTATCCTTTCGTTAGGCATTTTAAATCCTGCTAACTTTCTGTAGAAACCTGGAGGATTTTCTTTTCTCCTAGTCTGACTACGAAGTTCCGTGGTAAGGAGTTAAAAGCCACCACTTGTTGTGCAGGTCTTTCCTTAAGAGGCGTAAGAAAAGATTGGGTCTGAACTGACCTGTTAGAACTGATACCTTGGCTAAGCCTCGGTGATCTGTGCAACAGTCCGTTTGTCCCCAGACCTACAACAACAAAGATAAACTTTGTTCCAAATACGGGGGCCTTACCAAAGACCTCCGCAGTCTCCTAGATGAGACAAGGAATCCCCTCAGGGATAAACTTACTTGGGTATAACCCGAAAGGGGTTTCCCAAAACTTACTTGATGTAAGCCGGCGCCTGGGCCTCTGGCCCTCCGCCTTCGTCGATGCGAATAATCTAAACAAATAAACGAATATAGTAAGCAATAAGTCCGACGAAATATGTAAAACGAATGTGGGTACACCACAGTGAAATACTCATAAACAAAACAAGTTGCTGGGAAAGTTATATTTGGGGACGCCAGCAAAAGTACCAAGAATATAATATAAAATGATATTAAGTGAAGAATGATTTCACTTTCATTTTTCGTCTTTCTTTGGCGCTCCATTCTATGCAAATGTCTGCGCCGCTGGTCGTCCCTGTCGTCGATTTGCATGTCGATTTCCCCACACGAAATTGGCATCAACAGGGTGCCCAACATTTTGAAAGGTGACCCGACTCTACAGAGGCTGCATTTTTTGAATCAAAATCGAAGCATTAAGATTAATTCGAAAAGTTCGACAGAAGTTTCGATTTTCATCCATAAAAATGAATCAAATTCGTTTGAAAAAAATAAATAATTAATTATTTACTCAATTCTAATGCAATAAATTCTAAATTTCAAAGAATATTTGAACCGGCGCTTTCTTCAGATTATCGAAAAATAAATTCGGAAAATTAGTCACTTATATACATTTCTGGGAATCAGCGTAATCAAGTGTTCATTTGCTCACCACTGAAAACCAAGTGGGAAACGGAGAAAGACAGCAAAATTAGCCATATTATTCGCCTTGCATGACCAGGACGGGCTCGACAAGTGGTCGTAAAAGCGCCTCCCACGTAGCTCGAAAAAATACCGAAAATTCCCCTTCCACTGTAAGGATTTTTGAGCATTGGCGTATCCTCGTCTGGCCTAGAGGAAAAAATAATATGTGGAAACGTCATGTACTGGAAAGAGTCACGCAATTTACTTTTCCGCAACTTGTAACTGTCTTATACAAGCAATTATGTATAAGGAAGCCATCAAATGCAGCAAAAATTCAGCGACGAAAACTGACCTAAAATACTGAAACATTAGAAATGAAAAACTTCAGTGAAAAACAAAGAACGAATTGAAGTCGCCAAAGAATGTTTCGCATTCTCAAAATTTGTTATCTTCTACTATTGGATTCCACAATTCTTCTGTGAATTACTGATGAGTTATGGTCACACTTTCGTCTGTTATTTTTCCTCGAAGTCGGAATGTTTTAATATCCAGGACGTGTTTTATGAAAATTAACCAGTGGAGATTGACTGAATTTTTAGTCGAATCGAAAGATTCGAAAACAGTAAAATTCGAATCAAGAAGCGAAAAAAGAAGAACAATCTGAAATATAAATATGCAACACTTGGGAAAATACGACATAAAAGCTGTACTTATTTATTTACTTGTAGCCTAAAAATTTATTTAAAGGCAAACACAGCAGGAAACCGACCACCGATCCGACGCCCATTGTCCCTTCCATTATAGCCATTCTTTTGCCGATTAATGTTGAACCGTCGTCCGTCAAATAAGATTCAGTCGAAGCGTAAGAAAATAAGCCAGCCAATAAAGCTGGGTATCCGCCGAATAAACCGAACGTGAAGTCGGCGAAAATAATGTATCGGACGTTCCAAAACTCTTCGTGTGATTGTAAGATGTAGTTCAAATCGGATAGCATGATGCCCAAAAATGGTATCAGCATCGCCCATTTACGGCTATAACGATCGGCTAGGGCGCCTGAAAAGTTGAAAAACATATCTATTATGCCTTACATAAATGATTCGACTTATCAAAATTGATGAAAGTTAACGACTGAAAACTAGAATTTCAGTTGAAATCTAGGATTTCAGTTCTTCATATGTACATACCGAGCAGAATTGTCACGGGAATACTCGCCACAATTTGACAAAAATTGCAAAAAAACGACACGAGATTGGCCAACGTTTGGATGCGAGTATCGTCGTGGATAGCCGTCGAATTATCGCATATTGTCGAATTAAAATTCAACGTTCGGCAACTTTTTTCGAAAATAAACGGCGAAAATTGCGTCATATGCAGAAACGAGGCCATCATGAAGAAAAAAAGCGGAATTTCTACGTTTATCCGCTTCATCTTGGAGAAAATATCGCCGAGCTCCATGGTTTTCTAAATACAAATGAAAATGATATAAAACCCAAGCAATGATAAAAAGAATAGGAAAATTACCGTATAATAACTTTTAAAAACGACAGTTTAGGAAATTTTCATTTTCAGATTATTCATAAACTTGGCGAAGCAAATCGACAATCGCATAATAAATAAATACTGAATTATCAATAAAGAGCAAGTGACAATGAAGAGAACACCATCGAAAATAAATTTCGGTGCAAAAATTTTCCAAACCATCAAATGACGCCTGTGTAACATGGATGCGCCTATTATACAAATTAATTTCCAAGCTTGTAAAGTGACGAAAATAAGATTAATTCGGAAAACTTTCCATTGAAAATTTTTCGACGCGTGGGAGAAACAATCGGCTTCTGGAGAAGAACTTTTTCTACTTAAAGCCAAGAATCCCAATTTTTCTGGGAAACAAGGCCAAATTTCAACGAGCGGCAGACAATGCACGATTATGACATTGGCTGCCGATAAGTTAGCTATAACTAAAATCGCTTGAAAAATTGTCTTCAATTGGATATTTTTGAAAATTTCGTAATCAAGATTCTGAATACCTAGAAACGCTGCATCCCAAGGTATAGATGTAAAAGTCGCCTGGTGACCGAAAGCGTAATAAAAACAAGTCGAAAGTTCGGCGAATAGAATAACAGCTAAATGCGGACATTGGCAGGATTCTAGCGCTAAAAATATGACTAAAAATAGCATCAATAAACTAACCGCCATACCGTCGCCCAAAACAGCCAAAAATAACCAAAAAAATACCCAAATTTGACCGAAAATCGGGCCGGAAAAAACGGTAGCCGCTCCGTAGATTAATATTTGAGTTTCAGATTTATTAACGTTCCAATGATCTTTCAAATATTTGTATGCTTCGATCGGATTATAAAACTTTGTCTCCAAAACGTGAACATGCGTCATTAAGGGATTGTACAAAAACGTCAAAATTGAAAGGAATAAAAACCCGTAGATGAAAAAAGGAGCTAATTTCGTAAAATGAGAAAAATAATCGAAATTTTTGTCCAAAGAATGCGGTAATTGATCTCCGAACCAAGTGAACATCGTGGAAATGGCGCAAAAAGGCACGCCAAACTGCAGTAATAACGAAAAACATGTTTCGCCGAACTGGAAATGTCCATTTCTCTGTAAAAACTTAATCGGTAGAAAAGTAAGCGTAATGAGAACTGCGGATGAGCCGGCTATTCGCCACTTTCTGGCATTCGTATCCAATAAACTGACAAAAGATACTGTAAAAATACTTGATGAACATTCCAATTGTTCTTCTCTGCATCGATTAAACAAGAATGTCATTCTAATTATTAATAATGCCGAAATTCCGTAAACCATTGCTTTGAAGTGCAGTTTCCGCCAAACGTTCGACTTTTTTTTCGACTTTTCGTCCGTATCGACAAAATTTTGTCCGAAAATTAGCCAAATCAACGATGCGCATAAAAATCGTGAAAGACAGTCGTCGTAGATTATAAAGCTATTTGAAAATTGTGATAATCCGTGTACAAAGACTACAAAAACCGCAATTAAAATTTTCCAATCACCCATTTTGATCATACTTTGACAAATAAAGTTGTAGCAAATGTGAAAACTGAGCAAGATTTCGGCCAACAGAATTGTCGTTATCACCGTAGGTATACTTTCATTTCTGGCGAAAATGGTCGAAAAACATAGAGAAAATTTAATGAATTTCAAAAATAGGCGGCGGCCGCTGATACTAGAATTATCGTCGATCAAGAGCGACAAAGACCAGAAGAATGTTTCAAGAACAGTTGAACAACCCAGAATCATCCAGCCAGTATGGAATTTGGCCCAAGTTTCAACGAACAATTTCGAAATACGATGCACAAATTGCTGTGATTTTTCTATTGTAAGTTCTTCAGGGTCAAGAGCGTAGAAATTACGTAGAATAGGCAGAAATCTAAAAAATACCATCACTAAAACATTTTTTGGCTCTTGAACCTTTGGTTCAGTGATAGAAATTTCTTATAGCAAGAATATTGCTCTGCCAACTCACCTATCTCGCAAGTTATCATCATTAAAATTCGCCAAATAATGTTCTAAGTACCGTATAACTTGGAAAATATTTGTCTGAGCTGCTTGCAATTTTTTGGCCGAATCTGGAAAAAGTTCCGTCAAAACGGCGCCTAGGTTTGAAAACGGTGTGGGAAAATCGAGTAACATCGATAGAGTTGGAACTAAATCAATTTGCGATACGCTGCCTCGTACGTTTTCCTTCTCGTCATGTAATTTTCGTTTCGTATAAACAAAAAGTCCGGATGAAATTTCGTCCAGGCTATCGCCGCCATGATCGCCAGTTTCGGTCATTCCATGATCGCCAAGAACAAACAGAATTGTATCGCTGGACAAACTATCCATAACATTCCTGCTTATTAATGATTGAAGCTATTACCTATTGACAAAATCAAAATTTTCGTTAACTTCGAAAACATCAAATTTAGGTTTCTTCAATCTCCTCAAGATATGCTCTGCTGAGGCAAATTTGCCGGAAAACTGAGTACAGGAGAGAAAAATATAAATTTTTTCAATATATATATTTCAAGTCGCGGATCGTGGTATTATGAAAGTTAATACCTCAAAACAATATCCATCTGCGTCAATTTCAATTCCATTTCCGGATGCGCTGGTCCATATCTGTGTCCGCAATGGTCAACACCTAGAAAATGTGCGATCAAAACGCTCCAATCCGTACGATTGGAGATTTCTTCGTCTAAATATTGTAATATTCCGTTATCGACTGTATGTAAATCCGTCGTATCGAACGATGGAAAAGCGTGTTGGCGTAAGAAACGGTCTGGAAAAAGCGACGTCCACGTATCGTCGCCCAAAAAGACGAGACGGCGGCCTGGTTGCTTCAAAATTTGATCGACAATATTGTCTTCTTCGATAGCGGAACCAGCGAAGTTGGAGCCTGCATCTAAAATAAATAAAAATCATCAGTATATTCTAGGTAAAAGATAGAATTGGAGACGAAAGAAATGCGAACAGAAAATAATTACCAAAAACCACCGAATTTTAATTTCAAATATTCAAAAGCAAAAAATTTGAAAAAAAGTTTTTTATTCTACTTCCCAGGTGAAAGATATAATTGTGGATACTTTTACGTACATGCACATGGAAGTCTTCTCTCAAAATCTAACGCTAATTACCTATAAACGTTGGCAAACTGCCGGTCGTTAATCCTTTCAACCTTTGCAATGTTGTTGTAGGTGGATCGGCCAAAAATTTATACAAAATTGTTTTTTCCGGTTCATGTTGTAACTTATCCTGTACAGATGCCAGTTTATTGCGGTAAAAATGCGAACCTTCCGGCCAATTATCGGACGATTCGTTGTGCCAAATCAAAAAATCGTAACGTAAAGCGTCAATGACTATTAAAATTGATCGTTTATAAGATGCTTTGGTCCAGCACGCTTCGGAAATCTCGGCTTGTACTTCGATGCAAGTACTATTCATTAAAATAGCATTTCGAGTCAACAAAAATCCGATTCGGTAGAAATATATGCCGAACAAATACCCCAAGACGACCGAACATAAAAGCAACAAATACTTCATGCCTAAAGATTAACCTCATTAAAATTTGAATGTTTAGTCAAACTTCAATACACAAAATTTCATGCATTTCTCCATAACGCGAGAAGATTTCAGAATTCGGTTATTTTCTTAAACAAGCACCAGAGTTCCTCATCGCAATTTGAAACCTTACAATAATTACAATGAATTCTATCTGACAGCGTAAGACCACTATTCTGATATCAAATAATTCGAACTTGAGTTTTCGTGTAGTTTCGACTTCGTCACAGTCTTTTCAATGCTCAAAAATCTCAAACCAATGTTATCACAGGGTCCAGATCATACAAGTAGATGTACGGCCATGATTATAGGAAAAAAATTTAGTATCCTATTGCAAAGTGCAATGTACCAAAGACGTACATAGGTTAACCTGGAAGGAGCAACATAAGTATACAAGCCCGGGCACTAAAATCAACATGGTATCTGCAAATTTAAAAAAACGTCCCCTGGAATTTCAAAAACAGTAGGGACCAAAATCAAGATATTTTTTAAGTATGATTGGTGCCGAATTCCATCAGTAAATTTATGAGGAAATTTCAAACAGTTTACTCTTCATGAAACGATAGTAACCCAAACTGAACTAAAATTTTCCTCCGTACGCACTCGTAATGAGTATAATTTGAAAATAAAGGTATATAGAAAATAGTGTCCGTGTCCGCCATGAGTACTACCCATACAGATCTTTATTTTTTGACGGATACGTCAACAAAGTACATGAATAAACATTTCTCGGAACAATGTTGATGTTTAAATGCTATGAGCATAAACCAGCTGGACATTTTCAAACGGTGTCTTAGAATTAACAAAAATAAATTAGATCATTTGAAATCCGACGCGAAGCGCCGAAAAATTTCGCTATTTTCAATATAAAACGTCTGAAAATGCATCTTCGGACAGGGAATCCTATAACCTAATCGTAAGGGCAAATTTTTCCTGCATAGTTGTACAGTTGCACTGTACAAGTATGGAGGAAAAATTTGGTTGCACAGTCCGAAATTTGGCTGCAGTGTGCAAAAAAAGCTTGCCCAGTGCCCAGGGGTGACCGTGAATGTTTTTTTTGTGCATGAACATTTGTGCCCATTAGCACAAAGAGCCAAAAAGATTTGCTCCAATTGCACGAAAAAGCTTTCACCACAAAAACATATCAGTATGGTAAGTGCGGATTTAGGGAGGGCCCCGAAACTTTTGAAACGATTTTTTTTTCTGTATACCTATAGGCAAATTTGAAAAATTTTTGAATTTTTTTTTGGAAAAATTCTTAATTTTGAGCATCGCTCCCCCCTCCGAAAATTTTTTTGGATCTGCCACTGACTATGGTGAAAACCTTTAAAAAGTTGCATGCCAAAAGTTTGATAAAATTTAAACTAAAGATACTTTTACCGCACTAATTTGCATAAAAATTGTGCCTACAATATTTTATCTAACCACCATGTCAGTGAGATAAAAAAACTGATCGAGAAACCGGTTTATACGATTCGAAAAAAATCGAATTGTGCGAGAATTCAGACATTTTTATAGAATTTATCAGGAAATTTATGAGATAAAGTGTCTAGTGATGTGCCCCAAGGTAGTGTACTAAGTCCAATTTGTTTCTCTTATACATAAACGACATTTTTAAAAATATCAAAAAAGAAATTTTTCTTTTTGCAGATGGTCTAAAAATTTTCAATGTATCTACAAATTTTATAATTCTTCAACAAGACCTTGATACTTTCAAATTGGTCTACCGCTTGGCAATTAGCTATATCTACTACAAAAAGTTATGTCTTGTATTTGGATGCAAAAAACCCATCGTGTCAATCATACATGTAACGGAGCCCCGAAGTCTGGGGGAAGTCGGACGACTTTTTTGGGGCCGGGGCCGGAGGTCAGTAATTCCCAAAATTTAGGGGGGAGGGGTCTCTGACGGAAAAAAATCGATTTTTTCACGAAAAAAGTCCGAAAAATAGTTCAAAAAATAGTAATTTTTTTCTAAAAAGACCGGAAAAATGTATACATGACGCGAAGCGCACAGGAAATTCACATTTTTTACCATTTTTGTTCAAAAATTGACATTCTTCTGTATTTTTCCGACAAAAAGTATGGGGGGTCCCTACGGCTACCATATTGCTGGCCATTAGATTGGAAAAACCATGGAGGAGCGGTCGCCCAATGGCTAGTCATATGGTTACCAGAAAGATTTTTGGTTATAAATCTGGCTTGTCCTACGAAGATAGACTTCAAAGTCTAAGTCTACATAAGCTTGATATTCGTAGATTAGAATATGCCCTCTGTACCATGTAAAACATAACAAAAAATATGTTTAAATCCTGATGACTTTTTTCTGCATAAACAACAACAATACGTGTCGTAGTCATGATCTAAGATTGACGATAAAGTCAGTTCATCCCACTGCTTGTCAGTTTGACTTTTTAACCGTTATACTAACGTCTGGAACTCTTTATCATCCGATATCTTTAATTAAACTTCTGAACTTTGATAACGAATTGGGGGGTGCATGTAAGTTGTTACTCTTCAAATAACCTTTGCACCCTATTGCTGCATGATTTATCCGTTTCTTAAAATATTTATACATCTTTAGCGAGTAGAATTTACAAAACTTATTATTTTCATTTGGCATTTCTCTTTTTATTTTGTTTTCTGTAACAGCAATAAATATTTTCATTCATTCGTTCATTCAACTTAAGGATATCTACAATTGCTTTCTCCTGAAGAAAACTAGTCGAAAGTTGCATAAATCTTTGGTCGAAAAATTGTGCCAAAAATCTGTTTAAGTCAAACACCAAAAATAAAAATTTCGGTTCCCAGTGAATGAACAGAGGAAGTTCAAAACTGCTATTCATTCATTGGCCTAAGCTAGCTGCGGTGATAAAAATATACTATTCGAAGCCTCGAAGGTGATTCGCTCGTTCAAAGCACTTTTTTCATCGAAGATTTTTTCCACATGAGAACCGGATCCAAAATTTTTTTCTCCATTTTCCAAAAATTTTCCACATTTTTAAAAACGTTCATAATGTGGCTACGAATGCTTTTTTGTGAATTTTAGGATCATACCCAAGCGTTTTGAAGTTTTTGGAGTCAGAAACCTCAAAAAATATTGAAAAAAATCGAGAAAATTCTGGTTAGGTTAGTTAAAATAAGCTGGTATTGGTGTTCTGCAGGAGCAGAGAAAGCATGTTAACGATAGAGTTCTCATGAATTTATTCGCTATTAACGTTTTTGTGGTTCCGATTAGAATTATCCAATAATCTCTTACTCCGACGCGGAGAGCTGTTTTTAGATTTTCACTCTCTAAAACGGTCTAAAATGAACCTATACAACGTTAAGAAATAAATTAAAATCAAACTAATCAAACTAGAAAGTTCCTAACAAAATTAAAAATTTTCTAGTTTATTCTAAAACGCTGGAAAATAAATCTCTCCAACAGATATTCATGTACAGAAGTTTTAAAATCACAATCTAGAATGATGTCTCCAATTTCGATCTTCAATAAACGCAAAAGTCCATGTTGCAAACGTTAGCAAAATTCCAATCATCGAGAGAAAAAATTGAGAGAATTAATGAAAAATATGTTTTCAAAAAAATACTGGGAACGGGTATATTTCAACTGAAACTCTCAAATTTGCTCAAATTGGGCTTCCTCAAGTAGTTTGACACTTGAGAAAGCCAACCAGCACATTATCAAAGCGCGGAATTGCCCCTACAGAAAAATTCTACCTACATCAATGATCGAACCTGGTCCACCAGCCTATGGACTTAATGCGTGTACCACTACACAATTTCCCCAAAAAGTATCGACACTATATTCCTTTAAGACCCTTGATGCTATTTAAACTAAGAACTTTATTTGGAAGAGCCTCAACAGTGCTGCGCCCTTGGGGCGCAGCTGCTGTACCCTAAGCCTAAGCCTAAGGAATATTTTAAAGGAAAAATAAATGTCTATTCACTAGTCACAGAAATCAATGAAAATCGAAATTATTAAAATACTTAACTCAAATCAGAGTTCTAAATTCGTTGAATTTCGACAATAAAGAGTAATATTTCCAACATGGTCTGAAAATCCTATAAAAGTCTGCGCCTGAAATGAATTTTACCCAAATACTGACTGTTAACGATTAGACAATGAGACGAGCTAACTTTATTGAAAGAAACTGTTGGGCATTTATTAGTAAGTGGAAGTAGATATGCTAACGGCCGCGCCTGATAGAAAATAGTGATTTTCAGTGGCAGTAGCAGGATTTTTCTGGAGGGAGGGCAGGGCGGATGATGGAAAAGGAGGGCAGGGCGAAAAGCAGAATTTATCAAATAGAACACCGTCAGTTTATCAAATAAAACACCGTCATTGATCCCGCTTTTTGCGGGGTCTGAAAAATTCGGTAATACAACGTTTCATAGAAAGAACAAATTTTAAACTTTGGGAATTTCAAATCTTAAAAAACGTGGTTTTATTCCGGTTATAGCAATGTAAGATTTGGAATATTCAAGACGAAGCATAATTTTTGAAAATTTCAATTTTCACTCCGATTACCTAAACACGTATAGGCGATACGTGAATTTTTTCAGTCACATCCATGAAAAAAGGAAGGGCGGCCGCCCTCCCCTTAATACCACTTTGGTAGAGATAGGACGGGTTTCCGAGTCCGAGACCTCGGGTATCCGAGCATTTTTCAAGTCCGAGTCCGAGTCCGACCTGCCAAGAATTTAAAGTCCTAGTCCGACCTGTCAAAAATTACAAGTCCGGGTCCGAGTCCGACTTTTATATGTGAAATATAAGTCGGACACCTGTGGCTGTGCAACCAAATTTTTTCTGTCAAGTTGCACAGTGCAACTTGAGCCTGACTGCTCTTTTGTGATAGGATTTTCTATCCAGAGATGCATTTTTATGCGTTCTAAAATGGAAAAAAATGAAAATTTTCCTGCGCTTCGCGCCGGGTTTCAATTCATTTATAATTTTCTATATTATTCTAGTGCGCGGTTAGAAAAGATCATTCTATTTAGTGCTTATAGGTTCTAATTATCATCATATTATGGTTAAATGTTTGATCCTGTATTGTTTCTTGACGAAGATCGATTTTAGAGTGAATAACTAAAATTTATCTGTGCAACCAAAATTTTTCCCTAAGTTGCACATAGCAACCTGGCCTGTGCAAAAAAAAACCCTGTCTGTACATATACAGGGTTCCTACACTACTGGCCAAAAAAAATCCCCTGAATTTCCCAGGTTTCCCAGGTATCCATCAATAATTTCCCAGGTTTTTGACATACACAATTGGGACACAATTTTCGTTGCACACACTATGTGTAGGTATTGTAAGTCTTTTTTCTCGACAGGCCATTTGGCTCCTAAGGTCAAAATTTTACAGGCCAATAGGAATTTCAACAAGTCAAAACTAAAAAGTTTGTAAATAAATGTGGTAGTAAAAACAAAGTTTTTTGCAAAAAAATTAGTCAAAAACACTCTTCAAAATCACAGAAAAAGCCCGCAAAGCAGATCAATTATTTTCGAAACATTCTTATCACACATAGAAAAATAAGGCTCACAAATAAGATCAGTCATTATTCGAACCAATCATCAGGATTTTTGGGTAAATTACGGATGGCGGTGGCCGCCGAATTTACCCTACCTTTAACATTTTCCTTAGGCTTAGGCTTAGGGTACAGCAGCTGCGCCCGAAGGGCGCCGGGCGCAGCGCTGTTGAGGCTCTTCCAAATGTTTCGGCGCGGCCACCGCCAATTTCGGCGTGGCCACCGTCATCTGTAAAAACTGCGCTCACTCTAAAATTGATGAATTTGCTTAATTTCATCAGAAAAATGATCAAAAGTTACTTTCCTTGTATTTCATTCACTTCGTGTCAGTTCCTGACTTTTAAATTAAATTTCTTGAGTTTTGGGTGAGATGACAAATCAAAAGTCTGGCTAGAGTAACTTGTTCGGTGCCTAGCGCCGAAAAATTTTGATTTCGAGGCCTTTAAAATGTCGGAAAATTCATTTTTCAGCACATTCTACTGAAACTGCCGACTACCGATCTTTTTTAATACCGATCGTTAATTATTATTAACGTTTTAATCAAGTTTTTTCAACTGCTGTTCAACAATTTATAAGCAGCAAAAATATAAAACTTGAATGAAAAAATCAAAAATAACTATTATTAACAAACCGCCCTCCGACCTTATGTAGTTATACACCAGCGTTTTTTTTTTGTGCACGGACATTTGTGCCAATTGGCACAAAGGGCCAAAAAAATTTGTGCCAATGGTACAACAAATTTTTCCTAAAAATATACTGAAAACCTTTAAAAAGTTTTAATATGCTAAAAGTTTGATAAAACCATAACTAAAGATACTTTCGCCGCACTAATTTGAATAAAAAGCGTACCAACTCTATTTTATCTAAGCACGTCAGGGCCATAAGAAAAACTGATCGAAAAAGCAGTTTATACGATTCGAAAAGAAATCGGATGATGCCGCGAGAATTCGCGGAATTTTTTTACAAGTCGGTTCCCTTCCAAATTATGGTCCAAGCTGGCATTTTTGGATTCCTCAAGATGCCAGCTATTCAGATTAGTTCGAAAATCCAAGCGCTCATGGCATTCAGGAACTCATTTGCATAAAATCTGCACACATCTCACATAGTCCTTGTCACTACAGAAAAATCCTACCTACTTCAAGCATCGAACCTGATCCATCAGCCTCATACCTATACTTGAGGGGCGGTTGGGGGACCCTCCCTCCAACCCACAACCAACCATGTACCCAACATCACTTAACCCCTCCCCCCCTGCAAAAAGAGTATGTTTTTTGGCCTTGGGAAAAATTTCGACTTTTTTCTCTCCCCCCCCCCAACTGGTCGGAGGTCATACAGGTATGATCAGCATATGGACTTAATTCGTTTACCGCTACACAATTTCACCATAAAGTATAAACACTATATTCCTTTAAGACCCTTGATACTATTTCAACTAACAACTTCATTTGGGAGAGCCTCAACAGCGATGCGCCCTTGGGGCGCAGCTGCTGTACCCTAAGAAAGAAGAAAGAGAGAAAGAAAGAAATTTATTAAATGCGAATAAATACAAGAATAAATGCGACTAATACAGAAAAGCTCATGGACGTGACAAAAGCACGTGCGAATTGAGCTTTAAAAAACGACTCAATTAAGACCGAAAACAGGGCATATTGTTCGAATGAATGATATCATTGGGTAGGGAATTCCAAACATCAATATTTCGCGAGCTAAAATCCTGTTTTAAAGCGTTAGAGTTATATTTCGATTTATACAATTTAAATAAGTTAGACGCGCGATAATTGAATGGACTCAAAGTGAAAAATAAGTCGGGTGGAATAACTTTAAATTTCAAAATTAAGAACATGTAAGATAGGTCGATACACGTACGTCTAAATGCAAGGTCATCAAGGCCAGATTTGTTGAGGCGCTCCTTATAGCTTAAATCTTTATATCCAAAAGTCTTTTTGTAAACATTCGTTGAACTTTTTCTACCAATTTAGTAACCCCAACCAGACAAGGATTCCAGAGTGGTGAACCATATTCCAGGATAGGGGGAACATAGGATTTAAAATCCCTGATTTTTAATTCATTGAAGTTAGAGTATAAACATTTTAAAATCAAATTTGCTACCCTAGATGCTTTTTTAACCACATAATTACAATGGGCAGTTGCTGACAATTTTTCATTAAACATAACACCAAGATCCTTCATCTCTGAAACAGTAGGAATCAGAAAATCGTTTATATAATACTCAACTTTGGGGTTATTACTCCCAAGATGCAAAACAGAACATTTTTCCAGAGAAATAGATAATTGCCATTTCAATGACCATTCATAAAGTTTGACAAGATCGCCTTGTAGTACTTCAGCATTTTTTGTAGCATTGAATATTTTCACATCATCAGCAAAAAGATAAATTTCACTTCTAGTACCATCAAATATATCATTTATGAAAATTAGGAACAATGTTGGTCCCAATACACTACCCTGAGGAACCCCACTAGTAACCTTAATTGGATTAGAGAAGCAATTGCCAATTTTTACCTGTTGAGTCCTATTAAATAAAAAACCATGTAACCATCTCAATAAAAAACCAGATATGCCATAGGAAGCTAATTTTCCAAACAGTTTTTCATGAGAAACAGTATCAAATGCTTTCTGAAAATCGATATAAATTGAATCAATTCCTACTTTTTTATCCAAATTTTTAGCCCATAATGTTTTATAACTTAAAAGCTGAAGGACACATGATTTTTTCTTTCTAAATCCAAACTGTCTATCATTCAGAAAATTATTTGACTCAAAATAAGCCATCATGTCTACATTTATAATACTTTCCATAACCTTACATGACACACAACATAAAGAAACTGGTCTATAATTTTCTACCTTTGCTGGGTCCTTTTTTTGAAAATAGGTACCACATTTGATGTTTTCCAAATATCTGGTAATTGTCCAGTTCTAAATGAAATTTCAAAAATTGTTCTCAAAGGTTCTGCCAAAACTAGATTATAATTTTTTCAGGAAAAAGGCACACAGATCATCAGGACCAAGAGACAGTGTAGGCTTCAAATATTTTAGAGTCAATAGGAATCTTAAGAAATCAAATTTGATTGATAAATCTTTATTAAACTGCTTTTGAGAATATTCAGGGATTTTTTCATTGTCCAGGATAAATACTGATCCAAAATATTGGTTGAATATTTCACTTTTCATTTTATCATCAGTTATATCAGACTCACCAGAAACAATAATAAGGTAAAGTGGGGTAACTTTGGCCACGGGGTAACTTTGGTCAATTTCGCTTCAAACATCGCCGAATTTTTTCTCTGTAAGATATGCAGATACAATTTGGCACACTAATGTCTAAGTGATCAGTGCATGTTACTGTGAAAGGAAATTGAAATCCAAATAAAATTGAGAAATTTGTGGGTCGAAAAAGTTGCCATTTTTTTCAATGAAAATTTTCAAATTGAAAAAAATTTGGGTTTCACTCATCCGCTGCACTCAAAACTTTCACTGACTATTAAGTGTCTTTAGAGAGTTTCTCTTTTCTATTTTGTATGAAAAAATAACTACCCATTTTCGAGCAGAAAAATCGGTCCAAAAGCGGGAAACTTTGGCCAGTTGGCGGGAAACTTTGGTCAGGGCGGGAAACTTTGGTCAGGGCGGGTAACTTTGGTCACATTATATTTTGGCGGGCAACTTTGGTCAAATTAAAATTTTTTGTGCCACACATTTTTCTACTTATAATAATTTGATCTTACTTCTTTTTCATACGAATTATTTTATCCTGTATATAATTTTCATCGATTACGTACGTCACAATATGGTCAGGCATTACAAAAGAAAGCCTGATGCACGCAAATACCTGGCTAATAACTTAACCGAAGATCTCGAAAAGGCCATCAAGGCCGTTCGAAATGGGTTAAAAATTCGAACAGCAGCTCGTGTTTACAATATTCCACATGAAACATTACAAAACAAAGTAATCTGACAGTAAGTATATTTTCTAAAACCACACTAAATTACTCAATGATAATCTGATTTTAGAGAAACTGAACATGTCCAAAAATACATCGGCTTCTTTGTTATTCAGTCCACTATCAAGCGGTACCTTGTAGACACTTTTGAACATTTATATGCGATTAAATACTAAATTATTGCAGATAATAGTACAACAAAATTTATCGGCGTTGTCTTTTCCGTCATCAACTTCAACGTTTGAAAGTATGTACTTTTGTTTTCGAAATTTACAGAGGAATGATATCTAAAATTTTCAGAAATGCCCACATCGTCGGCATCAGCCATCAACAAGGTTACACCATCGAGACATATGGCGGCCAGTGTCATCAAGTATCTTCAGATGGTACATGCGAAAAAAACGAGTCGAAAAAGTCCAGAAAACGTCTTTGTCATGCGCTTAGTCAATCTTTGATGGAACCAGAAGTCAATGCTCAACTGAAAGAATTGAAAGAAGCGAAAGAAGCTAGAAACACTAATGTGTGTCCCATTTGCCGTATTCAATGGACAATTTACAAGAAAAAGTACAAAAAAGACTGGGCGTGCTGTGATGGGTGGATATGTGGTAACTGTTTAGCTGATAATTTTGATCCCACTGGTAATTTTATTTGTCAAGTTTGTGTTACTCATAACAATTAATCTTCCTTTAAATTTGGTTAATATCATGTATTTTGATCATGAAAATGCACATTTATCATTGTTTTAGTGTACCTCATATTTTTGTGTGTCGACCAATGTTACCCACCCATTGGTGGGTAACATTGGTCGACACGTTAATTTTTTTTCGTTAATAAATTTTGAACGATTGATATTTTTCTTTTCATTCATATTGATATTTTCATGTACCTCTTAACTTGCTGTATCTGAATAACACAATATTTTTCACGTCAGGCACTTTTTTAGGTCAATTGACCAAAGTTACCCACCATAGGGACAGCTGGGAGTAGATTTACGAAAACTTTTTTGCTGTTGATGATATTTATCATTTTCAGCTGAAATTTTGTGACAATAAAGGTCGATAGCTATGTTACCTCATATCCAAAATTTGTTTTGTTACGTTCTATCTGTGGTTAGATATAACGATTTTACTTGTCGAAAAAGTAACTTGAACAGAAATTATAATGGCGACCAAAGTTGACCACGATGGTGGGTAACATTGGTCAAAAAGTGAGCTCTTTTCAACGATCAATGGTAGGTTAAATCTGCATGCTACTTATGAAATGATGTGTTTAATCGATTTGTCTGACATTTTTGACATATGAGTTCCATGAAACATTTTTACGAATTCCCCATGTTAACAAGTTATATGTTGGAGAAGTCGAATTGACTCGATTTTGACCAAAGTTACCCCACTTTACCTTAGGGATAGTGTGTCCCAACTGAGTTTTATTATTGATAAATCTATAAAAATCCTTGATTGAATTCGATTTTAGCAAACATTCTTCCTTTCTAGCATAATATTTGATCATTGCAGTTTTCAAGACTTTGGAATTGTGTTTCAGTCTATTTTTGTTAGCATAACTACGATTTTTAATATAATTTTTCCACAAGCCTAAGCCTAAGGAAAATTTTAAAGGAAAAATAAATGTCTATTCACTAGTCACAGAAATCCATGCTCAAAATGAACAAACAACAGGCTGAAGGCCGGGAAGCGACCATACCTGTAAGACCTCCGACAAGTTGGGGGGGGGGTAAATCCGAAATTTTTGGGGGGGGGGGTAGAAAAAAGTCGAAATTTTCCCCAAAAAAAGGCCAAAAAACATACACGTTTTTGCAAATTTTTTTAATGTTTTCCAAACTGGGGGCGGGTTGGGGGGAGGGTAAATGATTTTGGGTACAGGGTTGGCCAAGTTGGGGGGGGGGGGGGTTTCCCCCGACCAACCCCCCCCAAGTACAGTTATGGAAGCGACTTATAAAATTTAGCTAATTTTTTCCACAATGGGAACCATACCCAAAATTTTTTTCCTCAAAAGACCCCACTTAAGGAAAAAACGGTGGTTCGAAGCGCTTCGCGCCGAGACAATTTTGCGCTTTCGGCGCCTAAAATGTCTGAAAATCAAGACCATTTGCAATTCCGTCACTCAAAAAGTTTGTGCCAATTGGCACAAACACTCAACATTTTTTGTGCCATTCCAAATTTTTTGTGCTAACCCTGAATTAATGAGTACAGTGTTACTGTCTGCAGACGTCATTCAATAAAAACTGCGACGTTTTGAATATCACAAAGTATGTTGATCTAAAGTCTGATTTGCTTGTAATGCTTCTAACTAATGAAAGTGGAACGCCAGTAGTGTTTCAGATTTTTGCGATTTTCTGATAAGCAATACATCATGTTGGACTGGAAATTTGTGAGCATACTGATCTAATCTTTAACAATTTTTCGAGTGAAAAATTTTATAGTAAAGCTCTATGTAAACGATTTTGAATACATTATTGATTAGTGTCACTTTCCTATTCGGAAGCATTTTAACAAAGACAGACTATATTTGTCTATAGCTTCGTCAAAAACGTTAATTGATGTGTTTATATCAATTCAAGCTATAACAATTTTCTATAAAAATAATAGAGAGCTTTCCATCAATTGGGCGAACAAAAACAGAGAAATTATCGTAAGTATCTATCGAAAATTCGTTATGCAGTTTTTCTGAGCTTCCTCGAAGAAAACACATGATCATCTTCAAAAAACCTTTCTATCACATTGTGCGACAATGCGCGAATGGTGCCATCATGTATTTTCCTCTGAGCCCGTAGACCTGATGTTGCTCTCATTCAAGTTACGGGCCCAAATGTTGGTGATGTGCTTACCGCAGTAGCAATCCCACATCTATGCAAAATTGGTGAATCGACAAAGTTATGATTCGATCAAAAAGAGCAATGTTTATTCATTCTCGTACTTTGGTGTGTCGTGGGCGAGTCGCGTTCGTTTTATATTGTATTGTTCTTTTTCGCCCAGTAAAGCCAAACGTCGACAGCCTGACACCCAAATTTACATAATATTATTATTATTATTTATTATTTTATTGTTATACATTTCTTGCGCATTAAGCGGAAGGGGGAACCGCATTACATGGGAGCCAAAGCCAAGGTAAAGCCCCAGCTCCTTTAGACATTGTTCTATTGAGTTCTCTTTATTTGTGTAAACCTTTAGGAGGCATCTGGGGAGACCCTGAGTGCCCTTGAATTGCAAGAGTTAGAGTTTCCAGTTACTTATTAGTGACTGAAGGTTGTGTTTATTTCCGCTTAAGAACTGTTGCACTGTGTTTAGTTGATTACTAACAGGAAGCTCCTTTGAGTGACCTACAGTAATCGATTGAATAGAAGCCAATAGGACTTGAGTTATATTGCTGACGTCTTTGACCTAAGCAGAGAAGTAAACATAACACAGACCTGTGATGGTTACTGCAGCAGTCGCAACAGGTGATGCAGGGCTGTGCAGTTGGGAATATGGACAATTCGCCTCCAGCAATTCGTCCCCCACAATTTGCCCCTGGACCATTCGCCTCCAGACAATTCGCCCCTGAGCAAATCGCCCCCCCCCCACAATCCTTCCCCAGTAATTGGCCATCAATTCACTGTTTTTTAATTTAAAAATTCAGATTTAAAAATAATTCCACTAGGTTGTTAGCAGTTATGTATTAGCATTTCTACACAATCTATACACAATACCTATAGATTTTTCCCAGCTGAAATAGCATGTTTAGTTATGAATTCTGCATGCAGAGTGCAAGTATTATGTACAAGAAGAAAGATCTACAGTATAGTTCCCCAAGGTCAGATTTTTTAGGTAAGTGTAGAGTTGAAAATTTGCGGGGGTAGTGTAGCTAAATATCCACTAAACAAGTCATTTTGTCTTAAAATTAGGCAACTAGTGATCAATTTTTAGGACATTAGGCAGGCGTAATACCCCCCTCATACCCCTCCCTATGGGGTAGTCTGATCTACAGCTATGTTCCAAATAAATGTCTATGAATAATTTTTTTTTAATTTTCTTTGAATTTAAGATTTTTTTACTGATGCGGTTAGTACCAAGTCAGTTTAAGCATTTTTACTCGTACAGTCAGCAATACAGCATTTGAGCAGGTATCAGAGTTCAAAAGGCCGAGTTCAAAATGAAAGCTTGCAGCTAAAGTTTATCGGACTGAAAATAATCAATTTCGACCAAAAATTTGTGAAAAATCTCAACTCTAGCAATCTGTAAATTTATATTTTTTCAAGTTTGTAATGATGGTGCCCTAATTCCCAAAAACCACGCCAAATTTTAGTCTAATGGCGTGAATACCTGGGAGAATTTACGCAGAACTGTAATTTGTAACACGGATATCATAGGCAGAATTGCGAGTCATTTATGTTCTCCGATCTGCATTTGTTTTTTATGTTTTTTGTTCGTTTTTTCGTTTAATTTTTTTCTTCTATTCCTTTTTTTGTCCTTCATCTTTCTTGTTTAGTTTCTTCTACATTTTTTTGATTACTTTTTACTCATTCTCCTTTTCTGATTTTTTCCTTTATGTTTTTCTTCTGTTTTTTATACTTTTATTCTTTTTGGTTTTTGGTACACCGAAAAGTTGTCACGAAAAAGATAGTGAAGAACACGATAGAGTCACACGTAGAATAATTGTGATGCTTTTTCATAATCTTAATTGCTCTCCATAGATCCCGATAAGAAGTTACAAGAAATAAAGCTGGAAAAAGAAAATCTGCAGATATATTACATAACATATCATGGAGTTACTTTTAAATCTAAAACCAGGTATGGTATAGTACCATGGGCGAATTACTGGGGGCGAATTGCGCAGGGGCGAATTGTGTTGGGGGCGAATTGTCTGGGGGTTAACTGCAGTGGGGGCGAATTACCAGGGGCGAATTGCGGGGGACGAATTGCTGGGGGCAAATTACTGGGGGCGAATTGTCCTAGAACTGTGCAGTCCGTGGTAGAGAAGCTACCACCCAGTGTGCGAGAACCGTATAATTGTACTGTAACGAAGGAGCTGTTCATTTGCATATCACGCGTGGCAGAACGTTCAGTGATTCAAGAGATATAAAACTTTCATCAGTGACATTTGACGGCAAAGTTTTTTCGTTGTTGGACTTATACAGAAAGGCGGAATTTTCAAAGGCTTCAATAGTTATGAAGCGGTTGTTTGAATCACTCTTTCTCGACTGATTTGCAACGTATTTACATGCTGTGCTGCATAATATGTAAGTATAGTAATGAAATACACAAGGCTACTTGAAAAAAATTGTTACCACTTGAAAAAATTTGTTACATATACCACTTGAAAAAAATCTTTACCTAGTAACACATATTGCGCCATCCATGTCACATTTTACGGCATGTCACGTGTATGACATGGGGATTTGGGAGAGCTGGGGAGGTTTGGGTATCTCATCAGGTAATACCGTGTTTTAGACGTCACATTGATGGTGAACCATATCAGATTGATCCTATTACAGTGAGTAATAGGCTGTGACTCCTGATGGATACTGGCATTTTCCCCAGGCTTCTCTTGGTTGGCGTTGGGGCCTAACCTGGCGAATGGTAGCTATAGAGAGGTCTATAGTTGGTTCTCTGGTGTTGTCCTTGGGGTCTTGCTGTAGGGTAACGGACAGCACTGCCAGGCTAGGTGCGACAATCCCCGAGTCCTACTCAGTGAGAGGGGGGACAGGGTCACCCGTAAAATGACCTAATTTGTGGGACCCGATTATGAACCAGACAGCCCCTTTTGCCCGAACGTGAGAGGTGGAGGCCCTAGTTATCTGTGGAAGACTTGGGAAACCGACTTAGGAAGGATTTCCCAACAAATACCCCACAAATAACAATAATCCCCTGAGAAGGCTCACCTACTCCTGTTTCTCAAGTGATTCGACGAATCGGGCGGCAAGTCCCTGTACACTTTCGGTCTTCTGGCACTGGGGCGGGGATGCAATCCACAACGTCCTAGCGGCGAGCGGCGGCGAGCAGGAGGCGATTCTCCAACGTTTTCTTCACAAACCAGGGGCGGTCGGACACCTGGCACTGATGGGCAGCGGGTACTGTAGACGGCAAGCGGCGGACGCAGTGAACAAGGGTAAATTTATGCAAATTTATTGGTAATAAGGCGGCGGACGCACAGGTGTATAATAAAATATGCAAATTGACGAGAAGGCGGCGGACGCGGAGTTACAACCGGACCAGAGCTTGGTGAACCCAAGAATGAGCGAAAAACTAAAGAAACATGTCCTTTTAAGGACATGTTTGGCTACAGCTGCAGCTTGGGCGGAGTTTCTCGGCGCTCAAGCTAACTTCTGCAGCTAGACCCGATGCAGAAGATGCCTATGAGCACATAGACATTTTTTCATTCACATGCGTTTAGCACTGAGGCCGACTGCAGTGCCTATGCTAAGCATATGAACGTCTTTAGCTAAAACTTCTTAGCTAGTCGTTTTTGCGTAACAAAAATGACGCTAATTTTGATGATAAGAGGTGCATGGAGCGCACCAAAAATAGCCATGTGCTCGTGGAGCACGACTGGCGGAAGTTTTTAGCTAAAGGGCCTACTGTAGCCCGCGTTTGTAAAGAAATAAAAATACAACAAAACGAAACATAGAAATGCATGAAAAATATAAAAACGAACACAAAATGCATGTGAAAAAATGAAATAAACAAAAGCATGATCGAGTAATAAACGAAACATAAAAAAATAACAAAATGTCGGCATGGTCGGAATCACCTGACGTTGGAGAATTGGGCGGCACGTGACACGGCGGTCCTTCGAAAACGGGCGTCCTCGTCCTTGCAGTGGTTGGTAGTGAGGTTTGTGCAGCGTGTCCGTGGTCGTAGGTCGTTCGAAGGTGCGACAGCGAGTGGTCGAATAGGTCCGTTGAGTTGTTGGCGGATGGAGCCTTCTTTGGTCGTAATTCGTTCGGCGGTATGGTAACCGGAGGTTGTTGATGCGTGAAGTTGCAGACATTGAATATCCTGTGCGACAGTCTAGAACACAGAAAAGAAAAATTTTCAGGGCAGGATGTAGGCTATCGCAGAGGATGCGCCCAGCGAGGTACAGATTATCGGGTTATCGCAGAGGATGCACCCAGTGAGATATAAGACATCGGGTTATCGCAGGGGATGCACCCAGTGAAGTATAGGATATCGGGTTATCGCAGGGGATGCACCCAGTGAAGTGTAGGCTATCGCGTGAGGATGCGCCTAAGATGTGACGCTTTGGTTGCTGAACATTCTCTTCTATCCACTAAAATCCAGCATGGACAGGAGTGGATACTTCGTGAGGGGCACCGCGGTCCTTCGAAAAAGGACGTCCTCGTCCGTAAGCGGGGACAATGAAGAGAATGCATCTAGAATTAAGGGTCCGGGACCTCTGCATCAAGATGTGGGTCAATCAAATTCGGTGTAAAGTCCCGGCTTATTGAAGGATACAACAAGGGGGCTGAATCCGTTGCCTGTGAAGTGGGAGGTGTATCCTCTGCTTCACTCGGTGGTTCAGGGGACACGTAAAGTCGAAGCTGGTTGATATGTACAGTGTCTTCCTGATCCGTCTCGAGACGAAGTGTGACATTGGGATATGCCACACTTGTTACAAGATAGGGCCCATCGTAGATGGGCAGCAATTTAGGAGTGAGTCCACGTTTGCTGGAGGTGCGCAGTTTGAGCACCTGATCCCCTACTTTGTACGAGACATCATGTGCCTTCTGGTCATAGGACCGTGCATAGGCCTCCTGTGCTTTCTCAATCCGACTCTGGATTAAGGTTAACGCATTCGTGAAATGGCGTTTGACCTCCATATCATATGAGGAAACATTAATGATATGGGCTGGAGGGTTGAATGAGAGCGCGGCGTCAACAGGGAGCATGGGTGTGCGACCATACATGAGCTCAAAGGGCGAGTACCCTGTTGACTCATTCATGCTGATATTGACGGCAAACACAGCATATGGTAGGTGTTCATCCCAATCAGTATGTCCTTGATGAACATACATACGTAGCCGTGTGGCTAGCGTCTGATTAGCTCTTTCCACCTCGCCGTTGGTCATCGGATGATAGGCGGTAGAGTGGATCTTCTTCGTTGCGCAGATCGCAGTGATCTCAGTCATCAGTTTTGATGTGAAATCAGTGCCATGATCTGACTGAAGAATCTGCGGTGCCCCGTGCCGGCAGACAATTTGCGTTACAGACAGCCGGGCTATGGTGTGCGCAGTGATGTCCGGAGTAGCAAAAGCCTCGACCCATTTCGTAAAGTAGTCGATGAAGACTACGATGAAACGGTTGCCAGCTTCGCTAGTGGTCATTGGTCCCATACAGTCGACACCTACCCGATGAAACGGTCCCGTAATGGTGATGGGTTTCAGGGTCGCAGTGGTTTTCTGTCGAGCGGGCTTATTCCATTGGCAAAGATCACACCGCTGACAGAAGGACTTGACATCCCGACTGAGGGAAGGCCAGTGGTATCTGCGAGCAATGAGCTGCGCAGTACGTTTAGCACCAAAGTGTCCAGCTAAGATGTCATCATGATGAGCCCGGATAATGGTAGTAACCATGGATCTGGGTATGACAATCTTATTGGACTCGCCTGTCCATTTCTGAAGAACGTTATCCAACAGATGGTAGCCTGGCACATCATTCAGGTCGCCCAGAGGCTTAAGAGAGCGAATGATGTCGGCTAACTCGGGATCCTCCAGCTGAGCAGCGAAAAGGTCGGGGTGCTGCGCACCGACCGATATCTCGGCATAAGACTCTGATCGTACCGGGCAATCGGCGCCAACAGTGATCGGTGCTGAATTACTTGAACGCGCCAGGTGCTGCACACCATCGGTCAAGGTCCTTGATCTTGCCAGGTGCTGCGCACCATCGGTGATCATCATGACATGCCCCTCAGGTCTGTAAAGGGGAGTATCATCGATACTCTGACCGGTGAGGGAGTTAGGATCCGGCAGGGGTGATAATGCGTCAGCATTACCATTAGACTGACCTTTTCGCGGCCGAATTGTCAGTTTGAATTGGGCGAGCGCGAGTCCCCACCGAGCGATCCGAGCAGAGGGGTTAGGCTTCTCCAACACTGCTTTGACCGCGGTATGGTCAGTCTGAACGACCACCTCGTGCTGGAAGAGGTATGGTCGAAAGTGCTTGACGAAATGGACAACAGCGAGAGTTTCCAGTTCTGTAATGGAATAGTTTTTCTCGGCTGCTGTTAACCCTCGGCTGGCGTACGCGACAGGATGGTCGTATCCAAGTTCCTCTAACTGGCTTAGAACCGCTCCTATCCCCGAAATACTTGCATCAGTTTGAAGGATAAAGGATTTCGAAAAGTCATGATGGGGCAGCAGGCGGCGGAGTTCATCGAACGCCTCCTGCTGAGGTTTTGACCACTGGAAAGTAGTTTCCTTCCGTAAGAGCTTGGTGAGTGGCTTGCTGAGCCGGGCACACCCAGGGATGAAACGCCTGTAGTAAGACACGAGGCCTAGGAAGGACTTGATGTCTTTGGCGTGTTGTGGAATGGGTAGGTTTTGGACAACGGCCAGCTTGGCTTGGTCAGGTTCTAGGCCGCTCTGTGAGATGCGAAAGCCTAGGTACTCTACCTCTGAGTGCGAGAATTTGCACTTGCTCAGTCTGAGCTTCATTCCACCCCGGCAAAGACGGGCGAACACATCTGCCAGGCGCTCAAGCATTTGGGTGTGAGAGTTCCCGAACACCAAAATGTCGTCGAGATAGGTCAGAACTGTGCGCCATTGGATTCCAGTAAGGAGGAGGTCCATAAGGCGTTGAAATGTCCCGGGTGCGTTGCATAAACCGAAAGGCAAATAATTGAATTCGTAAAGTCCAATAGGCGTATTAAATGCCGTCTTTTCTTTATCCGCCTCGGCAATCGGGATTGACCAATAAGCATTAGCCTGATCAAGGGTAGTGAAGTACTTCATACCCTTGAGTGTGTCGAGAATGTCATCTATCCGTGGGAGAGAGTAGACATCCTTTTTCGTGACCTTGTTAAGACCACGAAAGTCAACACACATACGGTGAGAACCGTTTTTCTTGCGCACCAGAACAGTATTAGTAGCCCACGGAGACGTGCTCGGCCGAATAATACCTTTCTCCTGGAGCGCCTTGACCTCCTGCATGATGAGATCCTTTTCCTTAGGTGAGGACCGGTAAGGGAAACGGCGGACTGGGGGGGGCATCACCCGTGCTGATTTCGTGCTGGACGAGATCAGTGGAACCTGTGTCCTTTTCATCAAGAGCGTAAAGGTCGGTGTATGCAACCAGCAGATCGAGTAAGGCTGCCCGGTCCCGAGGGGAGATGTCTGGTGAGATTACAGCATTGGCCTCGACCCACTGATGATCGAGGACGGTGTCTGAGTCGAGCGGTGATTCCCGTGAGGGCTCACTATGCATTTGCACATGACCGATGGTCATGTGTGGGTAGAGAACCACGGAATGAGTATTCGGGTTAACTACTTGAAGTGGTATGTGACCGTTGGTCACGCTACTCACGCTTCCAGCAAAATATACTTGTCTTTGAGATCCGGTGAGGTGCTTTGGAAAGAAGGCCACCTCAGGTACATTGGTATAGATTGGCAGAACAGGTACAGTGAATCGTGTCAGGGAGCAAGGCTCCAGAATGACCAAGTCCTTCAGGGGCAAGGCGCCGCGGGCAGAAGGTGGGCTGTGGATGAGACCGTCACAGGGGATTCTACTTTCTTTGAACTGGAGGAAGGATTTCTCCCAGTTCAAGCTGACACAATTCAACCGGCAGAGGAAGTTTGTTCCAAGGACCAGTTCTGCTGAACAGTTCTCCTGTATTTGGACCTGAATCCGTTCAGAGAGATCAGCCACTGTAACCGTGATGTAGGCTGCTCCTAGCAGTGGGATCGGGGACCCATTGGCTGCGATAGGACGAGCCCTGGTTAGTGAAAGTGTCAAGTTGGGCAGCTGGGCCGCTAACTTGTGGTCCAGGAGTGAGAAAACAGCTCCTGTGTCGACCAGTGCCTTTGCTTCTACCCAGTTGTTGAGGAGAACTTTGATATGGGGTGTCCGAATATCATTTGGGTAAAAAGCAGAGACCACATGACCGGAATCAGGTGTGGTGGCACCACTAGTGTGTTTGGTCTTACCGGACCGCTTTGGAATCGGCAGTCCCGTACGACGTAGTAGACCTACTAGAGCGTATCCGACGGAGGGTTCCGGGTCATTCAGAAGGGTGGACTCATCCTGTACCGTGAGTACGTGGTCCGAGTGGTCCCTTGGGCTCTCAGTAGCTCCTAGTGATTCAATCTCAGTGTCCGATAGCGGTGGCGCGTTTGGCACTGGTGATGCCGGAGCATCTGAATCACTTGGCTCACGGTATCGGCCTTTCTCTAGAGTGACTGGAGAGCTTCCAGGCGGAGGTCTAGGGCAACCTGACCCGTGGAAGGTCGACAAATGACGACTTGCCCATCTAGAAGAGGCCCGGGATCCCCTGGTTGACCCACGTGATGAGGCAACTGAGGAGGCCCGTGAGTGTGGCCGAGAGATGGACAAAGCCCTGGACCGCGATCGTGATCCCGACCTGTGTGAGTTTCACGAGAGAGCACGGGTGTTCTCCCACCAGGGGTCGATCTGGTCAATCTCCGGCGTGGTCAGCAGGAGGGGTAATTCTACCACGTCCAGCCGACAAACATTACGTTGGTAGTCAAACATAATGTTCTTGAACTGTTCTAAGAAGTCCAGTCCGAGTATGAGGTCAACAGGTGCCCAGAAGGGAGACGTAGTCTTGCACACATGGAGATGTATATCGATCCGTGTGTTCAGCTGGTGGTTTCCGGGCAACATGATTTCATATGGTCCCGAAAGGATGGTATGAACGGCTTTACCATTGATGCTCATCAATGGGTTAAAGTCGTGATGTTGTTGGAACGCCATGACCGCCTTCGGACTTTCTTTAGCCAAGGCCTTATGAAGACGTTGGCTAATGATAGTGCGGGGGCAACCTGTATCAAGGAAAGCAGGAGTTTCCTTGGCATCCAGCAACACAACGAAGCACGGTGTGATTCGGTCAAGCTGGGAGGGTACATCGTTTTGCACGTAGTGAAAACCGATCCAGCATTGGACTTTGCGGTAAAGACCCAACAGGGAGAAACGGCGAACAAACCGGACCTGTTTGTTCCGTAGACGATAGCTGAGATAATAAGATACACCAAGATAGGCAAGGTATTTGACACCGATCAGCACCATCAGGGTAATTAGGATGTTAAAGATCAACTGGACCGGCCCCCTCAGGACAGCATGCAAGCCCTAGGCGAGGGTGTGTTGTTGACCCGTAATAACATGGTTTGCTGCCAGACCGACACCTTCCAGAGAGGCCTTGATGTCGGTTCCTACCCCTGCAAAGGCCTGGTAGATGGCGTCTGGTTGCAGGGATAGGCCAGCGGTAAAGTTTACCAGCCGGTTGAGTACTGCTTCAATTTGCTCAGTCTTGTAAACGTACTGTTTAAAGAAGGCAAAGTTTGAAGGGGTCATCGCCAACTGGTCATGGAAGAGCGCCGGTGCCTCAAAGTGAGTGATGTTGAAGCGCTGCTTCCAGAAGAGTTCCAGTGGGATGTGGCTCACATGGACCGCACCAGACTCAGTAAACCAGCCCGAGCGATTTTGGAAAATCCCTGTAAAGTGGTGATGACACGGCACGATTGGGCTAGATTTAATGAGATCTGGACCACCGGGGGTGGCGAAATAGATGGTGCCGCCGACCTGTACAGGTAAGTACTTGTAGCAAATGTTTCCCACCCAGTACGAGTGGTAAACGTAGGTGGCGTTGACCTTCTGACACGGCCATATTGTCAGTGCATTGCCTGTGAATTCTGCCATCAGGTCATTCCTCTGGAGGAATGCCCGGGCACCCAAGGTAGGGTCGAAGCGAAGCAACTGCCAAGTCAGATCAAGATAGCATTGAGCGTGAGAGCAGAGCTCAAGCCACGTGAACTGGAAACCGTTAATTTCCGACTCCTTGATCTGCTGAGCCAGGTAGTTCAGTTTGGCATTGACAGGATCGGGACGGGTGTCCTTTGCCATTCTGAACAAGTTTTGGGTCAAATTGTATCTCCCGTGGATGCGAAGGAGAAGACCCTGATCCGTCCGGACTGTGGTGGAACGTAGATCTGGGCACAGTTGGAAGACACAGGAGTTTCCCGGGATCTTGAGGGCAACCTGTAGATCATCGATGATGACGTGGTTCCCTGACATGGATGCAGTGTAATTTCCCTTGGGGTGATAATGACACCGCGCTGTGAAGTTTTGTGCAGGCCAGACAATGACTCCGTCTAGAGTAGTGCACTGGCCTGCAGTGGGACTGCATCCACCTACATCCCCTAAGGTGCTTAGGGCTGTAGTGCCATCCCACGAAGCGACTTGTCCCTCCTCGATGAAGAGGTTAGTCACTGTCTTGCAGACGTCGCTGCAGCACCATTCGTACATCACTTCCAATGTTTAGTTTGTGCTATAAAAGCCAGGGCGAATGCTGACAAGTTTTTGTGAACCAAACATCTTAGTGCGATGTGGTAGCGTGCATGCCGCAGGCACTAAGTGCTGAGTGGTAACGACGTCTGCAGTGATGCCCCTAGAGCCGAAGAAACCAGTGTTGATGCAGACTTTGCGAGAGCGCAATGTGCATTTCCACGCTGTGGTTGTAATCGGGTCTGAACTAGGGACATACACCGTAACATTCATGCGCCGCGGGCTCCATGAAGATTGCGGTGGTTTACACTCTACATGCTGGGGTAACTCAAGTGGATGTCCACTTCTTGAGAGACCGCAAAATTGATACTGAGCCGCCGGTGCTGACAAACTCACCCCTAGAAACAGTGATGCTACCAAGGTCAATTTTATTATCAAAAACAACTGTACAAAGGTAATTTGTAAGTGTTCACTCATTTTCACAAATCTGGCCTGAGGGGCAGTGTCAGATTTCTTCTTCATCGCTGTCAGACGAGATGGGTTCCTGACCGGGGAAATCGAGGACCAATCCACCACACGCGTGGATTTCCCGTAGGATACCGATTTTTGGCGACTGTGGGGCGACTGCTGTCGGGAACGGAGATTCCTCAACAATGCTGACATCTTCGTTAACTGGACGTAAGGTCTCGTCGACGGCCATATGTTCGACGACGGGCGACTTGGTGGCAGCAGTCGGAGATGTCTCTCGGGCTGGCGCCAGCGATTTGGCTTGGGCTGTTGCCGACGATGTGTGTTGGGCTGGTGCGGACAGTGGACTTTGGGCTGGTGCCGACGTTGTGGTTTGGGCTGTTGCCGGCGGTGTAGGATCATTTGCGGGTTCCTTAGCCGGTGGCCAGGAAACGGTAATTGTTGTAGTGTGTTTTCCGCCGATTTTTCATTATTTGTCAAAACACGTCATAGGCCCGCAGGTGGCAAGTGGAGAGAGCAACGCGGACCACTGGTGGCCATCTTACTGTAGCGCACGTCGGTACGCGTGCGCTGGTCTCTATTTATTATTCGTTACGTATACTTTACGTGTATTTTTATTTTCCTTACTAGTTGTGTGCCCCGCCGGCCACCACTAGCTCGTATTAGCCGCCTCCCACCACGCTTTTCTCGTCTTTGTTCGCCCGTGCGTGGGAGTAGATTTATTGTTGTTACTTTATTTTTCGTTTTCGCCCGTCGCCTTGTCACGTAAGTTTCGTACGTTTCTTTTATATCGTAATAAATAGGTAGGAAAAGTCTTTCCTTTCTGGTTAGTGAGAGTAGAAGGGAGACAATTAAAGAAACTAGGTTTTCTTTAATTGTTGGGATAATTCTTGTCGGGGTTTAAGTATTAGTAATTGAGTAATCGGGTAAACGTGGGTGTGGGACGCACGTACATTAAGGCCGTAACCTCGGAATCCCAATCCTGCTCACGCCGCATCATCATCATCCCCGAATCCAAAGCAAGATATAACACTGGTGACCGTTTGGATTGTACGTTGCCGCTCCCCGCTGTTGCGTTGCATCCGACGAAATTAAAAAATTCAAAATTCGACCCCGCCGTAGCTGCGCCAAAGGTTACAAACGAGGTTATTATACCTTGAGAAAAAAGATGCCAACGGTAAGCCACACACCGCCGGACTTCACTCGATTTCCGTCGCGTTCCAGTTCTCCCAACGCCGCCACAGCCGCACGCCGCGCTTTAAGTTTTGATCAGATGATGTTGCCCCGACCGGCAAATATTACGCAATCGACAGCGGTACCCACGGTAAGCCTCCCGCCCCATAATCCGCCCTTGTCTAATTTCAGCACTCCCGCGCTGGACGGGACGGCACAGCCGCAAGCACCGCTCATTCCCGCAACCGCGGCGACCAATATTTCCCAAACTCCGCGGTTTGGAAACCAAAATATTCATGCCGCCGCCGAAAATCGTCTCAACGCGCCGCCCGCATCGCAAATGCCGCCGCCGCCCGCGCCGGCTCGAAGTAATGATGACCAAATTGTCGCCAGAACCGACTCTTCCGAATCCTTTGTCAATATTGAACCGCCGCAAGCCCCAGCCGCCACCCGTGCTTCAGTAAACGATCACCGCAGCAGTCTCGCCATCGCAAACGCCAACGAAGTCCAAAATTTTCGAATCGAAGCACGCGACGCGCTGGAACAACTCAACACCGCCGCCGCGCGTATAACCAACAATGTCCCCACGGTACAAACCATCGATCAAATCATCGGCGCCGTCTCTGATCAATTCCAAGCCCAACAATTACGCGTTCAACGCGAGATTCAAGAACAAACAAAAGCAACTAACGGGCGTTTCGCCGCGCTCGCCGAGCAAATGCAACAGTTGATTTCCACAACCGCCGCCGCGACGCACGCGCGTAATCCGCCTACACCAAGACCGCCGCCGGTGTCCTCACGGTTTCACGGCGAGGAAACAAGAGATGTTTATATCCCTAACGAAACTCTCCGTGAAACTGAACCGGCTCCAGTCTTTGGCAGGCTACCAAACCAAGTCAAACCCAAAGCACCATCGACGGATACCTTATATAATAACGAATTCGCCCGCAATACGCGCGCCGATGAAGATTTACACCGCTCCGCGCTTCAAAGACGCCCACCGCCCGCGGCAAATCAGTTTGGCTTTTCAGATTATCCACCCGAGGACTATTATGAACACCCGCACCCTCGGTACGACATGCCGCGCACGTCTCATCGTGAAGAAGATAGCCGCATCAAAACAATCGTCGACAATATGCATCCGTTGATAATCGACAGCGCCGCAACAAATAAACGCCTGTTACGCTTCTTCATACGACTGGAAAATGAATTTGGCTACGACGCCTCCAACCACGTAAAGATGAGCGCCCTCCGCCGACTTACCAGCGATACGCCGAGCGACATGATCCAAGATATGACGCGGTACGAAGACGCCAAACATTTGCTCATGTTCCAGTTGGCGCCCGATTGCAATCCGATGACTCTTAAACGCGAACTCGCGTCAATCACGCCAGAAGCCGGAGAGGAACCCGCCGCATTCCTGAGTAAGGTAATGACTTATGTACAACTATTGTATCAGCATGAAGATCAAACTTTCCGGCATAAACAAGTAATTGATACCTTTTTGACCAAAATGCCTGTTTTCTATCAACTCACAATTGGCGAACAAGCAAAGAATTTCACAAATGTTCAACAATTGGCCGACGCCGTAGCCAAAGCCCGTAGTGTCCTCAACGCAACTAAAGCCGAAATCGGAACCGCGGAACGACCCATTCTGGTAAATCAAGCCGAGCAAGATGCACCACCTCCGAAGTCGCCGCAACCGTTTGACCCCTGTTTTGAACGCCGCCGCAGCATGGACCGTCCTCAAAATCGCTACCGCAAGCGCTCTCCCTCGATGGACCGCAGGACGCAAAACCCGGCGATGCAGCCCACTAAATTCGTCTCTTTCCAACCACAAGCAATTGAGCCACCGCCGCCGCAACCACCGCGCACGGAGATGCTTCTGGAACAATTGATTCAACGATACGACCGCGACTATGAAGAAAGAAAATCTCGACAACGCCCTGAAGAAACGATATCCAACAATCGGCAACAAAGTCCGCGCCATCCATCTCAGAACAGAGAGCCGTACGCAAATCGCTTTGACCGATCCGCCAGCAGAGACCGCGCACGCCCGACGCAACCTACAGGTCTGTGGTGCGACGCTCACAAATCCCGCACACACAACACAGAAGATTGCGTCTGGCTCAAACGGCAAAACGCTCAACAATCAGCCCGACTTGAACCAAATCGCTCAAATTACGCCGCCCAACCACGGCAAGTTGACTTCCGAAATAATTCAAACGACGTCCGTGGACAACGTGATTGGCGACCCCGCCGCGGAGGACCGCCCCAACGAGGCGCGAATTACGCCCGCGGCGCGCGAAACCATTTCTATGAAGGTAATCCTATACAACGCCCAAATGATTTTGTTCAGAACACCTACGCCGTCTACCCGAACCACCAATTTCCGGCGCTGTGGGAACAACATATTCATTACAACGCCGTACCGGCTCCATACGTCACAACGCCAACGGATTCATCGCGCGCTAGTTCTCAATCCTCAGAAATGCAAATTACCCTACCCGCCCTTCCGGCACCAAACACCGCGCCCGTACCTGCGCTCGAAACACGCTTTAACAATCATTCAACGTCCGCGGCCAATATGGTCGTTCCATCCAAAGAAATCGCTTCCGCCGCGCCGATTGTCAGCCCCGGCATCGTCCGTTGGAACGCAACAGGCCGCGCTTTTCAAGATCCCTGTCATATTCGTTCGTCCGTTTGTCAAATTGATAATCTCACGCCATCTTCCAAATCGTTTGTCCGCAAATACGCTTCTACGAGAGCCTTTCAAATCCCAATCAAAATTGGAGCCGTCAAAGCACACGCGCTCATCGATACAGGTGCCCAATGTTCCGTCCTATCATCAGGTTTGGTCAAACGCGCTTTCGACAAGCAATCGCTTCAACTCCCGATTTGTGGAAAAATTAAAGTAGCCGACGGCGCCGTAGTCAACGCTCACGGCCCGGTAGTTGTCACAATGGAATCCGCCTTCGGAGAGCACATGATCAAATGCGTAATTCTTGACAACGACGGAAACGATCAATTCATCATCGGAACCGATTTCCTCGCGCACCCCGATATCCACGCTATTTTAAATTTCAAAGACAATTATATCGAAATTCAAGACGTTAAACTGCCGCTCAAGGTAATCGCCTCGATCCGCCCGCAAACGGAATTGTTTCTCAACGCCGCTAACGATAACGTTTTAGAAGAGATACCAGAAGACGAACGAGTAAGTTGTTATGATGATAAATCTGATATTTTTAGCCAACCCGAAGAAATCGAAGTCGAACAACCGATTCGGCAGGCTCAACCTGGTCCACACCAACCGCCCCCTAGGCAGTTGGAGGTTACTGAGCTCGCCGAACCAATTTTTCTCGTCGCCCAAGCTTCCATTTCGATTTCGCCGCACTGCCAACAATGGGTCAAAAGTAGCGTTTTTCCCACAACATCGGCGACAGTGCCCGATGTGATTGTACAACCACTCGCCACGGATAACGTTGCCGCAGAGCTCCCAGTCGAAACCGCAGTGGTCAACATCACCAACGGCCATTGTCCGCTCCTTTTCATCAACAATACGCCGAACAGTATCAAACTCCGACCAAATCAACTCATTGCGATGGCAAAGCACACGCTGGAGTATTCCGAAACCCACGCCGATTGTCAGATAGCAACCGCCGCCGCCGTCAGCGACTTAACCGACCACGAGCCGGCCGCATTGGACAAGTCATTCCCTGGCAACACCGCTCAACAAAAGCTGGAATACGCCCTGAACAAAATGACGGAAAAGACGTATGTTTCTACCGCGCAAAAAGAGAGAGCCCTCAGGATGCTCCGACAGCACCGCGATGTTTTCAGTCTCCCCGGCGATAAACCAACTATCACTAGCGAATTAACCGTCAGCATCGACACCGGCACCGCGAAGCCCGTATCCCGCCATTACTATCGCGCCGCAATGGAACAAAGACCGATTGTACGCCGCCACATTCAAGAAATGCTTGACAACGATTTTATCGAACCATCCCGCTCACCCTGGGCCGCACCGCTTTTTTTGGTAAAGAAAAAAGACGGCTCATGGAGACCCGTTGTTGACTATCGCGGAATCAACGATGTTACGCCGAGCGACAAATTCCCGATCCCGCGCATCGACGACTACTTGGACGCAATGGGACACGCAAAATTCTTCACCACGCTCGACCTCAAGGCTGGGTATTGGAAAGTACCCCTCGACGTCGATTCCTGCGATAAAACAACCTTCATCTGCCAAGAAGGTTTGTTTCGATTCAAAGTTTTGCCCTTCGGCTTGAAGAACGCGCCTGCTGAATTTCAACGTCTAATGGAAAGAATTCTTCGCCCGTATATTTGGAAAATTTGCCTCGTTTACATCGACGATATTATTATTTTCTCGAATTCGTTCGACGAACATTTGGAACACCTTCAAATCATTTTCGACGCCCTCCGCGCTGCCAATCTTACGCTTCGGCCCGACAAATGCGAGTTCTTGCCGCCGCAAGTCAAATTTTTGGGACATCTACTTAGCGCCCGCGGAATCGCCGCCGATCCCGAAAAAGTCAAAGCAATCGCCGAATACGAATTTCCGAAGACTAAAAAAGGTATGCAAAGTTTTTTAGGTCTAGTCCAATGGTGCAAGCGATTCATTCCGAATTTGGCGACATTGTCCAGTCCTTTGTACGGCCTCCTACGCAAAGACGCCCAATATTTCGCCACGGATGAACACCACGCCGCTTTCAAAGGCATCAAAACAGCCCTTACGTCGTCGCCCTTTCTCCGTTACCCGGTTTACGATGGCAAAGCTCAATTCGTTATTCAAACCGACGCCAGTACGACCGCCATCGGAGCGATTCTGTATCAAGAAAACGAAAACGATCAATGGGTCATCGCCTACAATAGTCGCGTACTCACCGATGCCGAAACCCGCTACAGTACAACTGAGCGTGAATGCCTCGCCATTGTCTACGGCTTCCGGATGTACCGCCACTATGTGTACGGCCAGAAAGTTATCGTCCGCACCGACCACAAGCCCCTCGAATGGCTCAAAGACGAAAAACACCGAAACTCACGACTACAACGCTTCGCGATCAGTCTACAAGATTACGATTACAAAGTGGAGTATGTTAAAGGTAAGGATAACGCTTGTGCTGATTTTCTATCTAGGAAAGATGACCGCGACAAATGCCCGATCCAGAACGCCGAAAACTTGACCGCAAAGATCTTCCGTGAAAATTTTCACCCTGCTGGTGCAACTACGGAAGCCGACCTGACGGTACCGGAAACACGCCCAGCAGTGGCTTCACTACCCACGGCGGTTGATGCCGAAATCAACGCCATCACCCGTGCGATGACAAGAAAGACCATCAGTTCACCCACACTCTCTAATTCAATGCCTAAGAATGCCGACCACGAACCGCCTCCGGCCAAAGCCATTACAATCGCCGCTCACGCAGAAGTTCGGAAAGCTCAAGCCGCAGATCCAGCCATAACGAAAATTGCCGCCACCCTCAAAGCAGATAACGCCACCAAACACCCGCCGATTTTCTTCCTCGAAGATCAACTTTTATACCGGCAAATTAAAGACGTCAAGCAATTAGTCGTACCCGCCTCCATGGTCGACCAAACTCTTCACCAATTTCACGGCGCCAAAATTTTGAATCATCAAGGGACGAATCGGACGCTAGCCGCCATTAAAGCTCACTTTTGGTGGCCCCGCATGGAAGAGGACGTTCGGGATTGGATCAAAACCTGTAAAATTTGTCAACTCACAACGCCGCGCACGTCACCGCCTCCGCCATTGTTGCCAATTCAACCCAAGCACCCATTCGAAATCGTGGCAACCGACATCGTCAATATTTCGCCAGTAGGTGAGAAGCGTCCCTACGTTATTGTTTTTCAGGATTATTTTACGAAATTCGTATCCGCGCACCCGATACCGGATCAAAAAGCCTCAACAATAGTGGAATGTTTTATCAACAACGTCGTTCTCACGCACGGTAGCCCACTTGTACTCCTTTCCGATCAAGGCGGATGCTTTACGTCAAAACTCATGCAAGATATTTGTGAACTTCTCAAAATTCGAAAAGTCAAAACAACGGCGTACCACCCCCAGTGCAACGGAATGGTCGAACGTTTCAATCAAACATTGATCGCCCAACTCAAGAAGTATACCGCCGACGATCCAGACAACTGGGAGCGATACCTGCCCTACGCCGTGTTCGCTTATAACGCCACGCCGCATACAGCCACACGACATTCGCCGTTCAGTTTATTACGAGGATATGAACCGCGCATCACCTTCGACTACGATTGCGCCCGCCGCCTCACCTTACCGTTGAATTACGACGCTTATCAACATATTCTAACGCAAGCCCAACTCAAGATGCACGAAAAGATCAAAGCTAATCTCGATGCTGCAGCCGCCGCCAGCAAAGAATATTTTGACTGCAAAGCTCGAAGACGCGACTTCGCCGTCAACGACTTAGTTCTTTTGACCAACACGCGCAAAGCCAACAAGATTCAACCCGACTTCATCGGGCCTTTCCTCATCACGGACGCTTCCCGCGCAGCCGAAAACGTTGTTACCATTGACGCACTCGACGCGCCCGGCCGCACGCAGACCGTCTCCATAACGCGTCTAAAACCGTTCATCCCACGACCGGCAAAGAATACTTTTGACAATGAAGAAGGTGGACCCCGCACGCCCCACACTTCCCGCCGGCAATAGTTCGCTTTGAAATTTTCCTTTTGTGATACGGCGCTCATCACGCCGCGTTGTACATAATCTTTGTGTTTGTTTAATTTAGATCATGGCGACCTCGATAACGAGCAAGGATGCACGGCAGTTCCAACGTTTCCACTCAATACGTCGTTTTTGCCTTCCACCGACTTTACAATGCCACTTTACATCCGGTCCCGGTTTCCACACTTTTGCAATAGGAGGGGGTTTCTTCTATAATGTTAGGTTCTGTTTGCGCGAGGCCATTCGGTTTACTTCCGCCCGACCCTGGCCGCTATCACTCTCATAAGACTAATTGGGAAAGGTTGATTTTACTCTCCATTAACATAGTGGTGTTTGTGTTGCTTTTCGTAATGATAGTGTTTGCATTTTCCTACTTTACACTTTCTTCACCTTTCAGCGGCTCATTCTTTTTACTATTTCATTTCCATCTTTCGCTTCCATCAGCAATAGTCGCATTTTCCAGCTGCTCTCAAAAATTTTATTTTTCAATATGACGACGCCGTCGACCGCATCATCCTCCACGGCCGACGACCCTCCGCCGTATCGCGAATCGATAAACGTAAACGAACGTTACGTCCGCTGGGCCGAACAGCAGCCCCACCAGAACGACTTAAGTTTCGCCTGCGACGGTATTTTCTCATTTTATGCTTTTGCTGCTTCTACTTGCATGCTTTTGCTTGGGACCCCATGAGTTTCTCCCCCTCTGTAGTCTTGGGTCAGAGTTCCATGGTCAGCCGCCGCGATCCCGTCATCGTCAAGTTGTGGCCTTCTCAGCCCACAACCGGCCGCTGCCTTGATTTCCGCATACCGCAACTCTCGTTATCTCGCTATCGTAGCCCGATCCAGTTGTCCAAGTGCGCCCATCAAGGTGACATCGCCGCCCAAGCCAACGCCGCCTCAAAGCATGTGTACTTCTAACGAGTTGACAACACCACACCGCTTTCCTCTTCGTTCATGTTTACATCATCCTTTAAACCCCATGTCGTTCATTCGACGTGGTGTCCCACGTGTCACTGATGAGTATCGCATTCGCTCTTGTTTAGAAAACAACGTCAAACGCCTAACTCGCGTCGCCGATTTGGAGTCGTGGTACATTTCCATGTACGCGCGACCCCCGAACGTCTTGCCGCCGCCGATTTTCCTTTCACCCGGAAGTTTGGGGCAGGCCTTGGCCGCCCAACCCACACCAAACTTCCGTGGCTACACGCTGGTCGGCTTTGACACCGAATCCATCTCGGCCGCCGATTTCAAACAGTTTCAATGCACAGTTCAAATGCCGGCCGACCCCAACGCGTCTAGTTACCCCCGCTATGTTCAACTCGCGTTTCCGAATGGCACAATGTTCGTCTTCGAAACGTTCACCGCCACCCCAGAAGACTGGACCGCGCTTTTCGCCCTAGTCGACGGCGACCACACCATCGTAGTCTCTTTCGATGGAGCCGACGACTGGGCGGGAATCTACGCGCTTCTGGGCACCCAATTTCGAACCGACCGGCAAAAGAAGAACAAAGATCCCGTCGTGAAAGCAATCCACTTCGACGCGTACCGGGTCATTCGCAATATCGACATTTCTCCGTCCCTGTACGAGTTGGCCCGCCGAATCGGTTTCTTTCCGGAAAAACGCACGCTCAAAGCCACAGTCTCCGCAATGTGGGCGCTAGACGTCTCAAAGCTCACCTTACGATTTCCTCACGCTCTACGCTTTTTCAACAATCCAACAACGTCGTTTCTACAATCCGACGTCCTGGCATACGCGGCCCTCGACGCCTATTATCCGCTGCTATTGTTCTTGGCATTTGGTCGTTACGGCTTCATCCCCGAGGTCTACAACGCGCCCGCGTTGTTTCCCCACGACTCGTTGGACGCCGCCGAAATCGACCATCTTGCCGAGTACGTCATCGCCACTTTTCACAACGTCGCGCTGTCGGATGTCTTGCCTCCCGACTACGCCAACCGGATCTACCCGACTACGTCGCAAGTGGCCTTGCCCGCGATCATGCGAGATGAAGTTCTTTCGGCTTATAAATTCTTTATGTATGATTGCACATCGTCCGACCACGGTTGGTCTTTCTGTTTAGGAACGGTCCCCAACGGCTTCAAAGATGTCAAATCCTTGACGAGGACAACTCACCCGAAGCTTCTCCCCGTTCCGAAAGTGCCGAAAAAGAAGAAAAAGAAACAGAAAGACGAATGGAACAAGTCACCAGACGTCTCCGACGATGAAGACCCGGCCCTAAAACCGCAATCAGTGTTCGACGATCCCAAACGCCTTCAAGCAGCCGTCACGTCGGCCATGAAAAGCAATCTCATCCACCGCATCATCGAGTTGCTCAACTTCCCGCTTTCACCGATATACAAGTTGGCCATCCGCGATCGTATGCCTTACAACGATCCCAACTTGCCGCCGCTTCCCCACGAAGTCGAAGATCTTTGGACCGAACGCGTAGCTGCCGACCAACCCCTACGCGAGCGCACTTATAACGGTACCCATTATCGTTATCACCCTTCAACCTTCCTTAATTTTTTACAGATTGACGGAGAGTGGTTCCGGAAGCTAACGACTTTTATGCCGTTAGCCGCGCTCCTAGCTTCACCATGTTCCGCCGCGGAATACGCCTGGGTCAATGACGTCCTCCTCCGCCACGCGCAATCAATGACGCCAGATACACGTGCCGTGTTCTACGAATGCATGTGGTACCGCAACGACGGCAACCCCAATTCGCTTCTCACGACTTGGATGAACCGCATTCCGGAACGCGAGCCCAGTTTTTCGGCCGACCCAAGCACGTACATCTGCAACCGCTTCGCGTTACGCCCGATCGTGTTCGACGAAAACTTCCACATGGAAACGTCGGTCGAAGAAGTTGAAATCGATGAAAACGATTACACGGCCAATCCACATAGCCGTTTCCATTTTTATTCAACGTTCATCGCGCTCATCGACCACCAAAACCGTCTTTCGTTCCCCGCGCCGGTGTATGCGTACCCCATGCTGACTACGGCTTCGGTGCACACGCTCACCGCCGAGGAACTTCTCGACCGCCCTATCGACGTTGAAGTTGAACCCGCCGACGATGATCTACTTGAAACGCCAATCTTCGATCTCAACATAGCGAAGCTGCCGCCGTCAACGGACGTGTCGGCCCTTCCTATGGCACCCGCGCCTTCCGATATTACCGCAACTGCCACGCAAATCAACGATTTTCTGAAATTGACGCTAGACGAAATTTCCAACATCGCTCCGGCTCCGATGGACGAGTCCACACCCGTCCAACCCACTGCGATTGACTCCGAAACAATGACATCAGAACAAATGTTGACTGACATACCCGAAGAAAGTACGGTGGACCAATCCACGTCTATGGACGTCGCCTCTATGGAACCAGCCGCTGCGCCTATCACCACGGCACCCGCCGTGGATCCACGAATATATTTGGCAACGCCGGCCGTTTTGCCGGGACCTCCGCTCATTGCTACTGTTGCCGCAGCCAGGTATAGTCTTCCCGTATGTTTTTCACAACACTTCATTTCAGCTGACAAACACGCGGCCTTAACTGCCGCACTCCTCGCGTATAATTTTCCGCCACCGCCGCCTGGTATGGTGTTCCCCGAGCATCAATGGAAGGATTTCCCCGAAGCGTTGAAAGAACGAATACAAGAAATTTTGTTGCCGCAACCGACGTTGATCGCTCCGGCCCCGCAAGTAGCTCAAATGGCTCCAGCAATGGCCCAACCCGTCACGCAACCACCGGCCCCGTTACCGCCGCCGGTCATAGCGCAACCGCAAACGATCCTGCAACCGCCGCAACCAGCGATTCTACCGCCGCCGACGGCGCCTGTGGATGTCCAAACCCCACAGGCACCCAGCACGTCCGTGCCGGCTCTAGATCGCTATGGTAATCCTATCCGAAGGCCTGGTCGGTATGAACATTCCATCAAACGAAAACAACAGCTTCAAGACGAATCGGCGTACCGCAAATCTCACAAGACAAAAACATCGGACGAACCGAGTACACGGCGCACGCCGCCACCCAGCACCTCGCGTGCTGAGCGCGGCCGAACGCCCAGCGAGCGCACCACTCGACGCCGTGAACAACGCGATAAGCAAAGAACCCGCGAAGAAGCCGAACGCTCTTCGCACGCTACGTCAACGCCGAAACCCAAACGCGATTCTTCCAAGACAGCAGCGTCCGCAACGTTACCGCCGCCTGATCGCAAACCAGACAGCCACCGTCCACACCATGAGTCCCATTCTCGTGATGACCGCCACCGAAAAGAAGCGAAACAAACCCCAGCAACCGGCAGGGATAGCCGCCAACACGAACGCCGCGATGACGCGCCGCCGCATCGTACTCAGAGCGAACAAACCCGTAAGGTGCACACGACGGGTTTCTACGAAGAACACTATCGCCACGGTTTCCGCCGCTCACCCACGAAATTAACCGACTATATTAGCCCATTGCACCGAGACGCCGAAATCCAGCGCCGCCTGGAAGCTCTAAAGAACCCGCCGAAAGACGAATTTAAAGCTCCACTTCCGCCGCCTCCTATGGACGTGGAGCCCGAAAAACCCTCGACTACGCCTACGGTAACGTCGCAGCCGCCCACGGCTCCGACAACCGCCATATCGACCACGGTAACCCACACCACGTCGCTGCCGCCTACGGCCCCGACGTCGGCTCCGGTTACTGCGGTCAGTCAACCGCAAATGATCATCACCACCAAACCGGTCCTTGGAGTCCCGTTGCCACCAAGTTCCGCACCAGCAATTAAGCCCAGGTTGCCTAGCGAGGCTACGCACTTGCCGAACTATACGCGATTCCGTACTACCGATAAGCCGCATGCTGTTACGATTGTCACGCCGGGCTATCCGCCACATATTGACCCGGCCGTCGAATTCTTCTCACCGCGCACGATGCACGAGATGGTGCTGATCAATTTCTTCGGGCGCCTCCGCATTCACATCATTATGCCGGTCCACATACGCGCCACGAACGCCTCGTTGGCGCTGTATCAGTATTTCCGCGACCAGTACCGCCCCTCGTACGTAGAACAGCAACCACCGATCTCGCACGCCGTTGCCACGGTAATATTGAAATGGGTCGCCAGTCTTTGGGCCGAGGAGCTCGGCGTCGTTGACGCCGTTCACACCGCCCATTTGACGCTTTTCCTCTACGAAGCTCGCGGCCTGGACAATCCTTCGTGCCTGCTCCAAGCCTACAACACCGCTGTCGGACTCATCGACAGCTGGATGGCTTACCCAGACTACGCACCGTTTCCACAGCCGCCCGAACTCGCCGACGTCCGAAAACTTTATTTACAATACCATAGCGAAACGGATCGCCCCGCGCCCCTGCTGCGTCGGCACGATTTCTCTGCCCGGTGGAATCTTTTACCACCGCGACCGTTGCCGCCAACAGGGACGCCGTCCGACAAACCGTCGTTAATCGCGACTCAGTTACCAGCGCCAGGCGTTAACCCGCTATCGCCGCTACCGCCTCAAATGTCAACCTCGTCGTCTCGCCGCCGGGATACCTCTGACTACGGTCGATCCCGCTATTCTCGTAACTACCGCTTTGACGGCCACGAAGATCCATACGATCCCCACGGCTACCACATCGAACGCCAACGAGAAAGAGAAAGAGAACGAGAAAGAGAACATGAACGAGACCGCCGCGATCCGCAACGAAATCACCGTTCAGCGTCCGACACTCGTTATCGCCGCCGCCACTGATCACGAGCTTTTGTACAGTAACTTTGTACTTCCTTTTCGTTTTTGTTGTTTTCTTTTAACCTCATTTTTCATACCGGTTGTTTATTTTCTAATCTCGTTCGTGCTTTATTATTTTGTACTAGTGATCCCAGCGCACGTGCAGCCGACGCTGCAAACACACAGTAAGTTGACCGCCGGTGGCCCGCTACACGCCCCCACTTGCCCCGTTTTGTCCGTACACTCCGCCGCCGGGCTTATGGTCGCAGCCCCAGAAATCGGCTCAAACTACCCCAACAACTCCGCCGGCCCCGCTGTGTGACGCCGAAGACTCTTCGGCAACCCCGGCGACGGCCTGTAGTGGCGGAGCCCTTCCCCTTGTACGTTCTTTTCGGTATTTCTTGACGATCCCTTAGGGCGATCTACTGCAAGGGGGGAGGGGTGTTGTAGTGTGTTTTCCGCCGATTTTTCATTATTTGTCAAAACACGTCATAGGCCCGCAGGTGGCAAGTGGAGAGAGCAACGCGGACCACTGGTGGCCATCTTACTGTAGCGCACGTCGGTACGCGTGCGCTGGTCTCTCTCTATTTATTATTCGTTACGTATACTTTACGTGTATTTTTATTTTCCTTACTAGTTGTGTGCCCCGCCGGCCACCACTAGCTCGTATTAGCCGCCTCCCACCACGCTTTTCTCGTCTTTGTTCGCCCGTGCGTGGGAGTAGATTTATTGTTGTTACTTTATTTTTCGTTTTCGCCCGTCGCCTTGTCACGTAAGTTTCGTACGTTTCTTTTATATCGTAATAAATAGGTAGGAAAAGTCTTTCCTTTCTGGTTAGTGAGAGTAGAAGGGAGACAATTAAAGAAACTAGGTTTTCTTTAATTGTTGGGATAATTCTTGTCGGGGTTTAAGTATTAGTAATTGAGTAATCGGGTAAACGTGGGTGTGGGACGCACGTACATTAAGGCCGTAACCTCGGAATCCCAATCCTGCTCACGCCGCATCATCATCATCCCCGACTCCAAAGCAAGATATAACAGTTGCGGCGAAAGCACAGCAACAAGCGATACCTGCAGACCTCAACACCCCCATAGACTTGAATCAGGTAGGAGACGATTTAGAAGTGGACAAGGAGGTCACTGTTGAATTGTTGATACAGCCTGATCAAGAAACACAGGTAACTTCTTTACTAGATCAGACAGAGAGTCTACTTTCTGGAATGGATGTTAGGGCAGAGCAAATGTTGGATGAAAGCAATCTGATAACGATTGCTGCAAGTCCAACAATAGAGGAGATTGGAGCAAGGCTCAGGGAGCGAGCTGAAAAGGAAATTGAAAGGCAGAAAGAGATTTTCGCTAAACAGCTTGCGGAGCAAAAAGCGAGATTAGATCAGCAGCAGAAGCAGCTGGAGCAGGTATTGGCTGGTTTTACGGCGCAGCCGACGCCTCTGGCAGCGCCTACAGTCGTGCAAGCTCCAGCCAAGCCGCCTACTGCTTATCATATCCCGAAATTGCTGGTGCAACCTGCTAGTACGCAGGTCATCCAACCTGCGGTCAACAAGGTTACGCCGACAGTTCAAGTAGCGCCCAGAGATCCAAGTATGGACGGTGGTATACCAGGTATGTATACTGCCGAAGAGGTTAGAAAATTTAGAGCGGAAGGTCGTACGGACGATCAGATTAAAAGATTAGGAAGGAGAAAGTTAGCCCGAAGGGCCAATAGGGCTAAGAGGAGAGATGAAGAAGATGTCATTGAAATTAGTGATGGTGAAGGAGAACAGACAGGGAGTTCTACGTCTGTGGACTTGAAGTTTGCAGGATCTACTACTTTATTGACGGATTCAACCAAGTCCAAGACTGGAACTACGCCGACGAGCCTGATGCCTGGAACCAAAAGTTCTACGAGTCAAGTGCAGTCGACGGTTGCTTCGGCTAAAGTACCTAGTAAATCGTCTGCATCTCAGGTAAGTGCAACGACGAAAAGTACTTTGGCTAAGCCCGTGTCTAAAGTGGATAAGACTTCTCAGCAGAACCAGAGCAGTTCTGCAGGGAAAAAAGTTGTTTCTAAACCCTCTACGTCGGAACCGACAAAATTGGTCAAGAGAAGTAGAGATAAGGAAGTAACTTTGGAGTACCTGAGTTCTGTTTTGAGAGACTACTGGGATGTCCATAAGAAGTTTCCCTTGGTGAAGGGAAGGATAGATTTTTCGACACCGGAGGTGATCGAATTCTTTGCTCAGGATATGCCAGATGATAATAGGAATCAAATCATCTGGGCATTGGTGAATAATGGAGTAGAGGAGCTTTACGAGAACTATGGGGATCACTTTGATGTTCAAGGTGGTTTCCTGTATGATCATGTAAACGTTCCTGAGCCCATTTGGGAGTATATTTGGCTCAAGTTCATGCCAAATTGGTTTCATCATTTTGATGCGGAAATAGTAATGGCAGCCGTGAGATACTTATGTACCATGGTTTTGCTAAAGTTAGAACAGCAGCAGTTGGGCCCGAGACATATTGGTACAGTGGATGCACGGGCCAAATCATTTGTTACGGAGAGATACTATTCTATCTACCTGCGGGGAGAAGGTAGTACTGCATTCAGGGAAGCATATGCCAACTGAATGCAGGAACACCAACAAACTGCAGTAGATATGGCAGCAAAGAGAAGGTTGTCGGACATGGTTCAGAAATTTTCTGGTAAGTTCCAGAAGGCCGAGGATGAGGAGGGGCAACCCTTCAAGATTCCCATTTTAACAGAAAGACAACCTAGAGATACATCCAGATCTAGGAGCCAGCACTGGCGACATTCGTCTCACTCGCAGGGTCCGCACCAGCCTGGAGTATTCAAATTACCGTATGCTAATCAACAGAGTCAAGGAAGGTCCAGTACCTCAGCTTCTGGAGTATCTTCTGTAAGTTCCACTCAGGGCTCCTACCAGAGGGGAACTGGAGGGGGATATGGCTGAGGCTGGGGTCAGGGACAGGGTCAAGGAAGACCCTTCAAAATGGTTAATCCGCAACCGTATAGAGGACAGGGGATGGGCTGACCCCCTCGTGTGGCCCAACCTCGAGGAGTTTTTGGGGGATTCCTCAGGGGTCGTGGAGCTTGGGGTGGTCCCTACCCTCGCCGTGGTAGCTTCCAATACGGCGGTTATGGTGGCGGTGGGCAACAATAATTTCATATAGCCGCACACTTTTTGGACCAAAATTAATCATTTCGTACAAATTTTATTTCAAAAATACAAAATACAAAAACACAAATAAAATACAAAATACAAAAAAAAATATATTATCTCGTTTTATTGTTGCTTTAAAATTTTAAATTTTTTCTCGTTTCCGGTGCCCAAAAGTTGCCCGGCGAAATTCGTCTTTCCGTCCATCTTATTTCGGGCATGTACATAGCCCTCGTATTTTTTCTCGTTTAATTTCAGGGCCTGAAAAAGATGAAGACGTGAAATTTTTATTTGCATTTATAAAGTTATTTCGTAAATTTGAAGTATTTTATAGAAAATCTTTTTTACTGAGTAGATTTGTATTGGACGGAGCGACGTGGCGAGCGGCCGACCATAGAGGAAGCGCACCTGGGATACCTCAGCACCGAAGCTGTAAAAACCAGTACATGGGAGAAGAGGAACAGCGACGCCCCGGATCTAGGCACAGATCGACGTCAAAGTCCAGGCCGAACTACGTTCGTGATCGTTTCAGGTAGCCTGAAAAGGAGTGCCCTGCCGAATGGATTGGTCAAGGTCGCCGTCACCTGAAGGACCTGGTAGGGGCTGGATCACATTTTGGAGGGGGTAGCCCCAAAAATTTGTTTTCCAAGGGGAAAACTGTTATGCAGTCGGGGCCTCAGTATGAGACTCAGGCTGCAGAAAGGTTTTCACCTCCTGTTGGTCGGTTTTGAGGGCTGAGGGATGTTGAGGTGGTCTCAGGTGCACGTGTTCAGCTTCCGGCGTCGGTGCGCAGGCGGTTGGACGCGCGGGAAAGTGGCCGAAAAGAAGTGATATATTTGCATAGGTTTATGCTGCCACTGTTTCGCGATGTTTGTGTCTTTTTATCATTGTTAAAAAATATACGTTTTATGGAGCGATGCCGCCATCGCCTTTTATACAATATTTTGTTTATTATTGTTTATTTGGCGTCGCCATTAGCTACCCAATACACATTGAACCCGTAAGTGTATTGTTTTGTGAGCGTAGAGGTTGGAGTTTATAAGAGTAGGATTGGAGACTTGGGTAGGAACTCCTGAGGTACGTGCCAAGGTGTTCTGCCTGAGGTTTGGTGAAAGTTCTGGCGAGTATCTGGTGAAACGTCTGGGAGAGTTTGGTGTTTATTGTTGTTGTTAGCCTGTGGTCAGAACTGTTGCATAGTGTTGACTCCACAGCAGCCTAACACCTGTTCATTGGGTCTTTTTTTGATCTCAAATAATTCCATGGTTAACATTTCCAGGTTACATTCTGGTGCAAAGACATTAATGATGGTTCTCCTGGCATACCTGGACAATAGGTTCAACTGGATGCAACTCGGTACCAGATGAGGCAACTTCAGTACCAGATGACTTGATTCTCAGCACCAGATCATGTTTTGTGTATGATCCGATTTTAACCGAGATAATGCAATGGAGAACTCAAAGGTTTACTGAATAAACAGGGAATCAGCCAATCAATGAGAGAATCAACTACCAATCAATCAGTCAGGGAATCAGTGAACCAATCAGTCACAGTGAGACAACTGATCAGTAAATCAATCAACAAATCAGGGAATCAATGAACCAACCAACCAATCAGAGAAGCAACCAGCCAACCAGGGGATCAATGAAGCGACCAACCATCCAATCAGGGAAACAGCCAACCAATCAACCAGGGAGTCATCCAACCAACCCGGGAATCAACCACGCAACCAATCAGGGAAACAACCAACCAACCAGGGAATCAATGAAACAAACAACCAAGAAATCAGGGAAATAATCAACCAATCAACCAGGGGATCAGCCAGCCAACCCGAGAATCAACGAATCAATCAACTAACCAATCGATGCATCAATCAACTAGCCAATCGGAAAATCAACCAACCAACCAGGGAATCAATGAACCAACCAATCAGGGAAACAACTAACCAACCAGAGAATGAACAAGGCAACAAAACAACCAGGAGATTAGCCAAACAACCAGAGAATCGATGAATCAATCAACTAACCAATCGAGGCATCAATTAGCTAGTCAATCAGGGAATCAACTAACCAACCAACCAACCAGGGAATCGATGAACCAAACAACCAAGGGATCAGCCAGCCAACCAGAGGATCAACAAATCGACCGACTAACAAATCGAAGCATCAACCAACCAACCAATTGAGAAATCAATCAACCAACCAAGGAATCAATGAACTAAACAACCAAAGAATCAGGGAATCAGTAAACCAACCAACTAACCAATTGAGTAATCAATCAACCAACCAATCGGGAAATCAACCCATCAACCAGGGAAGTAATGAATCAACCAATCAATGAATCAATGAACCAACCAACTAGTCAATCAAGGAATCAACCAACCAACCACCTAGTGAATCGGGAAATCAATCAACTAACCACTAATCTGGGAATAAACCAAAATTCAACTACAAGGAGATGAACCAACCAACAAGGAAAAACAACCTACTTTGATTTCCCTGTTGGTTGGTCGATTCACTAGGTGAATAAACGTAGTGATAGTAATTATAAGTTGCACGTAATTCCTCAACTGGCTGTTTAGTTGAATCAGCCAGATAGGAAATAACCAACCGAATCACAGTATAAATAAACCAGCTAATGAGGAAACTAATCTCAACTAACCAAACTGATTAACTTAAGAATCAAGCAATCAGCCAAAAAAGGAATCAATCAGACATCAAGGAAACGAAACCAATAAATTAAGGAATAAGCCATCTCCAACTACCAATGGAATCCACTGAAGCATTTATACATGACTCAGTAGTGATATAATTGTTCAAGCATTACCTGTAAGAGATCCGATCACTTGGGGAGGGGGTAAGCCCCAAATTCTTGGGTGGGCGTCCCATAATTTTGAGGAATCTAAAAAACCAAAAATTGCGAAAATTATCCGAAAAAGGCTAAACAAACTAAATTTTTTTAAAATTTTTCCGAATTAGGGAGGTCCCAACATTTAAGTATGGGATTCGACCAAGCTGGAGCCCCCTAATTATAGGTATGTGCTTAAGCAGACGAGTCTATATATTTTTATCTGATTTGAATTTTGGTCGCATGGTTCGCAAACTGGGCCATTGGGCAGTATATTTTTTGGATTGAAATTTTCAATTGGTGAACCGTTGATTTTGATCCTCATGAATTCGTCAGGGTGCGCAAGGCTTGATCCGAAGCTAGATATTATCTGGCTTATAATTAAAAATAGGTGCAACTCCAGTGTTTTATTTGTATGAGCCTTTTTGTACATGTACCAAGGTCAGCCAAAAAAATTTTTTAACTATAAAAACCATGATTTTGAGTGTACTTTGCACAAACCTTCTTCCAGATCAGGGTTATTTCTGCACACTTTTATCCGCACCCCGCGGAAATGACTCAAGAATTTTTCAGCACACGAAAATGGTTTCCATTCCAAGTTGAAATAATTTTAAAAATGTGTAAAATGAGCGAAATTGTAGATTGAGCTCAAAAACATTATTTTAGATTGTTTGAGCAAAATTAATAGTTGCTGCTGTCATTTCTGTGATTAGAGCTGAAGATTAATAGATTTCAATTGATTTTTCAATTAACTTAATTGCTAGATTTTGAAGTTCTAGAACGCTGGAAAAATGAGTCTTTTCCACCCTTATGCCTACAATAAAAGCATTACATTTTCAGTCGAGAATCGCGTATTCATCATTTTTCACCGACAAAATTTGTGTTCACACTTCGAGGGAGAGAAAGAATTCATGAAGATCAATAATAAATCTCAATTTCCAACAAAATCTGAATATACTTAAGATTACTGATTGATAAATCACTTCCTTCTTTTTGTGGCGCTCCACTTCTATGCAAATGTTTGCGCCGCTGGACGTCCAATTCATCTATTTGCATGTCGATTTCCGATCACAACTTGCCAGCAACAGGGTGCCCAACAATGTCTTTATCATTCGTTTTTTGTTCTTTCTTTACTGCTTAATTATTTTATTCATTTCATCTTATTTGATTATTTTATTTTATTAATTTCATCAATTTAATATTTCTGCAAGGCAATCCAGCTGCATATGTACAAAACAATTTTAATGGAAAATCCTCATGATAATTTTTTGCTTTTGCTTTTTCCAACGTTTCAAAAAAATCTTTTTCTCATAGAAATTTTTTTGTGATTTTGGAATGGGCCGTTCGTGCATATACCTACCGCAACTGCAGCACAAAAGCATGTGAAATTTAGATGGCCAAAGGCAACTAAAAATGGGCTATCTCAACCATCAAAAACGATTTTAATTTACCTAATTTCGATATTGTGTGCGTTTACTCGAATGCATAGAATATTTTAGTATTCGCTCTTCTGAGGATCGCCGTATTGAGATTTCGCTGTACATATTGAGACTTCGTTGAACTGTTTACACCATTTTAGGCTTTTTACAGTGTGCGGCCGCAACGCCTGCACAAGTTAGTGCGCCAAGAATGTGTACACATGCCAAACACCATCCTTGGAAACATTTACTTGAACATCAAAGCAAAATCAGGGAGACGATCACCATCAGAAACACTTCAAGATGAAATTTCAAAGGTACTACAAAATTTAAAATTCCACGAACACAAATCTTAAAATAAAGTACAATTTTTCGCCCGGAACATAAACAGAAATGGAACGTGAAAAGGTTACAACAGACATGAAAAAGTATACAAAACTATATGAAGCATAATACGAGGAATACATGCTACGAAAAAAACCGAATAAAATAAATACAATTACAGTCAACCTGAACTTTCTACGCCTTGTTGTTGTTCATTCAAAAGGCTGCAAAATGTATAGTAAAATAGTTCATTTTTGTACATAAAAGTGCAAAATCGCTCGAATTAGCAAAAAGACGCGAATTTTCGTGTTTATGAAAGTGTGAAATTTTGCGTTCCATCAAACTTTCTCCATATGGCTGGGTGGCGGTCTGGTTAACGATAATTTGCGAGGCGTGTCGGCCTCCTCCATAGAACTAGACAGCGTACGTTGTCTTTCCATGCCAGGAATGCTTACACCGCTAACTAGCAAAACAGAATGAGTGGCTAAAATCGACGATTATACAGTTTCTCAATTGGATTTAACCGCTATTCGTTGTTTTTAAAACGAATTTGATCAACTATTATTTAATATTTTTCTGTATTTCATTTCAGAGCACGAAAGTTTGTATCTTAGACTTCTCCATCAGTACCGCGTTTCAGTTTTTCTAAGTCAGGAGAATTCCTTTTTCATTTGGTGCAGTTTTAATTTTTCTTTTTGTGGACTCTTTATTGATATGTTTAATTTATTCGTGCAGGTTTTTGAGAACCTTCATTTGCTTTTTTGGTAATACAAATTTGAATCCATACATTTAAAAATCTACTTGAGTCATTTCTTTGTATCGTCTTCATTATATATATTTTTTACCTTTTCGAACGTTTCAACTCTTAACCATCTTCCTTTTTTATTTTACTTCTGTTCTGATATTTTTTACTTCGTCGATTATTTCAATTTCTCAACTTTACTTTTTCTCTCCGCTCCTGTTTTGAAAATTGCGCAGGTTGCATTTTCTTCATCGTTCTATTATGTTTTATTTTGTTTTTTTTGCTTTTAAAAATTCTGTTTTCACACCTCCAAATTTTAGCATGTTGTTCCGTCGTTCATTTCTTGTTTTGAATATACAAGAATATACTTTTCTTGTCCCCAAGATCATTGAAAACACTTACGCACGCCGCAACCTTTGCAAAACAATATCAAAGCACGCGATACTTTGAGCGGCTAAAATGTGGGTGAGAAAAATTGATATAGTTTAAAGTTATTTTCGAAAAAAATCCCACTCACGGCTTCAGCGAATACATCAGCTACATCGTCGACGACCAACAATGTCGTATTTACTTTGCTCATAGCTTGATGCATACTATATACCGTTTGCGACATACTGGCTCGTGATCCGACGACTAGCAAGGCGTCGACTCTAAAAAATTAAGAATATTTGTACGTACCTGGACATATCCTGTTGGTTCATTTGGTCCCAGCCAGCCCAAAAATTTGGTAGGTTGTCGAATCGTTTTCGTAGTTGTCAAACCAAACAGGGGTAGCATACCAGATTTATCTTGTCAAAAATTGACAGAATGCAGTCAAAGTTGTTTTCCAAGCTTATTTCAGTCTTCACACTTTTTAGAGCGTGCCAGTTAGCAAACTTGGAAAAACTCGAAGGTCAGGGCAAAAAATAAGCCTGGAACCACTGTTTTTTTAGCGCGGCGCTAATAAAACATGGGCCGCGCTAATGAAAAATTTTTGGGACAAACGAAATTGAGGTAGTCATTTGTACATGCACAAACGGCTCTTTCTCCGTTTAGGGGCGAAACTTTTGGAGATAACGTATACAGAAAATATGAATTTTGGTGCATTTAAGAAGTTCATAATCTTCGCGCCGGTTATAGCTTTAATAATCAGCTCAGACGAGGCTTTCAGAATGTCTACCTTAACCTATCATTTAACGTATAATAGTTTTCATCATCTCAAACGTATTATCTCATGTTTAAAGTGATAATCTTCAATATTTTATCTTGATATTTAATGAAGATTCGCCCCCAGTTTTTCCTTGAAACATTTTCTCAGAAAGGTCAATACGTCAAGTCTCTAAACTTTTTGGGGCGATTATTCCTTTCTCAACGTAAAATCAATTCGGAAGCTTCATGGAAGTAGTTTTCGGAAATTTCTACTCTTCCACTCATATCTTTTCGGCCAAGTTGAGTTCATGATAGTTAACGAATAAATTACTGATTTTAAAATTTTTCAAATAATAAAATTCTAGAAATTACGGCTTTTGAACACAAAATTCGAATCTGGTTCTTGGAATACATGTTTGGAAAATATGTACTCCAGCATTCCCGAATGTCAATACACAAAAAAATTTTCCGATGCTTGGCGTCGGAAAGAGTAACATATTTTTTGGGCTTTCACTTGTCATCATAGAGGACTTAACCATCGACTTATCCTCTAATGCAAATTCATGCTTGGATAGTTTTCTAGAAAATTTGTTCCACAATGCTTGTAGATTAGACTTGAAACTCGAAAATTTGAATTTTTTGTTCAATCTCAATGAATTTTTTTTCGTAGTTATAAATAAAATTTGAAAATTACACTCATTTGGTTATTAGTCTTTGGCCATGATGTAGAGAAAAACAGGTTACTTATTTATACCTATTTTTGATATGTACAAATTGTACAAACGAAATATTGGCTGCCGTTTGTACATGTTCAAATGGGTCATGAACAAAAACCCCCTGCCGTACACTAATAAAATTTGTTTGCGCCAATGTAGTCAAACTGTCATTAGTGGCACTGCTAATGGGTGTGCAGCTAAAAAGACACTGTCTGGAACCATGAAAAGTTGAAAAAACACATTTTGGCGCATTCCAGAAGGTTAAAATCTCAAAATTTTCTAGTGCATCGCATTTACTGATTCCGTAATCGGTTAGTAGATTTCTTGATTTTGGTCCTATAGTTAGGTTGGATCATTGGTTGATTCTCTGATTGGTCAATTGATTTCCCGATTAGTGGATTGATTCCTTGGTTGACTTGAGTGGTTGGTTGATTTCACGGTTGGCTCGTTCAGTGATTCCCTGTATAGCTATTTGATTCTCTGATCTAATGGTCGATTGATTCCCTCGTTGATTGTTTCACTAATTCCCTGATTGGTGGGTTGATTTCCTTAGTTAGTTGGCCGATTAATTGGTTGCTTATCTGGTTAGTGGTTAATTTCCTGGTTAGTTGGTTGCTTCTCTGATTGGTTCCTTAGAGCATGGTTGACTTCCTGATTTGCTGGTTAATCTCCTTGTTGACTATTTGTCTCCCTGATTGATTGGTTGATTGATGGACCATGATAAGTTGGTTGGTTGGCTAATTTCCTAGTTGTTTGATTATCTAGTTTTTAGTGGTTGAAAGTCTATCCACAAGTCCTCTATACCGTTTTTGCTGTTCAAATCGGTTTATGATCTGGTGCTGAGAAATAAGTCATTTGGTACCGAAGCAGGGTTTTTTTTCCGCACGCCTTCATCCGCAATGACCCAAAATTTTTTCTGCACACGAAAATTTTTTCCGTTCGAAGTTTAGATCATTTGAAAAATGTGTGAAATGAGCGAAAATTATAGATTGCTAAGAAAATAATGTAAAGTATCTGTTTTTCTAGCTCAAAAACATTATTTTAGCTTGATTAAACAAAATTAATAGTTGCTGCTGTCATTTCTGTGATTAGAGCCGATGATTTATAGATTTCAATCGATTTTCCAATTGATTCAATTTCTACATTTTGATATTCTAGAATGCTGGAAAATTAGCATTTTCAACCTTTATCTCTAAAATAAAAGGTTTGCATTTTCAGTCGAAAATCGTGTAGTTTCCCAATGACAAAATTTGTGTTCACTAAGTTCAGAAAACTTCAAGTGAGAGAAAGAATTCGTGAAGATCAATATTAAATCTCAATTTTCAACAAAATCCGAACCTGATACTGAAGATTACTAATTGATGAGTGGGATGAGGAACTTCAAATCATGAAAACCATGCAAACTTAACTTCCGATGCGTCACACCAGAGAATTTTTGAACAAAGGAGCTACTGAAATGTTGGAAAATGTATTTTAGAGATAATTTGTAATACTTTCGGTTTAGATTTTTCCTAGAAAAATGATGGTATTAAATAAATGTGTGGAGAAATGTGGGAAAAATCAGCAAATTCGTATGAAAATTCCAATTCACACTACAAAGTGACGAGTTTTACTCACTCTAGCAGAGACATATAAGATTGATGGAAACAATCAGGGACAACAGAGAAATCAAAGTAAACTTATTTTTGGCTGCGCTTCAGCTAAATTGTAGTTAATATTGTAAATTATTTTCTTTGCCGGCGCGGAGCGCCGGAAAAATTTGAGATTTTGACCATCTAAATTGCACTAAAATGCACCTTTTCATCAATGCCAGCAGTAGAAACGCCCAAAAAAATTTCCGTTCTGTGCGGAAAATGCCCAAAAGTACCGAAGTCGCATCATCTGGTACCGAGTTGCATCCAGCTGAACCTATTGTCCAGATATGTATTCGTAGGCTTGATTTTCTATAGCAGTATAGGAATCTGTGTATCCACCACCTACGGATGACTTGAATTTTGAAAATAATAGATTTTCGACAAATTTCAAGTTATCTGACCCCTAATTCTACACGGATCAAGCATCTCACAGGCTGACTGGGATAGGCAATGTATGAAAATACTGCATTTCTTGGTGAGAATTTTGACTATACACAAAGAAAACGCCGTTTATTTTTTCATCAAGAATCCAAACCGGCAATAATGATAGTCAATTAATACATACCGGAAATATCCTGTTCTTAGATATTACCTGAAAGAACTGAATTAGGAAAAGAATATATCCGAAAAAAGACGTCTCTTCGATTTTTGAAAGGCTTATGAAAGGATCCATCGTAATCAGACATACCATCGATATTCAAAATTCAATTTAATCGGTTTTATTCTTCAAAATCTCCGCTGACAAATTTTTTCCTCAATTTGTTATATTTTTTTACTTTCTCTTGTAAGTTTTACGAATGTCTTTATAATTTTTTCATGCAATTTTTTGAAATGAAATGAATTAATTCTGTATTTGGGACATAGAAGAGCAGAGATAGGAAGCAAGAAACGCTATACAGTACCTATTTCGATCGCATTCAGATTTCAGACTACACAAATTTTTAGTGAATGCTTCAACCCATACATGTGATTGGGAGGGAATTGCCATAAGAACCACAAGGATATCGTGTCGGCCATATGATAGTCGTATGGTGGCCCACATTCTTTTGATAAATAGAAACTGAGAAAGGTCAATTTTCGGTGGAAAATGATCACGTTTGAACAAAAACGGTCACAAATTTCTATTTTTTGGGCGCTTCGTGTCATAAGTATATATTTTTATGCCCTTTAGACAAAAATTATAATTTTTAACCGTTTTTCGAACTTTTTGGGCGAAAATCTCCAATTCCTTTTCCTTCAGGCATATCCATAAAAATCTGGCCCATTCAGTGTTTTTTAGCGGCACACCCATTAGCAATGTCACTAATGGCAGTTTGACTCCATTAGCGCGAAAAAATTTTAGTAGCGCACAGTAGTTTATTTCTTTTTACAATAGTGATCAAGTTATTAGTGATTGTATTAAGCATTATTGAAAAACGTGTTATTGTAAACTTATTTTTTGACAGCGTTCTTTAAAACGTATTCACAGAGCCGTAATCGAGCAAAAAGAAATTTTCCGGCGTCTGGCGCCGGGAAAATTCTCAGGTTTTTACATTCTAAAAGGCCAGTAAATGAATCATCATATCAATGAAAATAAATCGGAATGAAATTAATGCATCGTCCCGCTGCGCAGCGCCAGCAAAATTTTCGGATTTTCGTGTTCCAAAGTGCTGGAAAAAGTTCCTAACAATTATTCCTGGATAGAAGTCCTAAATTTACAGTATTGTTATGATGTTTTTATCGTCTTTCAATCGCAGATTGGGAAGGTTCACGTTTCAAAACAATGGAAAACTCCAAAAAAAGCGAAAGAATAAAGTTCTGAGAAGTGATGAAAAATTCAATTATCAGCAAATTATTGACTCTTGAGTGAAATAGTAAAAAAGAGATGCAGTAATTCAATTGATAGAAACTGATGAAGGTTAATTATTAAGTGGAAGTATGCAGATATGCTAACGGCCGCGCCGGATAGAAAGCAATGACTGTTAAACTCATGACCAGCGGAAAATTTTGAGGTTTCGACCTTCTGAAATTCACCAAAATGAATCTTTTCGGTTTTGAAGTGAAAAAAGATTTTTTCTTATCAGAAAAAAGTCCAAAATTTTTTCCTTACTTCGAAATTTTGTTCCCTAAAAGATCCCATCGAGGAGAAAAACGGTGCTCCAAACGAGACGAGAGAAAAAATGGTAAAGATTGATGGAAAATCTCATTTAACGGCAAAATGTTTTCCTGTAACTAATAAAAAAGAGATGAGGTACAATTCAATTGATTGAAACTGCTGAATGTTAAGTAGGAAGTGGAAGTAAATATGCTGATGGCCATGTCGGATAGAAAACAATGACTGTTATACTCATTGACCGGCGCGAAGCGCCGGAAAATTTTGATATTTTTTTCTGTGAGAGACACAAAATCGACATATGACAAAGTCCCAATGACCTTGTATATTCATCGTTGTAAATTCTGAAATGAAAATTCGGTCATTAGCGCTCCGCGCTAATGACCAAAATTTTTCATTAGCGCGGCTCACGTTTTATTAGCGCAGCGCTAAAAAAACAGTGGGCCCATTGATGAACCCCCTCGGAGCTCCTTTATATATATGTTTCAATCGCCCAATGAAAGTCTCTGTCAAATTTTTAAGATCAAAACATAAAATAGCCTGACAAATCAGTCAAAAAAACAAAATGTCGCAATTGATAAGGCGCGCCGGAAAAAATGTCAAGGAAGGCAACTTAATTCGAATTCACGTACTTCAGTTTATCAGCTAATTCGGCAGATAAATCGGTTCGGTGCAAAAAACTAGCCATATATTTGCTAAGATTGACCGAATTAAGTCTTTCTTGTAGCAATTTGATGTACGATTGCTTATCATCCAATCCCTGAACAGAAAAAACTATAAACTCACGATAAGCAAATTTAGTCGTAAAACACAGCGGGTAGCTCTCTAAGCTCTAGATATTTAACTAAGTAGTTTACAGAATTACAATCAATAGCATGCATATACGTATGAATAAATCTATTAAGGAAAAATCAAAGGACATCGAATATGAGGAAGACTTTAGATTAGAAAACAAAATCTGAAAGAGCAAGCGCCATTATGCCCAACCCTTTTTTAGAATTCGAACAATCAAATTACAACGTTTACGATTAATATAAAAAGCTTGTCTAACGACTTGTGGAGACTCATCATTTAAATTTTTGAACATGATTTAGATAGCGCACATCGGTCCCTCAAAATAAGGACCTCATTGTCAAAAATTTTTAAAGCATCTTATATGTGGATCACCGTACTTCGCCGCGAGATACCGCGCTGCGCCGGTTGTCCTATTCATACTGGTGCCAGCTGGGAAGTATGAATACATTTTTCTAATTCGGTGCGGTACCGCTTTCCAAGTTCAACTCAAACGAAGTTTTCGAACAATTCATGTGTTATAAAGCTGTAATATATTGTTGCTATAAATAACATATTGATGCATACTATAACATCAGTATATGCAGTTCAATCATATTTTTTACATAAATTGTGAATTATGACACTTTTCAAGTATTATTTTATCATGCCTCTTAATAATACATTCACAACATATAAATTCTGTGGGCAGTCAGCCAGTATAAGCAGCATGTTTTTCTAACATTCAAGCAGCATGTTTTTCAACCTATATTAGCCAAATATATAAAATTATTTGCTTGGACAGCATTTTTTAAAGTTTTAGCATTACTTCTTTGAATCAAGTTTGCTTTGTTTGGAGATAGTATAACTACGGTATCAATTTCATTCATGATGACTTTCTCTTCTCTGTTGATCATTTTTTCGTTCGAAATCTTCTCAATCACTGCAGGTGGGTTGGATCTGCTGGGGGGAGTCAATAGCCCCAAACCCCCGTCCAGGTGCATGTATGCTACATTCGGAAAAAATTCATCGTATATTCTGAAAAATCCATGATTGTTTTGGCCATGCACTCAGAAATTTTCCCAGTAAAATTTTTCCTGTAATTTCATCCCAGAGAAATTATTTGACGTTTTCAGAAATAGATTTTCAGGAAGACTGGAAATATGTATAGTTTGTTTTTATAAAATGATTGTAAATTGGAAAATGGGCAGAAAATAGACCGCCCTCAAAGTCGTTTACACAAACGGTTTACTATAGGATTTTTGGCGTAAAAAAATCGTGAGGATCAGTTGAGCAGACTCTGTAAATTATAGAAATGTAAAATGATGCTATTAACTTTTTTATTCACAAGCTGTTCCAGAAAAAGGGATTATAGGTTCTTGTGATTACAAAATTTACAACGGAGATACGAATGTGGAAAATGATCAATATGCAAAGTAGGTATAAACACGTTTCCCTCGGTCGGATTTTGTCTTAGCAATAAGCCAAGTGCAATTAGCAGTTCCAAAAACGATAAAAAACAACAGTGCTTGCAAAATTTCCGCGAAAGTTTTTATTCAGAGAGCAAAATCCGAAAGTAAAGAAGCGGCGCCGCGCGGCGAAGTATGACAAGGCACCACGCGGCGCCGCTTGTTAGTATGAATAGGACAACAGGCGACGCGCGGTACCTCATGACGAAGTTTGACAGGGCCTTTAATCATTCATGCAATTGGGGGGAAGCGCCACAGGAACCTCTCAAAATCGTTGACCATGTAGCTACATGGTGATTTTCCACATGATTTTCGAATCATATGACTAGTCATACGTAGTGATGGACCGATGCCGATGCATCGGCCAGGGTCACCGATGGCATCGGCCGATGGAGGATGCATCGGCTGTAACATGTACAAAATGCAACCTGAAGTTGCTACACTGTAAAAAATTTAAAATTATTACGAATTATTCACAAAGTTTCACTGATATTTTCAACATTCAATAATTAACAACATTTTCATTCATCCAACAGGTCATCAACAAAAGCATTTGTTGTACTATCTTCACTTTGATTGCTAAGTTCACTACAAGCTTCTCCAACTTCAGCTTGTTTTTCAAAGTTGCACTATTGAATCGAATCACATGCTTCAAGAATAAAAGCATTTGTACATTTTTCGGCATTAAACAGGATTTTTCCCACTTGTAACATCCTTTGCTTAAAATGATCATTCACTAGCTACTTGGATTTGGCGCTGATGAAAATTTCATGGCAAGCTAAAGAAATTTTTTAAATAATGAAACTCATTTTTTAACTGCATGCAATTTTCACTCTTATTAGCTAATTCTGGTTTTGTTGCAGCATTTTTCTTCCAATATTTTAGTGGTGAAGAATCAAAATATAGTTTTGATTCAGCAATGTATTCCAAAACGATGGCTTTTGCTTGCTTATATGTTGACATTGCACATTTTTTGGGCTCCAGCTCATCTTCAGATGAACTTGCAATGGCTGAATAGTGCCTGAAATTTGTGAGTTTTGTGTAAATGCCTGAATTATTTACATTGTTATTAATTGTGGTTTACTGAGAAAGTTTGGATGATCAGTTTGAAGATTTATTCAATCTTTGAACCATTTTTTCAAAGAAGCATTGATTTTGTTGTTTTTGATTAACAACCATTCTGACCAAAGCTATTTCAGCTTTGTCTGCTGCTTGAGGATCACAGAAACCCTAAATTATCGAATTTTGGTTTGTATGATCAATACGTGTTAAATTTCAAATTTCAATCCAACATTCTTTTTAAACCGAGGACCTAGTAAGGACGCCAAAGCATAAAGTTTATTGTCTTCAATGGGTTTAAAGTGGGCTCAATCTCCACAAAAATATTGATTAATTTTTTCCAACAATTTATCCTTTAATGAACCCAAACCAGGAAAGTTGCCATTGTGAAATGAGTGGCATAAAATTCTTAATGATACAATTCTTTAATTTATGTTTTTCAAAAAAATTTAGGCAAAAACTCTAGCTTACTTTCCTTCAGCTATTTCTTTCGAAATACAGGCGTTTTTAGATTCATAGATTTTTACAGTTTCTGCAAAAATTTTCAACAAAGGGACAAGCTGCCGAAACATAATTATCTAGGTGTGGATACATTTTACATTTATTAAAATATATTCTTGCCGTGGCTAAAATATCTCATTCATAGCTTGTCATATTCTTGTTATTTAGTTCATCAATGACAACACAGGGCAGTCATTCCAGACATTAGAACAACATTTTCACACAAAAAATAATTTTTTTACTTAAGTACTGTAAAATATAAATGTGAACAATCTGTTTTTCAAGCATCCGCACCTGCATTTATTGTAACAAAAAGTTGCCAAACAATCGGCCATCGGCCGATTTTTTGGCAAAACATCGGCCGATGGCAGAAAAATGCAACAATCGACCGATGCATCGGTCCATCACTAGTCATATGATAGTCATAGGGACCCCCTCCCCCAATTTAATCGGAAAAACGCTGAAAAATGTTTTTATCATTTTTGAACAAAAAATATTTGGAAATGTCAATTCACTCGACGCTTCGCGCCATGAATACATTTTTTACGGTGTTAGACAAAAATAATTACTTTTTTAAACAATTTTTCGTACTTATTTAGTGGCAAATCGAATTTTGGTTTCCTCAGGGACACCCCCCCTTAAAAATTGAGGGCAATCGATGACATTCCACCCCAAAAAAATCACTTGATGACACCAGACCTCAGGGTTCCGTTACATGTATGCTGAAAATTCTATCCAGATTTAAAAACGATTTTTTCATCTAACTGAAAGTAATTGTAATTTCCTGGACAAAATTAACTTTATCTTGCAGCCAACTCAGGAAAGCTTGAACTGATACTTACCAAAAACTATTTCAGTCAACTGTGCTTATGAAGCTGACCGAACAGGATAAGAACATCGATAACTTCAATAATACAAGAATTGATGACACTAAGTCAATCGACAAAGCAAGCTGCACTACGCAGAATTGTTCTCATCAAGATTTCGAAGTTTTACAAGTTCTACGAGTTCTAACTACTAATTAGTCTCGGGAGCATACATCAGCCGCAAAGAAAATCTGGGAGAATTCAAGCAAATTTTAACCTAACTTCAACCACCTATAACTCCACCAAAAAAGAAAGTACTCAATTTTAAATGGTGTTTTTGAATAGAGATAGTTTCAGAATAAAACTACCACTGCTCGCCTAAATTACTCATTATATGGGTAACACCTATCAGTGTGGGGCCACAAGCCGATGTGTGCTCGGGAGCACTTGCAAGCAAGGAATTTATACGCGTATGCAGTGCAGTGATGAATGAAACCTAACAAGTTTCCGTACGAGGCTATCTTAATATGCAAAAACCAGCTATAAGTGCTCATAGAGGTCCTATGATAACGGGAAAGTTTTCAGATACGAAGGCCAGGTTAGAACAGATAAGATCACTTGACTAATTACGAAGTTTTAAATAAAAAGCTTCCAAAGTCAACTGGAAAAGTCGAGGTGAGTTTCACGACATATGTACTGCATATGCCAGCCTAAAAAAATAAGTGTAGAAGTAATTTGTCCTACGATTGGGATAAAAGATATTTAGCAGCAAGGTTGGTTGAAATATTGAAACTAATTGGGATACAGAGATTTTCAAAAATATATAATTTTATACCATACGCCTTCTGTCTTACACGAAGGAACTTTGAAACTTGTGATTACTCTGACTATTTTGGAAAATTCCACTCGAAAAGAAAAATTCGGAATTTGGATTCACTTAGGATCTATGCAACCTCGTACGCAAACATTTTTTACAGAACAGAAATGCTACAGAAAAAACTAGGCGATCAGCTAATATTTCTTTCATTCCAAGAGTGCTAAATAATTTTTTGTGCAATGGTCCGCATTTGCATAACTCACCGATTCCTGCTATTTAGAACTTTGTTGAATGCTGCATCACCACATTATATGTAAATCGTTTTCAAGGGGAAAATACAAAAAACGCATTTAAAGAGGGTGAAGGCCTTTCTCGTATTTTCTTTCTGTTGTCAAAAAAGTTCAATCGTGCTTTCAAAAAGAGAAAACTTACCGGTCCGAAACGATGATCAATCAAATATTCCCACGCTGCTTGATTCATATTCGAGCCCAATTTCCATTGAATCATCTATAATGAAAAGCTGGTGTCGGATTACTATAGTCCAAAAAACTGAAAGTTTAATAAGCGTCTTCTAGAAAAATTATTCTTAAAAACGAAAGTTTTTACCAGCTGTTTTTTCCAGAAATTGAGCACGCATAGCACATACGATGAAATTTCCACAGTCAAAAACGTAAAATTTAACTACCAGAAATTTTTTTAGCAGGTAATGCGAGTGTCTGCATGATTCCGTCCGACACTTGAAAATACTCCGATAAAACTAAAACTTTTCCCTTTCATTAGTTCTGCTTCAGAGATCACAAAGTCGAAAATCGAACTGTTCATCTTGGTCCAGACCACAATAAAAAACATAGTACTTTATCTTTCAAATATGACATAACGCCGGCAGTAGTCGATGTACAATGAATTAATATAACACCGAGACATCGGTTTGGATGTGAAATCTGAAAATTATCAGCATTAACAGGGCAGTTCAATGAAAGATATGGAAAAGATTATTTAATATGAATTAAAACAACATAAACTTTCATCTTGAGAAATTAGAAATTGTAGAAGTATATATTTTACCTGAAATAGTGTTGAAATTATTACTTTAAACAGGAGTCACTGAAAATAATTATTGTAAATGAACGAGGGCCGTTGCCAGGAATTTTTTAAAGGCGGGGACGGACCGAGCAAAAGGCAAATTTTCGGGCGCGCAGCGCCGGGAAAATTTTCAGGTTTTTACATTCTAAAAGGTGGAAAAAAAATTGAAATTAAACTAATGGATCGTAATACCTTTCTTATCTCGGCGCATAGAGCCGGGCAAATTTTCGAATTTTAGTGCTCCAAAATTCTGGAAAATGGATGTTCAGATAGAGTAGTGATCGTACGGGGTCCCCGACCCCGAAAGAAAAGTCGGAGATCCCCGACTTTTTAACCCCGACCCCGAAAAGAAAAACTGAGTCGGGGTTGAACGTTTTTCTGGATTGCACTTGCACTTCGAAATTTTTTTTTCATAAAATGAGTCAATTTGGTTCGGACGAGAAGTGAATACTGTTAAACTTCGACAAGTCTGGGCGGGTAGATCGTGTAATGCTGCTGAGTATAGGTACTATGTGGCATAGTTTAAGTCTTTGGCAGTTTTTCTTATGCCGTTCTGTCGCCCATGAGTTGATTTATATGTTGCATATTAAATGTCCCTATTATATTAAATGTCCCTATTTATTTTCAATGCAAATCGTCCACGAAATGTGTTCTGAATCTTAAATGAAACTGCTGTCAAAAAATGCGAAATTTGCAACCCCTTTTTTCGTACAAAATTGTAAAATATTAAACAGATTTTACTTTGATCAATAAAACTTGATTTGTTTTTTCTGTTATAGTTTCATTTGCCTGACAATTTAGGGCACACAATATCTTAAACGACCATTATGATGTGTTATTGTTTTACTAACCCGACCCCGACCCCGAAAAATTTTGACCCCGTACGTTCACCAGGATAGAGCTCTAAATTAATAGTACTAGAATGACGTTTTTATTGTTTCTCAATGCGGATTGCGAAGTTTCACGCTTTAAAACGTTTGGAGAACTTCAAACGAAGCGAGAGAATAAGATTTTAAGAAATGATGAAAAATCTCAATTATCAGGAAAATATTTACTCTTAGCTAGCAAAAAAAAATTGATAGAAATTGATAAAGATTAATTAGTAAATGGAAGTAGATATGCTAATGGTCGCGCCAGATAGAAAACAATGGCTGTTATACTCATGATCGGCGCGGGCGCCGGAAAATTTTGAGGTTTTAACCTTCTGACGTTCATCGAAATGCATCTTTTCGGTTTTGAACTCAAAAAATTTTTTCCACAATGAGAACCATGCCCAAAATTTCTTTCCCCATTTCCAAATTTTTTTCCTCAAAAGACCTCATTTGAGAAAAAACGGTGCTCTAAGCGACACGAGAGAAAAATTGTAATGATTGATGAATAATATCATTTATCGGCAAAATATTGACTTTCAACTAATAAAAAAAGAGATGAGGTAATTCAGTTGGTTGAAACTATTGAAGGTTAATTAGTAAATGGGAATAGATATGCTAATGGCCACGCCTGATAGAAGACAATGACTGTTGTACCCATGACCGACGCCAAGCGCTGACAATTTTTGAGATTTTTCTCAGTGATAGACACGAAATCGTCATAGTATGACAAAGTCCCAAGGGATGCGACCACCCCCCCCCCCTATCCCCCAATGTACGGCCTTGGAATGAACAGCAGTTGCTGAGTAAAGCAGAAAGCTATTTCGTACATTTGCGAAAAGTCTCGACAAACTTATGATAAGTTAATGATCGTTTCAACATCGGAACAATTTTTTTCCCGACTTCCGAGAAAATTTCCACGGAAAAATTTTACGAAATATTAAATTTGATTATATGCACAGTCAAAGAAGAAAAAACTTAATTTTTTTAAGCTCGAAACTATTCTCTCCTAACCATACATGTAACGGAGCTCCGAAGTCTGGGGGGGGGGGGGGGTTGGAGCACATTTTTCGGGCCGGGGGTCAGTAATTCCCAAAGTTTGGGGGGAGGAGTCTCTGAAGGAAAAAAATTCAATTTTTTCATGAAAAAAATCCGAAAAACGGTTGAAAAGTAGTAATTTTTGCGTAAAAAAATGATAAAAAATGTACTTATGGCGCGAAGCGCCGAGAAAATTGACGTTTTTGACAATTTTTTGCTCAAAAATTGACATTTTTCTTGAAAAAAGTGACGTTTTTCAGTATTTTTCCGACTAAAAGTAGGGGGTTCCTGCGGCTACCATATGGCTAGCCATACGATTGGGAAATCCTGGGGGGGGGGGCGGTCGCCCAATGGCTAGCCATATGGTCGACGATTTCTGGAGGGGGGTTCCCATAGCACTTCCCCCCCCCAGTTACATGTATGCTCCTAACGCGACACATGTGCAATTTGGAATAAATGAATGGTGAGCAATTCTCATTTTCTTCGTTAACTTACAGCGAAACGGCACATGATATTCGCACCGGCGCCTTCTCCGAGACCAATAACAGTTTTAACACTAAAATGAAACAAAAAATTTCGATTAAGAGACATGCGTTGCACTGGATTAATTAGTCGGGGCGGAAAGATTGAAGAAAATGAATTTTTCCAACACGAGAGGCAAAAATGTCATTAATTCGTAATTTTTACCCTAATTCGTCTAGGACGCACACGAGGTCTTGTCCAATTTGATCCAATGTCGGAAAAACGAAGCTACAAAAAAGTTGTTCGTAGCCTTCGCAATAATAAAGCAACGTCTTTCTAATTCTATAGAGCCAGCGCCCAATTTTTGATGATTTTTTCCTACGGTGGGAACTGGGATGACCGGATGACGCAAATGATTGAAACGACGAGTAATTTTTTCATTTCGTGATTTTTTTTACATATTATGTCAGGAAAATTCCAAAAAAGTGAAAATTACGGATGAGCCCAAAAGTAAAATTCTGCGGGCAATATAGCATGCTGGTTTACTGCGAAGCTTGAAGCTTTGTTTTCTCGAAACAAAAGTAAAAACATGCATTTTGTAAAAGCAATACTGAATTTCCCGGGTATCAAACAACACCAATTACGTTGAAAGCGGATTTAATAATGTGTAGAAGCAGAAGGTGTAAATTATCAAGTACCCGATATGAATGAGAGCAATTTTAATCAGAGGAAAATATTGAATATCTTCGGACATGTTGACCACTACATATCCAAACGTTCGAAATTTAATTCATATATCGAATGATGACTGAATTCGATCAAAATTATGTGGAAATTTTTTCGCAATACTACGATAATAATTATTTGTATGAAACTCCTCTAATCTAATATAAAGAACCCACAATTTTAGCAGGTAGACGAATGTCAAAAAATCTGTAAAATATGAATGAATATCCAGAAACTTCCCGAAGAATTTTCGCAAAAAATTTCCTGCATTACGGTAACAATAAATTTTTAGTCAATTATTATTCAAGTTCTAACTTCAAAATGAAATCAAAAAATAATATTTCGAACTGAAAAGTAAAATTGCCAGGAATTGTTAACTGACTTATTGAATTAAAGTGGATGTTCTCGCAGAAGTGGAGTGTTAAAAATCTATATAAATAAAAATAACTATAGTTCTGGGATGAATCTATGTTCGTAATGACAAAGGGGCAATTCAAGATTACAAAAAATGTTCCTGAAAAGACAGCCTCCCTAAAACATTAAAGCTAAAGCCCAAATAGATCCGAAGAAAGAAGAAAAATATTATGATATTTACTTGTCAGGTAAATTCGGCTCGTTATCGTCTTGACCGGGTAGACAAACGTGTAAAAATACGGATCGATTTCGAACTTCCTGCATACTATGATGTTGCAGAAATGGGTAAAAACTACGATCTAAAATTTTAAATAATATAGAGAAGCAAAAATTTTAAAAAATTATTAATTTTTACGGTTGGCGCCGATATCATGGCACGTTAGGAATAGGGTCTTTCCCTGACGTTCTTCAAAATTGCCCTAAAATAGAAAATTGACGATTATAATGATGAATTCAGCTCTTGTGAGTATAAGACGAACCATAACAACCCCTCAGATATCGTCGGTCCTATCCCTAGCAATATGGTGGTGACCTCCCAGAAGACTTGCCAATCATACATGTAACGGAGCCCCGAGGTCTGGGGGAGGGGGGGTCGGGCGACTTTTTTATGCCGGGGGTCAGTAATTCCCAAAATCTTGGGGGGAGGGGTCTCTCAAAAAAAAAAATTCGATTTTTTCAGGAAAAAAGTCCGAGAAATAGTTTTAAAAATATAGTAATTTTTTTCTAAAAATACCGAAAGAATGTACTCATGGCGCGAAGCGCCGAGAAAATTCACATTTTTTATTATTTTTTGTTCAAAAACTGACATTTTTCATCAAAAAATCCACATTTTTCAGTATTTTTCCGACCAAAAATATGGGGGTTCCTACGGCTACCATACGGCCAGCCATTGGATTGGAAAATCCTGGGGGGGGGGGCGGTCGCCGAATAGCTAGCCATATGGTCGACGATTTCTGGGTGGGGGGTTCCCATAGCACTTCCACCCAATTACATGTATGTTGCCAATCATATGGCTGAAATGGGCTAACCATAGGAACCCAATCCTTATGGTCGAAAAACTGAAAAATGTTAATTTTTTCAGCGCTTCAAGGCACTAATACACATTTTTATGGTTCGAGACAAAGGTTCATACTTTTTCGTTCAGCATTTTAATTTCGGAGAAAAAACAACCGAAACTACACACTGTGAAAAAATGCAAATTTAGTGATTTTTCAATGGAATAAAATCCATTTTGGTAGAATATATGAATTCCTGAAATGTGAATCAGCCCATAAGCTATGTTAATATTCGTTCATAAGCTCCGAGACACAATATTTCTAGTCACAATTTGTACAGGAGACACTACCTCGACGGAAATTGCTTTTTGCGTTAAATGAGTACATTTTCTCCTAAATTTCTCTACGTGCAGCCCCTTTATCCAACCAAACTTTTCTCATGCATGATCGATCAGGATGGTCATTTCAGGAGGAGTGAAAACTTCCAGTTGTAATTTTTAGAAGAATGGCAAGGGTCAAATATTTCTGATACGCACGACTTCAACACCTGAATTTGCTTTATTACAGACCCTACGAATTCGAATTTACTGATTTGTCCATGTTTAATGATTCAATATACATCCTCATTATTCTGTCATTTTAAAACGTTTAAAATATAGACCGGTTATACTTTTGTGAAACGCGGCATCGGTTTCAGTTTTACAGTCTTGAAAACAGAATGTTCATAGATGGTTTACTTTAATGGGAAATAAGCGTCTTCGAAAAATGTCAATAGATAAGAAAAACATACTATTGTATGCAAATTATAAAGCTGCTACATAGTCAATAATGATCGTCGTGGCAAATAACCAGATGAAGTTTTATAAGAAGATTAGGACGTTAGGCTGTAGTTGTTCCGCAGTAGAATCAAAACTAAGTTTTGAGAAATTTTGATTTTAATTTGCCTTTATACATATGTTAGATCAATCTTAGAATATGGTTCTCTTGTTTGGAGTATAGAGATGTATAGGGTACCCGGACACGAAAACAGACCCGAAATTACCCGACCATTTTGTTGGACCTGGACACAGACGATATTCTTATAATCATGGACCCCGACTCGATATCCTCAAAATTATGGACCCGCGCCTGGACCCAATACGTTACCTGATATTAGAGATGTATTAGGTACCCGTACACGAAACAAGACCCGAAATTATACGACCATTTTGTTGGATCCGGACCTGATATTCTTAAAATTTTGGAACCAGATCCGATATCCTTGAAATTTTGGATCAGTTTACTGTGCACTGAGAAAAACAAGCTAAGCATGTACCAAATGCCAGAACGTCAGCTGAAAACTAAACACCAAGTTTTCCGAGAAGTATGTTTCAAAAAAATGCATAGGTGGCACTCTGAAGTGCCCAAGAGGTACTACTTGCAAAAATATTACTGGTTGAAAAAAACCTCCCTCCTGCATACTTATCTCAGGATCCAGTCTTCCCTTTGTGAAGCCTGGGCTCGCTTCACTGCAAACTCAACTCAATTTATCTATTAAATTTTAAAATAAGTAAATTGGTTAAAAATTGACCGAGTTACATGGCTTTGGAGAGCAGGCCTGCGGCACGCTCTATTACCGAGCCCAGGGTCCAGGGTAACCCTTTTATCACCTTGAAATATATCTTTTCTGACGTTGAATAAGTATTCCCTGTGTCCCGCCAAGCTGAATGAGGTGAAAAACTCAATGGAAAGTCAAAAAACGACTCATTTGCCTATTTTACACCACGTCGAGTAATTTTGCGTCGTGGTTATTACACCAAATTTTTGGTTGACATTAGATCCGTCTTCTTCTTATTTTTATGATTTGAATGATATATGACACGGCAGAAATTGGTTTATTTTGAACGATTTCGCTTTTTTTGACGTCAGGAATTGTATGCTTGAATCTTGACTTTTTAACCCCAAAAGCGTTAATCTACCGTAAATCGGTCAATATTGTCTCAATTTCGACATTCAAAAGAGCTTCTGGTTGAACTCGTTAAGGACTATCTATTAAATAATAGAATATTTCATAATTGCCTGTCTTACTGTAGCTAAACGCAAAGGTTTTGAGCTCAGCTTTACACTCTAATAATTGTCAATTTTGAAGCAATATTTATGAAGGCTACAGATTCTAGTAGATCACAATCTGAATTTTTCAAAAACATTTTTAAATGCTCTCGTAGTGTAAACTGTAAAGTACACGTTGGATTCCGAAATTGCAATTTTCGAAGCTTTGTCTTACTGTAGCTCCTGTACCGTTGCTTCAATCGACATGAAACATGTAGTAAAAGTCTTGTTTTTAGAAGCTCTACAACATATCAAAAAACAAAAAATTTGTATCGCTAAACTTCCAAGATTTTACACCACATGTTGAGCGATATACACTCTGTTTACACTAACTGTTGGACTTTACACTGTGAATTAAGTACCAATCGACTCAGTTTTTTACGCTCTATAAAATAGAAAAAGAATTTTGCAGCTAACACAGTAGAAAAGTTATAGCGTGGTGCAAAGAAGCCGAACCCAAAAATCGCAGTTTTTTGCTTGTACAGGTCAGACCCCTATAAGTTGCATATATATTCTTGCTCAGGATGTTGAGGCGCATCGAGCGGCACATTTTTTTGATAGGGATCTGGTCGACCTTTTTGACCTTTTTCTGAAAATTTTAAATCACTTTAAATCAGCGAATTTTTATTTTACACTCGAAATTTTTGTATCAAACGAAAGCCTAAAGCTCAGTCGACCAAATTTATATCCTTAAATTTGGGATTTACACATTTCAAAAAGAGCTATTGAGCCTCGAATTTCACTTTAAATTTTTTTGTGGAGAAATTTTGGATTCCTGAGAAAGTAAGGTTGGGACTAAAAGCCTCTAGCTGAAGCTTGAATTCAAAAAAACAATTCGAGCGTACGTTTCGGAAGAAATGTGCCCCAAAGTCGGGGTGTACAGAAAAGTGTAAAACAAGTGTAAACCTGAGATGACCAAAAGTTGCGGCACTTGTTAACTATCATTTTGATATATTATGATGGTATTGAAAAAATGCGTTTTTTACGCCGATAATTGCAGTTTTTTGAGTTTAAATTTCTATTGTAAACTAACCGCGAGGTTTACACTCACTTCGAGCTTGAAATCAGCATACCCGAAAACCTCAAGTTGACCGCCTTTACAGTTTTCGAGAGTAACTCGGAAAAAATGTTACCTCACTCTCTTGGAATGATGATGATGATATGAAACGATGATGATGATCCAGACCCGATATTTTCAAAATATGCTACACGATACATCTCTAGGAATCGATGTTCTAAGGTTGCTAGAAACAAGTTAGAAAAAGCACTGAAACTTTTACTACACGATTATTTAGTTACCAAACTTTGGATTATCGATTTAGACTAAAAAATGACGACGACTCTAGAATTTCGACGCCTTTGTTCGTACAGATCCTTGTTATAATTATTTGATCATAGGTATTTTTCATTTAATTCTATATATTTAATTATATTTATTCCAATATTTTGTAATATGACTTTTCTTTTCATAGTATTGATATTTGGAATACTTTACCTCAACCTGTCATTATTTGTCCGAATATCGATACCTTTAAAACAGACCGAAAAATTTTTTCCGGCTTAACCCGTTCAATTATCCTTGCCTATAATCCCATTGTTTTGTAACGCGTTATTTTAATTGTTTTTTCGTAATAAATCTTATTTTTTACTGTGCATATGAGGGCTGCATTGAGCCAGATTTCTTTCACAATTATCGACTTTTATAAAATAGTGTTGAGAAAGTTTTCCACAGCTTCCACGACCAATTTCAGGGTATTAGTCTTACCTGTATGTAAACGCGCAATATGCCGCTACCTGGAGTTCCCACTTCTTTGACCTTAAAAATGAAACATTAATTAATGTTCCTCACTCAAATCGATCTACAGTATCGAACTAGTAACATTATTTATCAAGCTAGTGCAACCTTCGACATTTTTCTTTCCATTGACGGGCTTGAGAAGCAAAGGGAGAACTACAACAATGATAGAATAGGAGAGGCCAGACAAAAGTTCTGCGAAAATTATGACTAGCTAGCCAATAAACGAAGAGTATAGACAGAAATTGACGAGAATCTATCAGCTTATAGGACTTTTTCCATATGTGGCCGGTGGAAAGAGAACGTGAAAAGCCAGTTAGTCACACTATTCAGAAAAGCAAGTTTATAAACAACCTGATAATTTATGTTTCAAGCTTTTCAGTGGTCGAAGAAAGCCTTCAGCTAATGTGATATAATAAGATAGCATCACCACTGATTATGTGACAAATGAATCAGGCGAAGCTAAAGAAAGACACGTATAGAAATGTCGATTGGTCGGTTTAGCCATAAAGAATTTGAACAAAAATGAACAAGAGGCCGTCAACTTTTTTCAATAATTATATTTCACAAATAAGAATCGGTCATTATCATCATGCAGCCAGGGTCTATCTGTACTATGCGGAAATCGCCAAAAACATTTTCCGACAAATCTTTTTCCGTTCTACGTTGAAGTCATGCAAGAAAAGCGCAAACTACTGTGAATTCTAGAATAGACATAATTTCGGATTTACTGACAAAAAATTTTTATCATTAATTAATCATAACAGTAGTCAAAATTTGAAATCTTTCAAGCAGGGTTTTTAGCACGGTGCTAATAGACTTGGGCCTGTGCTAATGAAAATTTCAGTGATGCTAAAAAAAGTAATACAAATCAAGGAAAATTAGTGGCTGTGCTAATAGGACTTGTGAAAAAAACCTGCTTTAAGGTGTTACGAGTAGTTTTATTAACGAAAAACGACCGAGATTGCCAATAAAAAGTATGTGAAGTACTTAGGTACCCGTTTTGACTTTATAAAAAACAGGAAAACTTGCATTTTTATCGATCCCAATAATGGAAACATCCAGAATGTTTACAACTTCTCAATCAGAATTTTTCGTTTCGTGCGGAAAACGTCCATAGAATTTTGAACGGTCAAAAAACTCCGGACTGTGCGAAAAACGCCGAAAACGGACTAAAATAACCATACTAGTTTCATTCCAGGTATTGTTTTTTCTACGAAATTCGCAGAATGAATCTCCATCTCCCAAAAATCGTCGACCTTTATGGATAGCCACCTGCCCAAGATTTACTATTAGGCAAGTTAGAAATAATTATTTTCAAACAAAAAATGGTCGAAAATGTAAGTTTTTACCACACCTCGAGTCGCTAGAAAGAATTTTTATGGTTAAATTAAAAAAACTATTTTTTAATAGTTTTTCCGACGCAAGAATTTTGACCTATTCCTCAATGACCCCCTACTCAAACGGCACGAAATGCTACACATGGCTAATCAATATAAATTAATCGATTCTGTTAAGGGTAATCCGAGAGCTCTTTCACGAAATTCGCAAAGAAGCTCAATCTGAACTAAACTAATGTTCGAAAATGTTCAGTCCCAGGTTAAGCTTAAGACATTAGCTATACTTCTGAGCGAGCCCCCCATGAGTCGAGTAGATCGAATTTACGAAAAGAAATATTTTCGAAAGTTTGCCAAAAAGCATATTTTGCTTTTATCAAGGCACGTCAAGCAGTGCTGAGCAAAATGTTCTTGCTGGTTAAAGATACTTTTGGTCGTTTTCTTGATTTCTTAGCTTTGGTTGACTGTTTTCAGCTTAAAATTTACGCGAGTTTTGCACTTTAGGACGAATTTATGAAAAATGGTTGATTTCCAGCTGATTGAAAACATCAGCACACCATACATGTAACGTTGCCCTGAGGACTGGGGGTTCGAGCGACTTTTTTGGGGACGGGGTTCACTGATTCCCAAAATTTTATGGGGGGGGGGGTCTCTGGATAGAAAAACAATTGATTTTTCGCCAAAAAGTTCGAAAAACGGTTCAAAACATAGTAATTTTTGTCTATAGAACTTTAGAAAATGGCGCGGAGCGCCGAGAAAATCGACATTTTTGACCATTTTTGTTAACAAATTGACAGTTTTTAGTATTTTTCCAACCAAAACTATGGGGGTGTCTATGCCTACCATACATGTAATTGGGGGGAAGTGCTAGGGGAACCCTCCCCCAGAAATCGTCGACCATATGGCTAGCCATTGGGCGACCGCCCCCCCAGGATTTTTCAATCCTATGGCTAGCCATATGGTAGCCGTAGGAACCCCCATACTTTTGGTCGGAAAATACTGAAAAATGTCAATTTTTGAACAAAAAATGGTGAAAAATGTGAATTTTCTGGGCGCTTCGCGCCATGAATACATTTTTTCGGTCTTTTTAGAAAAAAATTACTGTTTTTAAACTATTTTTCTGACTTTTTTCGTGAAAAAAATCGATTTTTTCCTTGAGAGATCCCTCCCCCCAAAATTTTAGTAATTACTGACCCCCGGCCCAAAAAAGGTCGTCCAACCCCCCCCCCCCCCCAGATCCCGAGGCTCTGTTACATGTATGATAACTATCAGGGCCGTGCACAAGGGCCCCCCCCCCATTGAGGCAGCATGCACACAGTATATCCGCATAAAATAAACATTTTCTGGGGCTATTCAGTAAAAAAATCTAGTTGGCCCCCCCCATGAAAAAATCCTGCGCACGGCCCTGATGACTACCATACATGTAACGGAGACCCGAGGCCTGGGGGAGGGGGTTGGGCCACTTTTTTTGGGCCGGGGGTCAGTAATTCCCAAAATTTTGGGGGGAGGGGCTCTGAAGGAAAAAAATTCGATTTTTTCACGAAAAAAGTCCGAAAAAAAGTTTAAAAAATAGTAATTTTTGTCTAAAAAATGATAAAAAATGTATTTATGGTGCGAAGCGCCGAGAAAATTGACGCTTTTGACCATTTTTTGTTCAAAAATTGACATTTTTCATCAAAAAATTGACATTTTTCATCAAAAAATTGACACTTTTCCGATCAAAAGTATGGGGGTCCATGGGCTAGCCTATGGCTAGCCATAGGATTGGAAAATCCTGGGGGCGGTCGCCCAATGGCTAGCCATATGGTCGACGATTTCTGGGGGGGGGGGTTCCCATAGCACTTCCACCCTCCAATTACATGTATGATGACTACCATATGGCTAGCGGCTAGACATAGGATTGGAAAATCTGGGGAGATCGCCCAACGGCCAACCATATGGCCGACGATTTCTGGGGTGGGGGTTCCTATACAGACATGCACGGCAAGAATTTTCTAGGTGGAGACGGTCCTTGGACTTTTATCCAAGGGGTAGAGGCGTGGCTGAGCAAAAAAAACAAAAAAAAGTTCTGGAAGCTTGTTTTTTATACAAAATATGCACAAATATAATCAAAAAAGTTGTCTTGAAAAAAGTTCAGGGGGGTGTTTGACGATTTTTTGGGCCAGGTGGGGTAGCCAGGGTCTCAGGAATGGGGGTTTACCCCCTACCACCATGTGCATGTATGTTCCTATAGCACTTCCCCCCCCCCAATAACATGTATGCAGCACATAGACCATGTATGTCAGGTTCATTTTAAAGAATATCCAAGGTTCATTAAATTTGTTTCTGAACTTTTCTGTATAAATTGGATATAATATTATCTTCGCCTTGAAAAATCTGCCCCTAATCCAGCAAAAAATGCATACGAAAGTTGGAAAATGTGTACTTTCGTTACAGCTAGTGCTTGATTTTATTCAATAACATTTCAAAGCCAACTGACATGTAAAACCCCTAAAACCGGTCCCCACACCGCTTTGCCAAGTTACTAGAATAGACTTTTTAAAACTAGAAAGATGACGAGAAAAGTTAAAGCGGTTAGAAATGAAAAGAGAATCATCGACTTTAGAATAGAGGATTAAATAGAAAACTAGTTTAGTTGTTTTTGAGTCAGGTGGCCACAATTTATGCTACTATTATTATTAATGGTAATAAAAATGTTCGAAACAAATAAATACTCATGCACATACATGTAACGGAGCTCCGAGGTATGGGGGGGGGGGGTTGGAGCACTTTTTTGGGGCCGGGGGTCAGTAATTCCCAAAATTTTGGGGGGAGGGGTCCCTGAAGAAAAAAACATTCGATTTTTTCCATGAAAAATGTCCGAAAAACGGTTTAAAAAGTAGTAATTTTTTTTCTAAAAAATGATAAAATATGTACTTATGGCGCGAAGCGCCCAGAAAATTGACGTTTTTGGCCATTTTTTGTTCAAAAATTGACATTTTTCATGGAAAAAATGACATTTTTCAGTATTTTTCCGGCTAAAACTATGGGGGTCCCTAGGGCTACCATATGGCTAGCCATAGGATTGGAAAATCCTGGGGGGGTCGCCCAATGGCTAGCCATATGGTCGACGATTTCTGGGGGGGGGTTCCCATAGCACTTCCCCCCCCCCCGCCCCAATGACATGTATGCTCATGCACGATGAAAAACAGGACCTTACACTGGAAATTTAAAATCACAAAGCTTAGGGAATATAAGTGTCCTAGATCGGTGTATAGGAGGCATTTAAGCCATAGTCAGTCGAGATTTATGGTTCTTTGAATAAGGAAGCACGTTCAAAACCGTTTGAAAATTATAACAGTAACTATATGCGCGCGACACACTTCAGAAACCTGATAAAAATTCTTAAAAATCTAAGGTTTCCTCATTTTTAGTGAACGAATTTCAGTCTGACAACTAGAGGCAGTCATCTTACACTAAAGATGATATGACCACAATAGCCTCTAAAGAACCGTTATTCCGACTGAACGCATACTTTTATAACTTACAAAAATGTAAATATAACGTTCAATGAGACTAAAAACCAGTGGTTTTTTGCACGATTCCATGCTCACTGTGCAAAAAAGGTCCAAAACAATTTTTGCGCAGATAAATCTTTTTGTACCCGAGTCATAAAGCAAAAATAGTTGAGAGCAACATTATTTTCTTCCATACCATTAAATATTAGCATTAACTATGGTATAAAAGGCTTAAAAGTCAAGTGTATAAAATAATCTTTGAAACACAAAAAAATCATCAAAAAAGCGGTGTTACAATTTTGTTTTCCTTTGAATTTCAAGAAATGATTGAAACGCTTTATAAAAGTATATATAATTAAACGAGGTTTCTCTAGAAGATGTTGATTTGGATTTTTTCTGAAGAGGAAACGAATATCATGGAATTTTTTGAATCAGAAAATCACTAATTCTTTAACAACTTATTTGATAGAAAATAAAAAATTCTCAAATATACTCAAAAAATCTATTGAAATCATTTTTAGTGGAATTTATCCCTTTGAGTGCGGCAGTTCCGCCAATTTTAGGTAGAAAATGGTCCTTTTAAACAAAAAACGGTCGAAAATGCCAATTTGTTTGGCGCTTCGCGCGACAAATACATATTTTTATTGCTTTTAGACAAAAATCACTAATTTTTAAGCTTTTTTTAGCTTTATAGGTGAGAATAGTTTTTTCTTCAACGACACCCTTAAAATTGTGGGTAATCGATGACCCTACCCACAAAAAGGTCGCTTTATTCCCACGCGAACATTGAAGCTCCGTTACATTTATGTTCCGAAATGTGGGGAAACGTTAGTGTTTTTTCTGCACCCGGCTTTCTGCACAGTGCAGAAAAGCAAAAAAAAGTTTCTGCACTGCGGTTTTCTCCAGTTACCACTGTTTTTCCCCTCGGGCTTTTTCCCCAAATGGGAAAGGGGTCAAAATTTTTTTTCCAATTTTCCCGAAGTCGTTTTCTCATAAACGCTTTATTTATGAGTTTTTGAGCTTTTTCAAGCCTTCTGGTGTTTTTAATAGCGGTTAATTCATTAAAATTGAGAAAAAAAATTGAAATTTTCAAGTTTGATCGAAGTCTTATCTACAGGCATTGTGGAACAAATTTTCCAGCAAACTATCCGAAAGCATAATGACTTTGAGTTACATGAGAAATCGACGGTTAAGTCCCCTATCCCTCTATTATGACAAGTGAGAGCCAAAAAAACAGTAATACTTCCGGCGCGAAGCTTTCCGGTGCGAATTTTTTTGGGTAATGACATTCTGCGACGCAGGAAAATAAACTTTCCGGTCATTTATTCCAAGAATTAGATTCGAATTTTGTGTTCAAAAGCCGTAATTTCTAGAATTTTATTATTTGAAAAATTTTTCAACCAGTAATTTATTCGTAAAGTCTCATGAATTTGACCGAAAAGATATTAGTAAGTAGAGTAAAAATTTCCAAAAACTACTTCTATGAAGCTTTTGAATTGATTTCACGTTAGTAAAGGAATAATCGCTTCAAAAAGTTTAGATTTGACGTTTTGATCTTTCTCAAAAAATGTGAATCTTCATTAAATATCAATATAAAATATTGAAGATTACTACCGTCATCCGGGGTAACTTGGAACGTTAGAAATAATTGATTTCAGGAGAATTCGTATAACTCCTCTAAAATTTGACCAAACCAGGTGTTTTTTGTTTCAGATGATAGCTAGATGACTAGATTATCTAGTACTGAGCCCTGGTAGATTGATTTCTACTGGGGGTTCAGTTTTTTTAAAACTTGCAGAGTGTTCCAAGTTACCCCAGTATGGGGAAACTTGGAACACCTAGGATTTTCTCTACAATTTTGCAAGTTTGACGTTCCTGGGGTAACTTGTAACACTACTGAGGTTTAAAAAAAAGCTTTTTACGTTGAACTAAATGAAAAACGAAATAATGGCACGAAAAATCAGCCGAGATGGATAAGTGACAAGAAAATGCCGATTTTATAGGTTAGCTCGGCGTCGCGGTAGGACATTCCACTTTGAATGGCGTCCAAGGCCTCCTGCAATGTGTCAGCAGAATAATTTTTGTAAGTGCGTGCTCCTAATTTCTTTTTAGGATGTCGCGCCATTAAAAAAAGCCTTAAAAATAAATTTGAAAGGAAAAAATTTGTTGTTCCAAGTTACCCCGTTTACCCCAAACTTCATGGGGTAACATGAAACACCATTGCCATGACCCCCACATGAACTTTTGAAGCTTAAGTTTTTGGGGAGTCGTAGACGACCTAGAGGACACTAACTTTCCAAATTTTCAAGTCTGAGACATTCTTGGTTCATGCGCGACACAATGAAGTTTGTAACCCTTAAAAATCAAAAAACTGACTAGCTCATATGAAAGCATGACTAAAAACCGACATAAAGCAATATGTATAGTAAAACATGTATAATCAGAACATAACATGTTTACAAATATGAAAGTTTATTCCTTAAACTTCTAAACAAAGTATTACGAATACAGTAAACATCCAAAAAACTTTTACAAATCGTCCCAAGTTACCACATATGACGGTACGTGAGATAAAACGTGAGATAGTACGTTTAAGATGATGAAAACTATTATAGATTAAGTGATAAAATGAAGGTAGACATACTAAATGACGCGCCTGGACTAGATAATGCATAATAATTATTATTTAAGTTCGCGCCGGAAAATTTTGAAATTATGACCTTCTAAAATGCACCAAAATGCATCTTTTCTGTATCCGATCCCCAAAATTTTCTTCCTCAAATGGGGAAAGAGCCCAAAACTTTTTTTCTCTTTTCTGATTTTTTCCTCAAAAAGCTCGATCTTGGGGGGAAAACAGTGCCTGTTACAACACAATAACAGTGAATGCAGGAAAAAAGCAAATTAAATGTATAATTCAATGGGAAATTTGAACAAATTTATACTTTTTTCAACTAGACATTTTAAAGTCTTAAAATAAGAAAAATAATTGATTTTAATAGTTCAGAATCAATGACTGACAAATTATAGAACAATATATGTGATCAAACACATGACTCAGAAAATTCTGCACCAGTGCAGAAATCACAAAAAAAAAATCTGCACGAAGTCTAAAAAGTCTGCATTGTGCAGAAAAAACAATGGGAAATGTATAATTTTTTAATATTCTTGTTCTGGATTTTAGCTGAATAATATTGGTATTGAATAAAACAATGAAGAAATGCAGAAAATGAATGATTTCATACTCATCGCAATCGAATAATTCGGATTTTCACGATATTTTCAAATAAAGTTTTTTATTCACTTAATTTGATAAAAAGTAAAAGTGATGTTATATACTAAATATGTGTAAAATTCGTCCCTATTCTATTTATCATTCATTCACGGCAATAAGGTAAATTGACATTCATATGGAATGTTTAAAAAATTCGATGATCTTTCGAGGATTTTTCGTGAAGTTTCTATTTTCCTTTCATTTTCCATCACGAATTTATTTTCAATAGACATGTAAATAAAGAAGATATCCATGAAGTAGAATTGGGTACTTCTGATAAAGACAAAGGTGAAAGTTGTATTAATCAAAAAAGTCAATTTTTTTTATTTCAGTCAAAAATAAAAAAAAATTAGAATTTCAGTTGCCGGTCAAAGGTCAAAGAACCGAAAAGTTTAGAACCCATATTCATTTAACAGTGCCAACTCAAATTTGCAGCGACAAAAGATATGTAGCGCGCGTTGGGACAAAATAAAAGTGGCTAATAATTTTACCTGATCAGCTGCTAAACTACCCGAAAAACAGAGGAATTCAACTTTCAACCGCTCAAAAAACTTTCATTACAAGAATTTTGTGCCAAAAACAGTTTTTTTGGCATAAAAAATTAGGAGTGGCAAAAAAATTTTGGGCGTTTGTGCCAAATACATGGTATAATTTTTTGACTGATCAAAAGGCCTAAAGCCTGAAAACGTCAAATTTTCTCGGTGCGCATCGTATCGATGAACATAGTGTTAACTTACTCATATTTGGCCAAACGTGAAAAAATTTTCGTCGAAAATTACATTAGTATTATCGCAGCGAATTTATAGGTTATAGGCCGATTAATGAATAGAAATTCTGAACTTCGTATGTTCACTTTGAGTGGGATTGAGAACTGAAATCTTTTTTTTGGTATTTGGTTCAAATGGTAAAATTGACATTGTTGGAACAATTTTTCGAACAAAAATTGATGAAAAAATTCTTCTTATGGCATTCTATCTTTTTGAGAATTGTAAACCGTTTTGCCCAACAGTTTTCTTATTCCACTGACGCGATTTATAAAATTTTATTTTTTTGTTGATAGAATTCGGTATAAAATACCTTTATTTCGTGCCAAAATCTTAACCGTTTCAATTTTTGTAGAATGTTTAGTACAACAAAAAACGGTAACGTAAAGAGTTATTGGAGGCCCCCTCTATCATCTTAGACTCGACTAGAAGTATTAATCTTACTGAAAAGTCATCACTTTGTGCTATTGGAAATCCCGACTAAACAAAATCAATACAGAGTGGGAAAAATAAAAGAAAGGCAAGCAACACCGTATAGTGTGAAAAGGAACATAAAAAGAAAGGAACGATGAGTGAAGAAAGGAAGAAAAAAGTAAAAGGAGAACATACCCTATGAAAAGAGAAGATTCAAGAAATGAAATTACAAATAAAGCGAAATATACAATATGTAATGTACGTATAACTCGTAAGAGGCTAAACACAAAATTTTCAGCACATCCAGAGTGAAACGAAATGCTTAAGTCGTTCTGCGGAAGCGCTTCACAGTTGGATATCAAAAACCGAATATAAGTCTTCTAGGGAATTCAATTCTGCGTTCAATGCCTTAAACCATTTTACAAAAATGCTAATTTTTTACAACTCATGATTCATGATAACAATTGACTGACTTCAACTTCATTAATTGGATTGTTTTGAAAATGAGTTTTGATAAAAAAAAAAAGTTCGCCTGGTAGATCGCATTCAGGAGGCTGCATTTTATGAAGCAAGGGAAGCCGGGGAGACCTTTACTACCAAAAAAAGCTTTGCTGAAAAGTTGAAACAATTAGAAGATTTAGTGAGAAGAAACAAGATAATGGAACTGGTCCAGAACGTTATTCAAAAGAAACCTTGATGAAAAATTTGGATATCGTCTTAAAGGGTCTGTAATTTGAAACCAATTCTAAAATCTGTTATTTGCAATGGCTGAACTTCTAAGAAGAGGTCATACCGAATTTTGAAATTGTTTGATTTTTAAAAGTTTCAGAATTTGTATTGAGTTGATGTATTCAATAAGCTAACCAGCGGTAAAATTAGCTCGAAGTCAACGATGTTTTATTCGGGGAAAAACAGCAAAATGATAAAGGTAATTCCCGCGCGAAGCGTCGATTTTTTTTGCATTTTGATACTCTGCTAGAGAATGAATCTTTTCAACATTCATCTCTCGGATAAAAAGTCTGATTTTTTGGTCAATTCAATCATTCTCTATACTCGGACAGAACAAAAAAATCATATTGCAAGCATGCAGTTGAATTTAAAAAATCAGACGAGGAGCTAAACATTCGGATTTTTCAACCGGCAAAATCTTCTGTCACTGTCTCGAGCAATAATGTTTTGATTGTTTACGAAATGAAAAAATTTTTTTGTTCACACTATTGAAAAATTTCTAAAGACTTCAAGAAGATTTTATTTTATAACGCATTTTATAATTTTTATGACGCCTAAATATTTTTCATATTTTTAACACATTTTATAACGCATAAAAATGCAATCAGGCTTCAAGTTGCACTATGAAACTTGGTAGAAAAAATTCGGTTGCACAGTCTGAAATTTTGTTGGTGAATGCAAAAAAATGGAACCCCGGCGTTTTTTGTGCACGGACATTTGTGTCAATCGGCAAAAGAGGCCAAAAAAAGTGCCAATGGCACAAAAAAATGTTTCTACTAGAAACATACTGAAACTTGCCGTAATGTTTTAGGCGAAAAGTTACCCAATTAAAGCTACGTTTGACGCGTTAATTTTTTGTAAAAATTGTGCTCAACCTTTTTTCAGCTAACCACATCACTTGGTGAGATAATAGAAAACTGTGCTAGTGAACGGTTTACGACTTAAAAAGTAATGAAATGCTGTACGAGTTTAAGTAACTATAGAATTCTTTAGGAAGTTCATATTTCAATCCAATTTTCGACTGCGAATATATTTCTAACAACGATGTAAAGACTCCCCAAGGGAATTCAGTCGAAAATTGGGTAAATTCGAAACATTGTACCAACAATATCGACCTTTTTACTTTAATCAATGAAATGCAAAAAACAAGGATTTTAGTTTCAAAACAGAATCCGATTGAACGAACAGAGAAAATTCAGAATTTCTCTTCATTATCAGTCATTGACTGACAACCTATAAAGTTTGCCGCGACGATACAATTACTATTCGAAGAAAATTCGATCGCGTTCGGGCCAATGGTAAATGGAAATATTACCTATATTCATTGACTCGGAAGAAATTTTAGTTTTCTGTCCCCAAAACGTCTAAAAATGAAGGCAATTTAGTGCTAGACCAGTCGAAAATTTTGTACCATTCCAAATTTTTTGTGCCAAAAACCATGTTTGCTCACAAAAAAACACTGTAGGACCCCCAACTCGAAAAATTTGGAAAAATGTATCCTTTTCGGCATGTTTTGGGAAAATTATTTTTTCGGGATTTTTTGGTACCCCCGCTCCATCAATTTGAGGTTTACACCTACCACAGGTACATACCTGAAGGAGGTCCGACTAGTTGATGGGAGATACACCCAAAATTTTGGAGTGGGGGTCACGGAAGATCCCAAGAAAAGTAAAAAAACCGAAAATTTCGTAAATTTTCCAAAAAAACTAAAAAACTAATTTTTTCCAAATTTTCCGAGTGGAGGGGTTCGGCCATATGGGTGTAGGGTTTGACCAAGTTGGGAGTCCCCCAAATCACCCTAATTACAGGTACGCCCATTGCGCACCGATTTGGCGAAAAAACTGTACTGTAGAATTTCAATTAATACTTCAGCAAATTTTTGGCTAAAAACTTTTTATCAGTTTTCAGTATGTTTTCAACGAGAAAATTCATTGGGCTATTTGGCACAAATATTGGAATTTTTTTACAAGTCGGTTCCCTTCCCAATTATGGCCCAAACTGGCATTTTCGGACTCCTCAAGATGCCAGCTATACAGATCAGTTCGAAAATCCAGGGGCTCATGGCATTTAGGAACTCATTTGCATAAAATCTGCACACATGTCACGTACTCCTTGTCACTACGGGAAAATCCAACCTACTTCAAGAATCGAACCTGGTCCACCAGCCATACCTGTAGGACCTCCGACCAGTTGGGGGGGGGGGGTAAATCCGAAATTTTGGGGGAGGGGGGTAGAAAAAAGTCGAAATTTTTCCCAAAAAGGCCAAAAAACATACACTTTTTTGCAAATTTTTTTTAATTTTTTCCAAACTGGGGGGGGTTGGGGGGTTGGATGATTTTGGGTACTGGGTTGGCCAAGTTGGGGGGATCCCCCAGATACAGGTATGCCACCAGCCTATAGCCTTGATGCGTTTACCACTACACAATTTCATTCACCAGAAAATATTAACACTATATTCCTTTAAAATCCTTGATACTATTTTAAATAACAACTTCATTCAGAAGAGCCCCAACAGGGCTGTACCCTAAGCCTAAGCCTAAGGAAAATTTTAAAGGAAAAATAAATGTCTACTCACTAGTCACAGAAATCCATGCTCAAAATTAACAAACAACAAATATACAGTAATTAGGCTGAAGGGTGGGAACCCGCTTATAAAATTTAGCCCAAATATTTTTGCCTTCTTGTGCTAACTTGCCCGAAAATCGTCCGCGCAATAAAGGCTGGCCAAAAACCATGTTTTCGCAAAGAAAAACGCGGGCCTGTGCTGAAAAATAGGCCTATCGCTCACCCTTATATCTTGATTTTTAATTTCGGTCATATCCATTTGAATCCAAATATCCGTTTTCAAACGACTATAATATCACTTTTGTTGACTGAACAGAGAATTACCCAAATGAATAAATAGCACTTTCACCAAAAAATTCATTATATGGTTGACTACAGTGCACAGAGGACTTATTAACTTCCAAATATACCTTGATTTCTAATCCATCCTTAACGCCGCATCCCAACTAGCATAGTTATGTATGTGAAATTCCAATTTTTTAAAAGGTTCTATCGATACGTTTCCCATACATAAATCATCAATTGTATATATCCTGAATACACGGAATAGAAATTTTGGTGTTTCGGCTAAGTTCGGATCCATCGGGGTTCGGCCTCTCATCCCTCATACAAGTCAAGATTCCTGGCACTTTTTTTAAAAACGTACGTTTACAACTCGTAAGAATTTGGCTGATAGCCCACTCAACGGTGGTTTACTGTACTTATAATCGAATTTTCAAACATTGTTGCATACTGTCTGTTCTGAGTTGCAGTGTTCAACATGGAAGCTTTCTTCAAATGCAACTCCGACGGTGAAGAGCATACATGCACGTTGGTGTGGTTTGATCCCCAGCAGATTTGACCCTCCCGGCAATAATTGAGAAGATGACGAAGGAAAATAAGCAAGAGAGAAGATGAAGTCGTCATAAAAATCGAAATGATGCTGTAGTTCAACAATTTTCAAAACAAAGCTTACTTGATTCCAAAGAAGTAACATTAAAACATCAAGTTATGCTGTCTATAGTCTGTTTTCCATAAAATGCTTCCCAATAGAAAAGTGACACAAATAAGTCCTGTCGTCACAATCGTTTACGTAAGAGCTCTTTCTGTAAAATTTTTTATTCGAAAAATTGCAGGTTAGATCAGTGTGCTCACAAGGTTCCAGTACTATACGATATATTGTTCATCAGCAAATCGTGCAAATCTGAAATACTACTTGCTTTCCACTTCGATTATTTAGAAGCTTTTCAAGAAAAACAGACTATAAGTAAATAATTTCACATATATGACTAATATAGGGTGAAGAATATGCTGCTTGATGTTAGAAGACCTTTCGTTTCATTATCAAGAGCGAAAAAATTTCTATTCCACTCCCTGTCCTGGCGGCTGAGCCCCAGCAGAATTTCTATGCAATGCATGTATGGTGAAGAGGTGTTAGTTTATATGACTTTCGGAGGAAAAAACATCCACTATTAATTTAAAGCAAAATACTACACTCCATTCTTTTTTGAAATGATGCAGCGGTCGGCACTCGGAAACGCAGCCTAAGGGCCATTTGTACTGCTTTTTCCGACGGAACGTAGGTTCGGAACGGAACGTAATCGACGGGTTGGAGGTTACCGTCGGTCGTTTTCCGCAAAGTTGCAATATACTTTCCGACCGAAAGTGGATTTTCAGGCTAAACATTCCAAGCTGTTGACGATCCGTTTAGTCGGAAAAGGCAAGTATAAATATCCTTTACTTGAGATCAGGGAAAGCTTGAAATTATTGAAAGGAGTGATCGTCAAGGACTCTGTATCATGAAGGAAAACTTTATTGAATGTAGTCAACCGAGCCTTCTATAATTTTGAATAAAAGTTTGGCTGGGACCTCGCTGCATCGATCATTTCAAAATGAATGGAGTTTAATTTGACCAAATTTGGAGCTTTACACTATACGTACAGAAGACGGCTTCTCCCGCTGATAATCATCACTGTCAGAGGGTCAATTCCTCTGACCTTTGGTCCTCTAACTACCTCACTTTTATTCTCTAAAGCTTCTTTGTTGTTAAAGTGATTTCATTTATTCTTGGGCAAACAAACCAGTAAAACATTTTGTGTCATATACATTTTTGGGTCAAAAAATACATAAATGGTGACGTGAATGTTTTGCATGCATCTGGCAAGTCGATGTTAGACGCGTTGCAGTTTGTTTCATTATTATTATTATTACGTCTTATTGTGAGCTGGTCGCATCTCTTTTGCGTCTTCGAAGAAGACCCGTGGCGACTGTGGAAGGATAGCGGACGCATTTATTGTTCGTCTTATTGTGTATTTTCGACTTCGTGTCGCGGACTCGTCTAGAGGAACTCCTGCGACCTGAGAAGATTTTCGACGTTCAAACTTGATCGAGGAGAGGAGTGAGTGGTTGTTCAGCAGGTAGATAGACTATTTTGTCAGGCTTTCAGCTTAGGTCGTGGATTAAGACACCCGAAAGTCCCTGGGGCTCTGTGCACAGGGACAAAAAGAAGGGTCAGCGACTTAGGGAGGAAATCAGTGTTGTGTTCGCTTTTTGGCACTTTGTATTCCGTTTATTACTTGCTCACAGTTGTATTCACACTTTTGTCATTCCCAAAATAAATATCTTTGTTTCTCAAGTCTCTGTGACCGGCAGTAGGATTGTATCTAGCACCGGGTTAGCGTCAGGGGCCGTACCAGATTGGATCTCCCAAGAACTGCAGCTAGGTAGCCGAGGGTATACGAGCACATAATACGACATCACTAGCAATTTCCCAAATTTATAAAAGTAAACTAAGACATGATTACATATCAGTATATTTTTTCAGATTTCATGAATCCGCTTCCAAAAAGCAAAATTCCTGCTCCTAAAATTAGACAAGCCACTGACTTTATTTTCGCGGTTTGGAGAAAAACATAGATGAAGTTCTAAGAATATTTGCAATTTCATGCACAAGTCTAAACGAAATCAAAAAAGCACTTGAAAAAATACATGAAGAACTTTGCATCTAAATAAACGTAAAAGTAAACGTTCTTTACTCCGAAGCTGGCGAATTTCTAGACATATATGGTGTGGTAGTAAAAACGCGTTCCTTACAGTATACCTGACATTTGCTATTGAAACACATGATTGCATCAATGCATATAGGTACGATTATCATCGTTTCAAATTTGTCACATTCTTTCTCTTCTATTGGAATGGATGTTCTCGAAAGCCACCAGCTCCGGCGTCTCGGGGCGGATATTTTTCGGTGTTATTGACGATCGAAAGGTTCGCCAATCGGCTAATTAGTATACATACTTTGTTTTAACCGAATGAATGTATAGCGTGTATGAAGCTATTTTGTGCTAAAGACAGGCCTTTTTAGAGAAAAATTAAAAAAAAACTAAAAATATACAAAAGAAATTTGGACTATGGCGCGAAAACGCATAAAAAGACATAAAAGATAATTGCTTCATACAAAATAACAACATATTTTTCGCGAAAAACTAGAAAAAAAAGTTTTGACCAAGAAGTAGAAAATTTTCGTCTTTCAACAAAAAAAAATTCCTCGAAAATGAAAATTTGGGGTCACGCAGTCACACTAAGCGTTAGCTAATTCTTCTTGGGCCCCGGTCGTTATCAATTTGGCGAAGGCCTTATAGTCCACTTGACCTTCGGAAATTGGTGGTTTTCCTTGATACATGGCTTTTAACTGGAATACATGGATAAAAAGAATCAAATTATATCCATTATCAAAGCACTGACGTGATTTCATAATTTGTATATCATGATTAATTTTCATTCGCATCAAAATTTGGTCTTCAACATAGTCTTTGACTTTATCAAACTTATATTTCAGGGGCCGGTTTCATCAAAGAGACTCAAGCTCTAGTCAGCTGCAGGTTAACTTTCTCGTTATGTTTTGTGTGCATGAGAAGCTATGGCTGAGCTGCAGCTTAACGGCAATGATATAACATACGGAGCTAAGCTACAGCTTAAGCTGCAGCTCAGCTGGAGCTTAAAGGGTCATTTATACTTGCCTTTTTCGGCGGAACGGAATGCAATCGACACAACGTTACCGAACGAAAGGAAAATTTCCGTTCGGTTCGGTTGGAGGTTACCGTCGGTCATTTTCTAGAGAATTGCAATTATCCTTTGCGATCGAAAGTTGATTTTCAGGCTGAACGTTTCAAGCTATTGGCGATCGGTTCAGTTCCGTTCCGTCAAAAAAGGCAAGAATAAATGACCCTTAAGTCTCTTTGACGAAACTGGCCCCAGGTCCTTACTGTCTTTTTCCCATTTTGGGCGTCAAACACAGTATAGATTGCAAAGTCTACTTTAAGAAACTATTGAATCACACACACACGAGAATTTCAGAAGTACGCCAACGTCAGGATTCAAGCGACTCTTGAAAGCTGATCAAAACAAAACTAAATCTTCTCAAAACAGTGGAACAACTGATTACCCTGATCTCTTGAATATTCAAAAAATCTTACTTCGTTGTCGTCGAATGGCTCACCCCGAAAATGGAACAAAATTCTTCGTAGTCTGAAAATGTGCATAAAACGTTATGTTTACTGTCAGTTTTGCGATAATTCAATTTACTCGTCCTCGGAAATGTAACCGGTGTCTCGTTTGTCGAACATTTTGAAGGCTCCGACGATTATGTCTTCGGGATCGGTTCCTTTTTGTACATGGTGTTTCAGATATTACACCTAGATTTTGAAAAAATACTGTACAAACCTGTTAATCTGTCACCGAAAAGTGTCAAAAAGGTCGTGAAATTGATAGGTCCATCGGCTTCTTTCAGCATAGAATCCAATTGTGAATCCGGCGGGATTTGACCTAGAAAAAGAAAATAATTCGGCATTGAAAAAGTTTCCTACTTGATCAGCTTAATTTGATCCTTTCCAAACAGAATGAGAAAGTCGTGAGTCGCTATAAGTAACTATACTATAACTCATTTTGAAATAATCGATGTCGCGGACGGAGTTTTGGCAAACGCACGTTTACTAGAGATCAGGAAACTTCTTTAGATAATCTGGAAACGATAGGAAAGAGTGATCATCAAGGACCCTGTATCATGATGGAAAAAATTTATTGATCAGGCAATGAACCTTCCGTATTTTGAATAAAATTATCGATTATTTCAAAATGAATGGAGTATAGAACTTTTCATTTTCCTCTTGAAGTTTTCAGAAATCGAAAGCCCGCAAAGTAATACTGTGGCAGAATTTCGTAGTTTAGTGTTCAGTTTACTTCAGTTTTCCCTACTTTGTATTATGCACGGTGTATGCTGAACCATTTTTGAATACTGTCCCGTAAAATTGTATTGGCAAATACAACTTTCACATCAAACTTTCTGCCATTCCAGTAGCCACTCACTTCAACCTGTTATTCAGATAATTGTATGTCCAGTTGAATACAATGCTAATAGACCACGGTACTTACATGGAAACTCTCTATGCGAACCTAAACTCATGAATGCAATACTACAGTTGAAATTAATACGACACGAACAAACAACGTATATATATAATCGTTCAAAATAAAATTAAGAAAATATAGTTTCTCTCACCGATTCAGACTTTTTTCGGCTTTCCAGGACAAATAAAGTTCACATTCGTCATAGTCAGACATTGCTTTTATAAAAGAATAACTGATTTTATCTGGTGATTGACGGTAATTGAAAGAATGCATCGCAGTAGTTGACCTCCTTTACTTAATTTTAGCAAATAAAAAGCCTGCAACTTGGTTGTCCGTTCCATTAGGTGATACTGAATATGTAGTGATAGTTGAAAGGGAATGAAGGATTTAATTATTGCAAAGCCACAGATCTGAAATGGAAATATACAAATCAATCTGATTCGCATCGAAAGCTAAAAAACTGACGTTAGTATCTGTCCGCTTTCTGCAGTTCAGTCATGAGATATTGTAACTATAGGAAAAGAATAATATTAGGATCGGAAACCTGAGTAGGTATCTTTATACTATTAGTGACAAGGTGCACCAAGTTTGTTATTGCACGTGGAGCTGTTCCAGCAGATCAAATAATGTGCCCCAAGAATGGTTGAGATTTTGAAATTCTAAAACTAATCTGGATTTTACGCTCATTTATATAGCAGTGCAAAATTCGGTTGAACATTTTAGGATTATCTTCTTTGAAACCCACTTGATAAATATGCTTACAGATTGGTTCTAAATTTTCTATTATTTTTCTACTCTCTGGGTTTCATCATAAAAAGTTGACGTCTTGAATAGCCTCAGAAATCAAAGATTCCCATATTCTATAAATGGGCAAGAATCGTGAGCCGATCATGCTTAGGAATATAAAGGTTTATTTGTATGTCATAATGCTGACTGTTTAGTTGAAAATGAAAACGCTCCTCGGATTAAAGAGAAATCCGCGGGCAGTAGATAAATCTGCATGGTTTTCCACTATTTTCATCTCTGAAGTTGCAGTCCGGATTGCTGCGTCAATCCGAGAAAAAGCGTAGTCGCGTACGCACGTCTTTTATTCTTTGTATGAACTGGCGTTGCAAGACTCACGTGGAAGAATGGACTCGGTTTTCAAGTTATGCATGTACAGGTATAGAGAACCGCAGATTGTTTTATAAGTCACTGTCGAAATCTGCGAATTCAGATCAGAAATTGATAGGAATGTTAATCGACTTTAATCCTTGAAATATTGTGAAAAAGTTTCTCACCTAATGAAGCGTACAAATCTTTCAAGTCAGCTTTATCGATTATTCCGTCTTTATTACCGTCCATAAGTTGAAATGCCTGTATTTATAGGGAGAAAATTGTTGTTGCAGGTCCAAGTTCGCGATCTACTGTAATCATTTGATTTTACTTCTTTGAACTCAGTGATTTGTCGTTGATCGAACGCCTGCGATGAATCGCCTTTCGCTCGGGACGGCCTCGATTTAGCTTTCGATTTGCTTGACTGTAAAAAAAGGAAAAGATTGTCAAAAAGAAAACAACAACGATAATGAGTGGAAAAGACAAATTCCCATACCATAATTTCTAGGGCGCGCGGAATATGGAAATGTTGTATTATAAATATGCTAATTAACTAAAGCTTAAAAATGTGAATGTGATATATATATATATATATATATATATATATGTGTGTGTGTGTGGCGAAAGCAGCAGGAAAACGCAATAATTTTCCCCGCCCAAAAATTCTAAACCTTTAGCTAGTAATGGAAGAATTCTGAGAGCGAAAAATTCGGAAAGGCGCATAAACTCTCTCTCTCTCTCTCTCTCTCTTTCTCTCTGAGAATCGAAGAAAGTTTTTTTGGGCTTAGAAAGAAAGTCAGATGAAAAATGCAAGGGACATAGGCGAAAGATGTTCTCTCTACTTCTCTCCACTGCATCTTCTAGGGAAGAGTGTCGTCAATTCTACGAAAAATTCTATCTAAGAAAAATCTTAAGACTTAAATTTTCTGCTTTTCCTCCAATACACATGCTCGTCATAAACTTTCAGGACTAGGAAACAAGATTGGAGAAGAGAAGAAAAGAGCATAGGTACTTAGAGCTGCACAAGTTTTTGAATCCACTGGTATGAGGAAAATAGAGGGATGGGGGAGACAACATCCTTGAGGTAAATTCTGAGCACTAGCGTCATTCATAATTTTTAGTGCTAAACATGCAGAACAAACAAAATATTGGGATAAATAGGAGAAAGTAAAAGAATTTTGTAAAGAATTATACGTCATTCGTCCCCCTAGAAGAATCAAAAGTCTGTTTGGTGTATAGAACATAAAAAATTAAGGGAAAAATAACTCATTATATTTGAGATTGAATTTGAAGACATTTCATAAAAAGATTACGCATTATTGGACTGGTTCACTGTCGTAATGAACCCATTTGCTCAATCTTGACTCCCTTCTCTTGATATGTTTTGCGTTACAGTTGAAATGTTGAGATCACGAATGACCAGAGAACGAGCTATGGTCCAGTTAAGACCGAGCTGAGCTCGAGTTCCAACTATCTACGTCAAAAAACTCGAACGATCATAAAATGCTCAACATTTTTACTCATCCATATCATTTTAGGATGGGAACTTTCCTTGTAGCTCCCGTTCTCCATCTACATTTTAACCACAGTATCTCTGCGTTCAAGTCTTCGTAGCTAAAAGTTTTTCAATAGAAAAATTAAAAAACGCTGGCTATCATGCTGACTCATTTTGATAACGTTATCACATTTCTTGCTAAACCACGAAACTGAGAAGCCGGTCTCAGAAGTTCATAGGAAGGGTTACATACGTGTTCTGTTCTGTTTTTCGTTTACCTACTGGTTGACATTCGCCGCGCTATGTTGCAGGAATTTTATGTTTTCTTACTGTATCCGACAATAAAAGTTACCACGTAGACAAAGACAAGCAATTGTCCACAACAAAGTTTCGTACCTGGAAAAGAAAAAATTTTCCACGAATTCGAACGTATTAAAACTGAGGCATGCGAAGATATTACTATCATTTGTTCAGGTTCCGGAAACAACCATTTCCGAAGGTCGAAGTAGAACCAGGCAGGATTTTTTTGCACAGGCCAGGTTGCAATGTGCAACTTGGGGAAAAATTTTGTTTGCACAGATAAATTTTTTGTTGCTCATTCTAAAATCAATAAATTTGCTTAATTTTATCGGAAAAACTATCGTAAACTAGTTTTCTTGAATTTCATTCGGTGCGCGTCGGTTTTCGGCTTTTAAAGCCCAATTTTCTGAGTTTTGGAGAGAAAATGAAAAGATTAATATGACTAGACTAGAGCAATCTGTTCGGCGCGTAGCGCCGAAAATTTTTTCTGAATTTCAATTTTCTAGAACGCTGGAAAATGAATCTTTCCAGATTTTATTTCCCAGACAGAAGGTTTGATTTCTAAGTGAATTTAATTAATTTTCGGTCGGACAAACTAAAATTCAAAAATTAGGCAAGCGACTAAGAATTTGGATCTCTCAACCGGCAAGAATTTCTAGCATTGTCTTACGCTCAAAATGTTTTAATCACATGAAAGTCAGAATTTCTTTGAAGATAACAAAAATATTTTGGGAAAATGACCCAGAAAAATGTTAGTTTTCATCAAATTCGCCAAAAAGCAATACAGGATCAAACGTTTATCCATAATATGTTGATAATTAGAACCTATAAGCACCAACTAGAATAACATTTTTTAACCGCGCACTAGAATAATACAAAAAATTATTAACGAATTAAAACCCGGCGCCAAGCGCCGAAATTTTTTCCCTTTTTTCCATTTTAGAACACATAAAAATGCATCTCCGGACAGAAAACCATATGATCTAATCAAAAGAGCAGTCAGGCCTCAAGTCGCACTGTGCAACTTGGCAGAAAAAATTTGGTCCCACAGCCCGAAATTTGGTTGCTGTGTGCGAAAAAAACCCTGGAACCGGGAAGCAATATCAGTTATGATATTCATAAATGTTTCAAATTTTACTCGCGCATTTTGGTGGTTTTTCGGTTATTTGTTATTGGCCAGAGAGCGGAAATTTCATTGTGTTGTTCGTTTTCCTCTCTTCGTTGTTGCGTGATTTCAAGTGATTTGATTGTTATATATACGAGAAATTTTATGAATATATTGTGAACGTACAGTAACATTTTGATGTGAATCTTGAACAATTTCAATTTTTGTAGGTTTTTTGTTTTTTTCTTATTAAGATCATTTCTCCAGTAGGGAGGAATCGAACCAGAAATGCACAACTTGACCCAGTGTGATTCGTAGGTACGGAATACGAGAAAATCGCTACCACTTTAAAAAATTTGTTAACACTTGAGAAAATCGTTACCTTCGAACATGATGCACAACATTTTTTCAAAGTGCATCGCGAAAATTTCAAGATGCTTCAAAAAAATTTGCATCACGAAAAAATCAAGATGTAAGAACTTTCTTTTTAAGTGCATCTCATTTTTTCATGATAATTTTGAAAAAAATAAAAATGCCATCTTAAAAAAACAAGATGTCGTCTTGAAAAAAATCAAAATTCCATCTTGGAAAAAATCAAGATGAGCAACACATCAAAGGACGGAAACTAGCCAATGGAAGGCGTTGCTCCGCTTCCTATGTTTACGGTAAACTTCAAAGTAAATTTCTGAGGTCATGGCTTACTAGCAGAGTTCGCTCTTGGTTTTTACGGTGGACGGGGATCTTGCACAGAGAATCCGACGGACATTAATTTTTCAGGAAAACGTCGAAAAATGCTTGTTTTTCCTCCAAAATGCAATAACTTCAGAAAAAAGGTTCCTGAGCAGGTAGAGAATGGCTATAGAGCAGCCGACAAAGTCCATAAGTTTTGATTATCTTCCCGAATTACTGCATTTCGGGTTGAAAACAAGCATTTTTGATGTTTTTCTGAAAACCCTCGAAAAACATGAATTTTTACGAAAGATCTCCCACCTCTGCCCTTCCCATGTAAATCAAGGGCGCCCTCCGCCAGCAAGCCGCCACTTTGAAAATCCGCTTTGAAGGGTTCCCGTATATACAAATATAGGAGGCGGAGCGACGCCTTTGATTGGCTAGCTTTCATCCTCTGATGTGCCGCCCATCTTGATTTTTTTTCAAGATGGAATCTCGATTTTTTAAAAATAGGATCCTGATTTTTTCAAGGTGACATCTAACTTCTTTTCCAAACTGGATTTTAATTTTTTCAAGATAAGATCTTGATTTTTTTAAAGATGATTTTGATTTTTTAAAGGTGACATTTTGATTTTTTTGAGATCATCTTTGAAAAAATGCGATGCACTTGAAAAAATTGCGATGTGCTTGGGAAGAAAGTCGAACATGGAAAAGCTCCTAATTTTTTGCGATGTATCTTGAGATTTTTGCGATGCATCATAAGGTGGCGCGATAGCGTCAACCTAAAATATACTTGGCGCCCAAATTTCATGTCCCCACCTCTAGAGCCAAAACGGTTAGAGCTAGAACCTTCGGGTTTTTTTCATAATTTCGGGCACTATGGGGTGCCTTTTGTCATTTCGCCTCTATCTGCAAGTGGTGCTCGTGGGGCCCCAAAAACATGCAAAAAACGCACTTTTTAAGGGCCCCCAGTTCCACCACGCCCCGCAATGGGTGTACCATATCCAAGCTCCATAGTTCGGCCTAAGCATCTTGGGGGTGCAATCTCAAATGAGGATTTTTCATTTTTCTAAAATATGGCCTCAATTCAATTATATGGTGGTCCAAAGTCCCGGAAACTGCGAAATTTGGCAATTTTGTTGTATAAACTTAACGGCTTCAAAAAAATTTTTTTGCAGCATAATGCACTACGGTACCTGAATTTTTTGCAGTTTCAATCAAATTTTTTACAGTTTCAAATTGTAGCCATTTTGGGATTTTCGGGGTGTAAGGGTTTTCGATCATGGAGAATTCAATGGACGCGATCACTTTACACAAAAAACATCATTAATGTAAATGAAGGTACTCCCTGACTTTTTGGAGGAAGTGGTTTTCGACCATTCGGAAGTCGACGGACGCGGTCACTTTACAAGCGAAATTATCTCGGGTGCAAACGACCGTATTTTCGTGATTATTTGGGATAAGGGGTTTTCGACCACGGGGAATTCAATGAATGTGATCAGTTTACGCAAAAAGCTATCTCGCGCGCAAACAAGCGTATTTTCATGATTTTTTGGTGGAATCACTTTACGATCACTTTACACATAACATTAAATTGATGTATTCCTGCGATTTTGGGGGTTTTCTGACCATGGTTAATTAAATAGATGCGTCACTTTACACAATAAAATATCTCGGGTGTAAACAAGCATATTTTCGTGGCTTTTTGGGGAAGGTGTTTTCGACCACGGAGAATTTGATGGATGCGATCACTATACACACGACAGTAAATTGAGTGTAAACAAATGTATATCTGCGACTTTGGGGGTAAGAGGTTTCTGACCATGGTTAATTCAATGGATGCATCACTTTACACAAAAAAATTATTTGGGGTGTAAACAAGCGTATTTTCGTGATTTCTATGGGGAAGGGTTTTCGACCACTGGTAATTTAATGAATGTGATCACTTTACACAAAAAAAATCATCCCCAGCATAAACAAGCGTATTTCCGTGATTTTTTTGGCTGGAGGGGCCTTCGACCGAAACGAATTGAATGGATGCGGTCACTTTACACAAAAAATTAATGTAAAGAAAGATGATCCCGTGAATTTTTGGAGGAAGCGGCTTTTGACCATTAAGAATCCAATAGACGCCGTCATTCCACACGAAAAATTATCAGAGTGTAAACAAGCGTATTTTCGTGATAATATGGGGTAAGGAGTTTTGGACAATAGGGAATTCAATAAATGCGGTCACTTTACACAAAAAATGGTCAGGTGTGTAAACACACGTGTTTTCGTGATTCCTTGAAAAAAGGGTTTTCGACCACAGGGAATTTAATGAACACGATCACTTTACACACAAAATTATATTGAGTGTATACAATTGTATTTCAGCGATTTTTGGAGGAAAGGGTTTCTGACCATGGAAAATTCAATTCAATGGACACAGTCACTTCACACAAAAAATTGTTCTGCGTGTAAACAAAGATTTTCTGAGGTTTTTGTGTTGAGCGGTTCTTGATCATGGGAATTCAATGGAAATGGTCACTTCACCCTCTGTTTACAACATGTTTCCAGTTTTATGCACGTATCTTTTACTATTACCAAAAGTGAGAATTCGTAGCTTTAAAATTGCTTTTTATTATTTCTTTGATGTGAAGATGACCAAATTTAAAACTTCAATGTGCTTCTACGAAGGTTTTCATGCATGACTGGAGCCCACTAAAAAAGATGGACCAGTTTATTAGAAAATGCCCCGATGGGGCAGAAAAAAGAAGAATATACTTGCTTGGATAACTGCCGAACTAGAAAAAAAGCGGACTAGATTTTTGAGAATTTGGGTAACAGTTGGGAAAATTTACTTTCGTTATATTGGATTTTCATTCTTTCTTAAAAAAATTTTCCATATCTGTATTAAGGTATATTCTGCAGCTGAGTGCATCAACACTTTCCAACCAAGGCCCAGTTGCACTAAAGGAGTCTACACTCGAATTCAAGATAATCTCGAATAGCAAGGCGACTCGGTTTGATCTCAAGTTCGGTATAAATTGAATGTCGTCGGCATTATACGAGCTCAATGTCGAGATTATCCCCAGCTCGAGCTGTCGGGTTGCACTGACATTTTCGCATAATTTTGTCATCTGTAAAGCAAATAAATATGAAAATGTCTGCAATTCCCAAACTCGAACCTAAATTCCAGTAATCCTGAAGTGAGTATTATTTGTGCATTGGAAGAAAATAATTTGGACATTGCGATTAGCTCAAACTCAGGATCATTAATTTAATCCCTATGTTAATTTGTTGAAATCATCCTCATGTTGGGTTAGTGCAACCAGCCCCTGGTTTCTTTATAGTTCTGAAAATGACTATAATATGCCTCCCTTACTATTTTTCAGCTAGTGTGAGAGGCAGGAGCTCTGAATCGGTCTGGAGTTAGAATGCTATTGGTCTACCGTTTCTCTACATTTGTAGTCATGTGCAAATAAGTTTCATATAGAGAAATTTTACTGTAGTTGATGCCAGAGGAAGGACAAAATGCACGATGCTGCAGAATATACTTTTTCGCAGACATGCAAATTTTGTTTGGGAAATAATGAAAATCTAATGTAACGAAAGTGAATTTTTCCAACTGTTACCCAAATTCTCAAAAATCTAGTCCGCTTTTTCCTCTAGCTGATCAGCTATCCAAGCAAGTAAATTCTTCTTTTTTCTGTCCCATTGGGGCATTTTCTAATAAACTAGTACAGTAATATACGTCGAGCCTCCGGCTTTTGATATACCATACTGGGCATAGCAAGTGTTCTAGATCAAGCTGAGTTATCTCACCATAGATACTTATGGTTGCTGAAAACTGATATGACGATTTGTCACCAGCCTTTTACTGTCCGTAGATGCTCGGTGTATATAATAATCGTAGGTGGCGCGATAGCATCAACCTATAATATACTTGGCCCAAAAATTTTATGTCCCCCCACCCTAGAGCCAAAACGGTAAGAGCAAGAACCTTCGGGTTTTTTCATAAACTCGGGGATAGGGAAAAACTATGGTGTGCCGTTTGTCATTTCGCCTCTATCTGTAAGTGGTGCTCGGTGGAGCCCCAAAAACATGCGAAAAACGCACTTTTCGAGAGCTCCCAGTTCCACAATGCCCAGCAATGGATGTGCCATATCCAACCTCCATACTTTGGGCTAAGCATCTTGGGGGTGCAATCTCAAATGCGATTTTTTACTTTTTTTAAAGAGACAATGTCTGAGAGAATTCAGCTTTTTATACAGAGAGTTGTGATAAGTAAAAAATTAACCCTACCTGAAAATCACATATTATGTGTAACTTGATCGGCTAAGAACGAAGATGGTATTCATTTCGTCTGAAAATCAAAACTCACATAGCTACAGTAGAACGAAAGTTGAAGATTTTCGATTTTTTCGATTTTTGACATATAATTCTTTTAACTTTTGCGAATTTAGGTACATCAGACATCATGTTCTAAAAATTTACCCAATATTATGCCAATGGATGGGCCACAATTTACTGTAGGATTCATTAGTGTAAAGTGCTTATTAGGAATACAGTGGTGCTTGAAATATCAAATTTATAGAGCAAATATTGTCATTTTTTCCGATAAATCACCATATATACTGCTAAAGCTCAGAAGGATAAAAAAATTCCCAATAAAATAGATAGCTTACGATGCCTTCTACCTGGTGACAAAAAATTACGGAAATTCAACCTGAAGTTTGAACACTATCTTATAATTGTATTTTTTGGAAGTTCTGACCTCCACTGTGGAACTACTGGAGTTTGATAAATTTTAAAAATGAGACAGTAATACAAGTTTCGTATGGTGAACATTAGTGTAATTCCTAAACTCATAAAAAAATAAGTTTGCAGAACTACAGTATCCCAAATTTCGGAATTTTCAGCTTTTTTAGCATTTTTCTGTCTATTTACGTGACTTGAGATATATCGGCCGAGGCATTTAGCAATTTTATTATTGACTGTGCAACTGATGCAGAATACAATGCTCTATAATGTGGTATGAAATTGTTTTCTGAATTTTGCTATTTACACTTTTTAGGAAGTTTAAAAATGTCAAAAATCAGACCATAAAAATTGTGAAAATGCAGGTTTCTTGCCCTGGCATAATCAAAATATCCACCCTATACTACCAGGCGAAACTAACCCTCAAAAATTCGCGTCTGGAACGTGTGCTGGACGTGTCCAGGTCGTGTCCGGAATGCGTTTTTTTGGCAGCACAAAGAAAACTTTCATCTTTCTTAGTAATTGACATTCATGCAATAACTGTCAATCATAGTTTTGTCATAATGTGTCGTGGATATGCACTTTGTTTTGACCTACAGTATGACAACAGTTGACCTTTCGTTTATATCTGGTAAATAATGTGTGCTTTCTATAAGGAGGTAAGAAGGAAGCATCAGCTAAATTCTTTGGCTTTGTATGAAACAAGCACATGGCCTGTCAATTTTATTGTCAGTATAGTGTGCTTTTTGCATCCTGGGTGCGTCCTGGACGCATTCCAGACGCGTCCTGGATGCAACTGGCATAGACGGTTAATTTAGCCTGGTAGTGTAGTTTGAGGGACTCCCAGTGAACTGGTCCCGTACTTGCTAAATCGCCTGGACACAACAAATACCAAGGGCTGTGCCACAATGGCTCACAAGTGATGTCCATGTTGACCTCGGCTTTGGTGAAACAATGACCTCCTGCCCTAAGGAGTTGATGTTGCCATCCATGCTGAATTGGGTCGATTTTGGGTTCAGTCTTGTGGTCTGCATGATGTGGCAACGATGTTGGTTTAGTTGAGCATACAAATTCCTTTCCCACATTCAATTTTTCTAAAATAAACTAATTTATGATATTATATTTGCAATACAAAAAAAAATGTCACAGGAATGTACAAGTATCACAAAATTAAAAATATGCTAAAAATCGAGCAAAATTGTGGCCAAAAAATTTGAAAAAAAATTTTATGGTGGCTTTTTGCACCAGTTAGCAAAGAGAATTTTTTGTAGTCTAGCAGCACTAAAAATTTAAATAATATTTTTGGGTTTTTTGTGATTTTATTAGTGTTTTTGGATTTTGTATTTTATGGAATAAGTGAAATAATATGTAATAAAGAAAATTTTGGGCCAAAATTATGTGACTAATTACTGCTGCTGCCCCCACCTCTATAACCTCCTCAAGGACTTCCTCAATAATTGGGGTTGCCTCCTCTTTGGCCTTGGCTATGGGTCTGACCTCCTTCTTGGCCCTGATCTTGACCTCCTTGGTTCTGATTACATCTACCATGTGGTTCCAAATTCAAATTGCAGAATTGGGCATTGCCAATTTCCTCAGTCTCCATAGGGTCGTGGGATGCGCCCTTGCAAACCAGCTCTAGCTCAGCCTTCACCATACCCTGGTCTACTTTGGTATGGGGCAGGGTTTGTGAATGCATCATCTCTCCCCTGTTGCCTCCGTGCTGCTCCCCTGCTTGTGGAGCTGCTATATTGTTGATTTGGTTGCCGAAAAGTTGAATTTGAAGATTTAGAAGACGATGATTGAGATTTTGAAGTTTGACTTTAGCAGGGGGAAGTAGAGGGCTTCACATACGACCTCTGGCTGGTTGAGCTTGATGACTGTTGCATCAATGGCTGTTGTTTTTTAGCAGGCAGATGCTTAGGCAGCTTAAACTTACCTGGGCTTTTGGCCTCTGTGCACTGGTATTTACTTGTCTATGCTGATGCGCTTTGTTAAGTCATGCACTGTGCTTGATTTTCTCCTTGGCCAATTTTCAAATGAATTTTTCGGACATTCCTTTGGCCAACATTTGCTGGAATCTTTCAGGAGTATATACTCCCGGGATTCCTTCTTCTCAAGGTCTCCCCTTTCTCAACAGGTCTGTTGCTGCAACAGCTGTATCTGACCCATCATCGGAATAGGACTGTTCTTTCAGCTGTTTTTGTAATGCCTGCTGGCGCAGGAATTCCAGCTGCACCAGGTGTTTCTGTTCTTGAATTTTGGCCTGAAGGGCCTCACATGTAGCTTGCAGGTCATCTGCTTTGGGGTCCTTGGACTGGACAGCTATTTCTCGATATGTTTTCTGCATTTTGTCCAGTCTAACATCTACGCCTGACACTTCAGGGGCTGTTTTTTAAATTAGAGTTTGAAAAACTAGAAAAATGAGGCAAGAAAACAAATCACATACAAAATAAATGCACAGTTTCTTTAATATATATGTATGTTTTCAAAATTTTTTTTTGCATCTAATTATCACAAATCAGTGGCATCCGTGGCAGTAGTCAACTACAGAATGAGGGATGTAGTGATTAAAGGTAACTTTTATTTGTGGTAGCAGCGGGGATAGGGATTGCGAGTGGCGAAAACGTTTTGTGCTGCATATAGTCAGAGCTGCAATTGTTGTAGTATCACCTCTAAGAGGATTTGTGGCAATCTTTGCTTTGATGATGTTCGTCAGAAGGTAGTTGGCAGGCGGGTTGATTAGGGGACAGGGTGATTGTATAATGGGAAGCATGTTTTCCCCCCACCCCACTAACCACTGGTGGATTCGGTGTTTTCTCCAGCAAAATGACTTGGTCGCTATCTTTTATGGTGTTGGCAATTCTTTCAAATTCCTTTTGATGCTTGCTCTGGATTTGTTCCATTGCGTCCAATAAATATCGATACTTGCCCTGTTGGGCCACAGATCTAAGGTAATTCGGTATAAAATGTTCCACTCGCTGATAATTAGACCAAATTTGTCGGGGTGAGCGGGCAGCATGAGCAAATTTGTGTAATAATAGCGCCATTAATAAATTAGTTCCCCTCAATGCTGATGTCAGCAGCCATTGGCCAAACCAATTATTAATAAACTGTTCCATTTGTAACCACAATTTGTTCGTCAGACATTGCATGGAATAATTACCATAGCTGGCAAAGGCCCCATGCTGTGATTGCATTACTTCAAAACGATAATTGTTGGTGTTGTAAATCTGTATAACAGCTTGCTGAATTTCAGCAAGTTGTTTGTCCGATAAAGGCAACATAAGGGCTGCTAAAAATTCTTGTATGGCGACAGTTTGTAAAAAAGTGGGTCCAGGCTGTTGATCATAAAGGCGAGCCAATATGGCATGGTCACGTATTTCATTTTGGGCATCCTTACTGGCCTGTTTGCTGGTCCCTGGCCATTGAGTAAAGGCTAGTTGCTGGTCTATTTGCACTTTTCTAGCCTTTGCTTCTTCATATTTATGTTTGTGGTTTTTTTTAGTACATTCAGTGTTCATTTGCATACCCGCTTGCGATTGGAACTGCAGAGGTGGTGGAGGCAATTGCGTAGCTTCAGTAGTGTGCCGGATAATTGTCGAATTGGATGTCCATAAACTTTGTGAAGGTGGTGCTTGGATCACAGGCTGTGCTTGAGAAATAGGTGCGTTTGCTAACATTACTGGCAAATTCATGTGCACCAACTCCAACAGTCTGACTTCTTGCTGATGCTGCAAGTCCAAAACACATTGCCGACAGTTCAAAAGTGGCGTTTGAGGCTGATACTGTAGTGTCAGGTGAACTATTTGCGGCCCTGGCAATGTACATCACATTCACATCCAAATACCCATTGGTGCTGGTTGCAGTTGGGATGGTTGAGAATGTTGCCTGGCACTGGAACATATAGATACCCCTTGTAAATTTTGCCAGGTGGCAGTGGGATGGACATTTCCAAAGGTTGCTGCTGTTATCATATTTCTTTCAATATCTATTAGACTGGATTTCACCATAGTCGTTTGGATTTGCAGGTGGTTAATCTGTGGCATTCTTGGCTCTGTGGCCAATTTGGTCCTCTATTTCCACTACATAATCACTTTCTTCACATTCTTCAACCACCACGGTAGTTTGCAGAGGTGGTGGTGTTTCTTCCACAATCACAACCCTAGGTTTTTTGGTTTCTTTGGTAGCTTCTGATTTTGGTGGCATCAAAGTCGATTTTTTCCACTAGTTTCATTGCCAGTTGTGGTGATCACCAGACCATACACATTCTGACTGGTCAATTCGGTGTCCAAAATGAATTCTTCGGAGGAGGGTTGAGATGTGATCATTTCCAAAAATTTATCCAATTGCGATTCAGGCTGTTCGGTGGGCAAGGAGGGGTTGTTGCCTAGCCCTGCTTCAATTTCTTGCTGCCTATGTGTATATTCACAGCGTGCTGCTTCCTCAGCTTCTTTGTCTGCCATTATCTGAATTGCTTCCATGAGGTCAGAATCATAATCCTCCAAAGGTTTAGACTTTGGAAGCCTATCATCGCCATTGTAATCAGTGAGCATAAATGGCTCATGCAAAAAGAGACTTTCCCAGTGACATCTGGTGGTCTCGAAAAACCAGCAATTGTTATCATATCTATGGTCGATTGTTATATTGGTCCCCTCGGGTGTATGCTTTGCACTCCTTGGAAATAATCGGCACAATATCGAACATATAGTTGGTAGTTTTTGTAGATACTCCATGTGGTTCTTGTTCTATGAGGTAGTCATAACCATGTCATTTTGTTGTTTAGCTACAGGTGTCGGGCCTTTGCCGATAATTCATTTGACTGTTTTGTCAGCTACTCTTAGGCATTCGAAATGTTGCCAAATGTCAGCTTTTAATTTTCGGCCTTCTTCGAGGCTACCTGGCCAGAAATAATACAAAATAGGGCTCAATTCATTGGCCACTCTATTGGCATTACAAATGTTCATTGAATCGAATATATGGGAGAGCATTTTCAAATGATATTGTCCGATTCCATCAGAAAACGTTGTGGGAGCTGGTATACTGTTGTTTCATACAAAGCCTGGTCCAAAAGAGGGTCAGATGATAAATACCCTCCAAGAGCTTTGTATTCTCTTTGAATGTCTGGATCTGTAACCTGTTGCCGTTTCATTTCATTCATTTGAGCATACATTTCATCATCTTCTTCTTCTAATTCTTGCGGTGTCTTTTTTGGATTTCTAACGAAAGGCATCAGCTTAGTAGATCAATCGGCCATTACGTGATTTTGAAACCCTGTTGGAAAAGGGTCAATCTGTAAAACAATTTCATGACTTATTTTTCAGTAGGAGCAATAAGACCCTGATGATTCTTGATCAATATGATTGATAAAAGGTTTGATTGCTTCTTGCCACATATAAAAAGTGGCTCTCAACAAGAAAGGAAGCTTATTTGCAGTCACTCTTAAAATGTCCACATCATAGCCCTTAATGGGTTGAGGCATTAGCATTTCACGGATTTGATTCGCCAAATAAGCAATATTTGATGCCATGTGAAAGTTGTGTGCCAAAGCTGGAAACATATTTTCAATGTTATCACACAAATGAAAGTGAAACATGCGAAAAATAAATTTAAAGTAAGATGACTATCGAGAGTAGCATAATATTCTAACTGTTTGACAAGGACAGGTGTTAACAAATGATTCTTTATTGCTTGACTATTGAATCTAACAATGAAAGGGGTAGGATCCATGCCCAAGAACTCAGAGGCAAGCCCCTTTAAGCCCTGGACTTGTGGCATTATTCTCAATTGGCTAAAAATCACTGGGGATTCCTTTGTTTTTTCCATAATTTGAGTTCATAAATGGTAAAGAACTGCTTTTATAGAAGCTATGAAGTGATCAATATGCTCTTCAGAAGTTCGTTTTTTGGGGATAGAAATGAAAAAACCAAATGTCCAAAGAATAGCCTGGATATCCTGTTTCATTTGAAATCCCACTATTACATATTCTTCCATAAAAATTTCTGCTGTGATGCAGTGCCAGGCAGATGGAGATATAGTCGCGGCATTGAAAATAAAATTATGACCAGACATGGTAGATATAGTGACTAACAGTGCATACATTTTGTCACTTGGCATTGGCAACCATTTATTGTGGACAATTTTCTCGAACGTTTCATATTGGTACCCCGAAACTTGCTCAATATCAATGCCAATAACTTTGATTCCACAGAATTAAGAAGATTCACATAATAGTTGTATTATTTAAGGAACCATTGCATCTGTGGCAGGGGTAGGTAAGTGGACTATTATGACCATGCAGTTGAACCTTGTCTCTAAATAGCGATCCAAATGCAAGAAACGAGTAATTTGCTTTCAATTAATATCTGAGAAGCAAAAGAATAAAACTAATATAAGAAATGCAGAGGAGGAGGTGGAATATTATTAATTAACAGGCAGATCACACGTTATATTTAGTTTACACCACAACCCAAAGCATTAGGGCATGAAGATGCATGCACTCACTTCACCCTACACATAACTTATGTGTTCAAATAATGTCGGCATTTTGTGGACTTAAATGAAAGAAGTAAAGTACATAAGAGGTTATAAGTAACTGTTTGGTTTTAGAAATGGGAAATAGAGGTCAACAGAGGTAACAGAGGCATAGGAGGGAAGGAGGACCTTGTAGGAGGTATTATTTATGAAGTTTGGTGAATAAACAAGAAAAATAATTGAGAGTGTATGATTTTAAAATTTTATAATTTGAGTTTTTGTTGGGGGAACACCCAAATTATTTTCCAAACAAAATACATAATTTAGCTTACCAACATTATGAAAATGGCGATAACTCCGTGCCATGCGATTATGATTTGGCAGAATAGGGTCAAAGTATGCTTGTTTGCGGCACATACCACTAGGGGAAGCACCAGCTCTCGACTGCATACCAGCGCTAAACAACTTCAATTTTCTGAATATAAGAAGTGGGAAGTTTTTTGGAAGTGAGATGAATAATATTTGTTTGAAGAATTGAAAATGTTTTAGAGTAGAGGTTCAAATTGAAGTTGCCTCACAAAATAAAGCATACACCTACAGAATAAGTTTCCCAATTGAGAAAGAAATATTTTCTGACAAGATTCAAGTAATTTGTACTATGCAAAAATTATGAATATCCGATTCTCGCCATAGCAGCACTCGCAAATAATGGGAAAACTACATGAAAACATGGTATTCAAATCGAGTCACCACAAAAGAAAGGTGACACAATGCCTAAACAATAAAGAATAGCGCTAAATAAGGCAAAAATGCAAAAAATTTACATAAATAAGGCTAAATATTACCTATACTGTGTAAATAAATCGATGATATAATTTGGAAAGAGAAACAGGATATATGACTGACTATCGAAAAATAATATAATAAGACTAGCATGGAAGAAATGGATGTTTTAAAAATCGATAATGGGCTACTGTTGCATGGGAAAACGTTTGATGAAGAGTTTAACTCTGCAAATCCTGACTATGCGGGAATTCAAAATATTTTTTACATGTGGGATAGTAATCATGTTTTTTATCTTGTTCATCAATTAGAGTGACAATAAATGGACTGCTCCAATAAAAATGCATTTTACTTTTTCCCATTTCACAATGCAACAAAATGAGATCACCTACAGTATAATCACGAATGCATGCCTTCTGATCAAACTGTTTTTTTGACGCCACTTCGGACGCCCACAACTCTTTCAGGATCTCCTTATGAATTGCAGTTAGATTTTCAAAAAGTAAGTATTGATATGTATCAAAATTATTGATGAGAAGTCTTTTTGGGCAATGTTTAAATTGGATTTCACCACCATTTTCTCCACGTAAGGAAGGAAGTTTTGAATGTTTTGTCATTAGGTTTAGTATTGAGGTTAGATGAGGTCATGACCTCATACACAAGCATAGCAATTTTGCCTATAACTTTGTTTTTACTTACCTTGATGGTTTCGCTTGAGTTGTTTATAATCACAACTGGGAATTGTTCAGCATGGGGGTTGATAATAGCTGGTTTGATTGATGATGATGAAGACATGTTGTCGTCAGAGGACACAACACATGGGGACAGAGCTTTTAATCTATCCCCTGACCAAATAGTACCCAAAATGATGTGGTCTGTATAAGGTTGGATTAGAACGTTTTTTATTGATATTACTGGAAGTGCCAATGTAATTACATTAATGGATGATGTTGATGGCGTAGGAGGAGTTAATGTTGGTGGAGTCCATAGCAGAGGTAGCATTCATGCCCTTAATGGTGACTCTGGACGTTGAATATTAAAAGTTACTTGTTTGTTCCCGATAGTGAGGGTTCTGTTTGGGAAATCAAAAATCACTCCCATATCCTCATGCACTAAATTGTGGGTTTAGGGGATACCAACACAGTGTAATGGATACTATGAGTACCCAAATCTTCCAGTTTTGTGTAAAAATTGACCAGTATCAAGATGGGAACCCATTGCCTATTCGTCATTATTATATACCCTGATGTGGATAGATTACTGGGGTCCATATGAGTTATGTGTTAATACACATTAGATCCATTAACAGAAGTCATGTCCCAGTGTCCAGTAATGCCAAGCCACTCCAATTACCTATCTTGACTACAATTTCTAGGTGGTGCGTCTTGTAATACTTTTGGAAAAACATACTTTTGCTCAGCATTAATTGACGGAAATATTTGGGGTTTCTCTCAGTGGCACTGAGGGTAGAAATGTTGTTTTCGAATTGATCCATGGTATCCTGAAAAATAGTTACATTTTGTGAATTTTCAATTTTATTACCTCTAGTTTTATCTGTCTGAGGTATACAATTGTTGCTATAAAATGACATCCATTCATTTTCTTTACCATTGTTGGTGTTTGACTCTTGCTTAATGTTTGCCTGTAACTTATTCCTAGAAGTATGAATAGGGTTATATTGTACAAATGGGGCCGTAGTAATTTGATCCTGAGTGGAAGATGAGGGTGGAAAAGATATGACCTAATTGGGATTATAATATTGAGGCAGGAATCGGTTTTTCGAATTTGTGTTCTCACCTATACTTTGGATATTCATTGTATGTGCTGGTTACTGTAATATGTGATGGGTTTACACATAGGTAGTCTCCCAGGAGGTGTGGTATAACTACCATAACCTCCACGAGTAGTAGAAGGGGTCACATAATGGGACTGGGTTGAGGTTTGTGGGGGCGCGCATAGTTGATATGAATTTTCCAGGGTGTTGGGATAGTAAACTGAAATGTCCTCTTTGGGGTTTTGTGCTGCATACTCTTGGAATTTTACTCATTGCTCAGTTGAGTGGCTGAACATACAGTGATACCCACAATAAAGGCGTGTCTTAGAAATACCTGGTGGATGCAGCACTGCAGTGGGTGCTGCTGGTGTCTGTGGTGCGATTTGATTTTTTTGCAAAAGGTCTATAAGTTGGCCAAGAAGCCTGTTATTAGTCAAAATAGCATCATTACTAGGTTGCAGCACAGGTGCACGAGTTGGTGGCACAAGAGGTGGCGCAGGGGGTGGTTGTGTTCTGACACCAGAAAGAATTATTACTATAACTGCTGCGTGGATTTTTGGTTCCCTCGTCCTTTATAGGATACATTACTGTTTGAATTTCTGAAATTGTTACCTCTGAATTTGTTAAAAGATTGTGATGGTGGCATGGAATCCTGATTAGCTACATGGCTCACTTGCTCTGGCAGCTTTGTTTCATTGATCGCGAGGCCATGGTGTTTCTGCAATTACTGCTCAAACAATTCATCTTGAATCTTCAATTCTTTCCCCGAGTTGTCGCAGAACTTACCAAATCCTGGAGCAAAACGATTTGTCCTTTGTGTTTATCCATCCTGGCCTGTATCACAGGAGAATATTTGCTGTAAAATTGTGTGATTATCATCTGTTCTCTTTCCTTTTCAGTTGGAAAAGTTTTTGTTTGTCACTTTGGTATAAAATTCTGAAGAATTTTTCCCAAAGTCTGAAATATGAGGGAAATTTAACCAAATTAGTATGAATAATACACAAACACAATAAATATTAATAAATTTACAACATAATTTAAAATATGTACCTAGCGCACAAGATATATACACAATTTCAGTGCAAATTTGCACAGATATCCACCCTGAGCCAAATTTCCCAATGAAATGGCGAGATTTTGCACTCCGGTTGTAACTGCATGCACCATATTGGAATTTATGTCTTTTTCTTTGCCTGGCGCATCTTGATTGGCTCACACTATTCATGGCAAGACCCTAGTGGTCTCCTAACAAAAATATTTCAACCTGCTGATTGAAAAAATTTTGGGATTTAGGGGTTTGTCCCAAAGGATAATGGTGACAATATTTTCTGCTACTCGTAATTCATCTGAAACTATGAACCGACTGGACCATGAGAGGCCTAAGTTTTTCTGCTCATCTACTTGCAGCAGAACCCAGTCAATTTCTTGGAACTTTTGTTCCTTGGACTTTTTATTGAAGTATTTCTTTGATTTTTCTGCAGCACTCTGGATGTTCTTTGCAATATCCTCATAAAGTTTGGCTAGATGGTGTATCAACACAAATTTGTATGCCTCTGCATTGACATCTGGCATGATGATATCGTAGGCTTTCCAAAAGTTTAACCCAAAGTTTGCCTCATGACCTCTAAGCAATGAAAATGGGGATTGACCCGTTGCTGCATGTGGCGTAGCTTTGTAGGCAAAGACCACTGTTTCAAATATCCTGACCAGTTGTCTTTTTTTCAATTGCTGCTTTTCTGATCTGCTTTTTTGAGTGTCTGATTAAATCTTTCAACCATACCATTTCCTCGGGTATGGTAAGCACTTGTAAAAATTTTTTGCACTCTAATAACTTGCAGATATTCTTCATTAGATCTGAGGTGAAACAACCTCCTCTATGGCTGAGTAGCCTCAGTGGAGTCCCATGTCTAAATACAATGACTTGTAGGAATTTATCCACAACCGTGCTAGCTAACTGATTAGTGATCAGTTCAGCTTCAAACCATTTTGTAAAATAGTCCTGAAAAACTACTATATACCATCTCTTTTCCCTTAGTGGAAATATACCCACTATGTCCACTGATCATACATGCCCATAAGGGGGGGGGGGGGTAGGGGGTAAAGCCCCATGCCTGATATCCTGGTCACCTCTCTTGGTCGAAAAAAAATTGCCAAACATCCCCATCCTGAACTTTTTCCAAGACAGGTTTTTTCATGATTTTTGTGCATATTTTGTATGAAAAATTAGCTTCCACAACTTTTTTTATTTTTTTGCCCACCCACTTTTTTTTTGCCCACACACCCTTGATGAGTCATTATAATGGCACTGTGATACTGGTGTAAAGTATTGTCTTTGAGCCAAAATGGAACGACCACTTGATCATCAGTTCCCTGTCTGGCTTCCCAGTATAACACTTCATTCTGGATATAAAATCCACTGTGATACTTGGTAGTCCCATTCAGACCCAATCTATCAAAATAAGGTTTTGATACCTCATTGTTTCTCTACAAGGGGACCATGAGATCATCTCTGATTAGCCCTTTTGGCAGCTCATCTTCTTTTGGGTCTGCCAAATTAAATTCTGGTTCCTTTTCAGGATATAACCACATTACTCTTTTTTCCTTACCTTTTTCCTGGTTATTCTCTTTTTCTTTTACTTGCCCTTGATTGTCATCAGGCTGCACTTGAGCCTGATTATTTTTTTCTGCTTCACTCACCATGCTCCTTGTAGTGATGGCATTTATCAAGTTTGCTGGCAAGGTAGATTCTGGATCACCCTCAGATTCTTCAGAATATATCTGGGTGACTCTGGAATTGTGTCAAGTATTTGATTATTCCAGATTTGATCCTTGCTTTTCAGCTCTGGATATAATAGAGTATATCTTGAGGATTCTGATCTGTCCGAATTCTGATTCTCTTTCGCAAATTGAGATGAGTTTGTCAATTTTCTGTGCTTCCTGATCTTTCAGGTCTGACTCTCAGCTATCCTTGGAGAACATATGTTCCCATTTTGCGTTATTTTCTTGGTTTGATCATCTGGTTCATTCATCCTTGAGAGGAAATCTGCCATAGCATTCTGTTTACCAGGCACACACTCTAGCTTAAGGTTGAACAGTGAGATGAATGAATATCATCTCTAAGCTTACTATCCGTCATTGCATTTACTTTCATTGAGAGCAAAGGCTTGTGATCCATTCTTATGATTACTTTATGACCTACCACATTGTGCTTATATAACTTCATGCCATAGACTATAGCCAGGTACTCCCTTTTCATGGCTGACCATTTCTTTTCATCGGCTTTAAGAATCCTACTATTATAGGCTATCACCGAGTGGTCGGACTTGGTCTCCTGATACAGAACAGCTCCCAGTGCCATTCCCCTGGCATCCGTCTGAAGGACATAGTCGGCAGACCCATCCAAAACTGGGTACCTCAGAAAAGGCACTGACAACAATGCCTCCTTTAGGCTTTAAAAATCCTGGTGATGAACCTATGTGATTTCCTGAACACAATTTTTTCTTGTCAACTTGTACAAAAGTTCTACTAGTCTAGCTAACCGTAGTATAAATTTTTTGCACCATTGAAGCATTCCTAGAAACCTTTGAATTTTTTTCTTAAATTCTGGAAAGGGAAACTCCTTAATGGCTCTGACCTTATTCAAATCTGGGGAAACTCTATCGCAATTTAAAACATGTCCCAGAAAATAGACTCTCTCAGGGAGGAATTCACACTTCTCTGGTTTTAGGGTCAACTGAGCCATTCTTCATCCATATGGACTTGCCAGTAACCTGACTTTAGATCCAAGGTGGTATAAAATTTAGCTCTTCCTAAACAGTCTTGATAATCGTCCATTCTAGGAAAGGGATACTTGTCATCCTTTGTGACTTCATTTATACCCCTGAAACCCACTACTGATTGTTTGGTACCATCCTTTTTTCCTACCAAAAATAAAGGTGCTGCCCAGGGCGATTTTCATGGTTCTATAACAGCATTTTTTAGCATGTCTTGCACATACTCACAAACATGCAGCCTTAAATTAATAGCTGTAATGTGGTAGCGTTTAGCCACAAGTGCTGCATTGCCTGTATTAATTTCACAAGTCGAATAGGGTGTAGTAGTTGGCCGATCATTGGGCAAGCTAAATATGTCTCTTTATTTCGGGAGACACTTTAAAGCTTGTTCTAACTGATCAGAAGGTATATTGGATTTAGCTAAGATCTTGTACAAAGCTTCCCTAAATTCTTTCTCATCGTTTTTGTTGTAGTGTGTTTCTGCCGATTTTGCTAGTCATTTGTAAAATTTATCAATTTTTGTAAGAGGCCGGCAAGTACAAATTGGAGTGAGCAATGCCGACCATTGACAGTCATCTTACTGTAGCACATGTCAGATCGTGTGCGTTTGGTTGCTCTCTCTTGTGTGTTAACTTTTTCTTATGTACTTACCATTGTTTATTTTTATGCGTACTCACCGCCTCCCAGTGCACCCACCTCTTTCTTCATATTTTTCTCGTAGTGCTTGAGAGTGATTGTTATCTTGCCGCCTCATTTTGTATCAGTAAGTGTTTATATTTTGCGTCAGGTAAAATTCGGAGAGAACTCTCCTTTATTCTTTCTTATTTTAATTGGGAGACAGAGTAAGGAATTAATCTTCCTTAATCTGTTGGGTAATTTGTGACAGGTTTAAGTACATTTAGTAATTTAATTGGGTAAGCATGGGTGTTGGGAATACATGCATTAAGGACGAACCCTGGACTCCCACTCCTGCCAAAATCAGCAAGCCCCGACAACCTTTCAGATATAACATTATTGACCGTTTGGATTGCACGCTTCCTTTCCATGCTATTGTGCTGCATCTGAGCAGGGTTTCCAATTGCAAAAATCGACCACGCCATATTTGCACCCAAGGTTACAAAAAAGGCTCCTATACTCTACAAAAAAAGATGCCGAAAGTAAGCCATATACCGCCTGATCATACACACCTCCCATCCGGATCAAGCTCGCCAAATGCAGCAATGGCCGTGTGCCACGCTTTGAATTTTGACCAAATAATGCCGCCACTGACTACAAATATTACGCAATCATCAGCGCTACCTGCGGTAAGCCTCCCGCCCTCTAACCCCCTCTTGTATATTTTCAGTAACTCCGCGTTAGACGGGACTGCTCCAGCACAGGTACCGCTCATTTCCAGTGTGTCCGCGCCAGCCAATTCCTATGTGCCGTCATCTCTCAGTCAAAATTCAACTACTGTGGCTGCCACATGTGCTAGCGCATCGGCCGTATCTCAGATACTGCTGCCCAGCACTGCAGCGCATGCCAACAATTACACAATTGTTGCCCGTACCAACTCTTCGGACTCCTTCATCAATATTGATCCGCCGCAGGCCCCAAAAGCCACCCGAGCATCCATAAGTGATCAACACAGCAGTTTAGCAATCACAAACACAAACAAAGTGTACACAATTTTCGGATTGAAGCACGCGATGCATTAGAACAACTCAGTGCTGCCGCTGCGCAAATCACCAATAACGTCCCAACTGTTCAAACAATCGATCAAAATATTGGCGCCATTTCTGACCAATTACAAGCTCAACAATTATGCATCCAACGTGAGATTCAAGAACAAGTTCAATCTACAAACCTGCACTTTGCCGCCCCGGCCGAACAGATGCAACAACTGATTTCTACAACCACCGCCGCGTCCATTGCACGCAACCCGCCCACACCATGACCACTGCTGGTGACCTTACCGTTTCACAGCTTACCGTTTCACAGCAAGGAGATGCATGATATTTATATCCCAAACGAAACTCTCCATGAAACTGAACCAGCTTTGGTTTTCGGTAGGCTGCCCTCACACGTTAAACTGGAGGCACCATCAATGGATACCTTGTATAATCACGAATTTTCCCGCACCGCGCACAGCAAACACAAAGTTTCCCATGCCATACCGCAGAGATGCCCACTGCCCCCAGTCTACCCATTTGGTTTCTCTGATTACCCTCCAGATGACTATTACGATCATCCACAACACAGGTACGACTTGCTGCACATATCCCACCATGAAGAAGGCAGTGGAATCAAAACTATTGTCGACAATATGCATCCACGTTGTCCACTTTGTTGATTTGCATGTCGACTTCCCGATCATGACGTTGCCAGCAACAGGATGCCTAACAGCAGAATGAATGTAAGAAACTTCATTGAGTTGATGGCACAATTTGATTAAGTTACAAGAATAAAAATAGAACTCTGCATAAGTATAATTTGTTCATAACAGAGGAGCACATGGCATTCACTTAGGATAGATGTTAAGTTCACTGATATAAGATTTCACAACTTTAAACAATGAATCTGGGAGCTCACATGATCTATGCAACCCCTTTGGCATCCTCAGGACCCCAAGAACAGGATAATTTGAGTCTACAACTTCCGAATCCATATTTGAAGGACTTGTTGGTTCTACATTGTTGAATATAGTCTCCTGGCGATTTTCTCTGCCATTCAATGATAATCTTTCTGCAAAGATAGAGGCAAAACTTTGTGATGCCTCTGGCCAGCAATGATTCTCACCTGTAAGCAAAAGTATACACCAAGATAAAGAACCTGTGTAGCAATGATTGCTATTTCAACCGGTATTTTCAATCTGCCATTGGGTGTCATGTGACCGCCTTCGCCAAAAATCAATAATTCTCGGGTACTTTTAGTACTTCTGAATCTATTTCATGTTTTACTGTAGTCAATAGAATTCTCAAAAAACTATCCCTCCATCAAAAAGCGCGTCCTTCGGTTTGTCAGGTTTGAAATCAGAGTGGACAAAAATTTTGGGCTTTCCGCGCATATAATTTTTGTATGTAAATTTGATGCTGCTCCAGCTGATCAGCAGAATCAAAAAATGGAACGTCGCTGTCTTTTTCTGACTTTTCCATGGTAAAGTGACTTATTTGGAATTTTTGAATAAGTCAGAAACTAACCTTGAGACAAGGTTTTGTTTCGAATTTAGAGACAGAAAAAGTATTGATCAGCGCTTTTCTGAAATCGTATTCTGGACACTGGTTTTTCCCCCGGGCCTTTGCACCAAATGAATAAATTGGTTAAAATTTTTTTCCCCATTTTCCGCGAGTCATTTTTTCGCTTGAAAATCTTCATACATCTTTATTTAAGTATTTTTGAGCTTTTTAAACCATTCTAATAGTTTAAAAGCCGTTAATTTATTAAAGTTAACACAAAAAATGAAACTTTCAAACTTGAAGTCTAATCTACAAACTTTGTGAAGCAAAAATCCAGGAAATTATCCAATGCTAAAGACTTTTGTTGTGGAGCGATTTGGCGTAGTTGTAAAGCTCGTGTCGTTTGCGAAAAAAGATCGGCAAGTTTGAATAAGAAAGATCGTGAAGAGACCACCGAAGAGGCGTGGCTACAACGTGAAGAAATTATGAAAGTGTTTTTCATTAGATTGCGTTGTACTGTAGCCAAACGGTTGTGTTTTTTTTGTGTTTGTCTGAAAAGGTGTGAGGCGGCTGTTTTGTACATTAGTAAATCGTGCGAAAAGTGTGTTCTAGATTGAGTCAAACTATTTGGAAAATACTTTGAGTAAGCGAGTGAAACTCCTAAGTGGTTAAGATAGCACGGCCCGAGTTTCGGCATCCGAAAACCTTTGACGACCTGAGCGAAGATCCCTGGATAAATTGACACAGCGCTCTCTACGAGCCCGTCAATCTCCTGCGTTCGACTATCGTTGCGTTGATTCCGTTGAACACTCCGAGTGTTTCGTCTATAGCGTTCCGCACGCTCTTCTACGTTCCGTACGTCTCTTCTAAAGGCGCGATAAATCGTCAAGCTACACAGCTAAATTCTCGTCTGCATCGTCATCTATTCACTTCTATTTTCTCACGCAAGACATAATTTGGTGACCGTACCAGCTCGTCTAAAGGTTGAGGAAACGCCAAAATTTGCGAAAAATCGAAAATCCGAAAAATGGAAGAAAACCGCACGCGTCGCTCTACAGCGCTCGGTTACGAAAAAGGTTTCTACAAGAAACTAGCGAATCCCGCTAATCTAGAAATCGAAAATTTCGACTGCGAAAACGCGAATCTACCGCTTCTCTACGAAGCAGATAAGCGTAATTTCGATCTACCAGAAACGTCCGCTCCGCTAAAAACGCGAAAAACTTCACGATCTCTATCTCCGAAAATCGTCAAAAACCGAAAATTCAACTTTTTAAAACCGAAACCGAAGGATACCGATCCTCGAAAAATCTTCGATAATGATGCGTACATCGACGTAATGCAAAAATGTGATGCAGAAATGATAAATTTTCGTGGCGACGCTACTAACGCGTTAAGCGAAATGGTTACAATAGCGACTCAACAATGAAAACTTCTCGATGAGTTTAAAACCGAAATCGAAGCGATGAGAGCTCAGAAAGAAGAGCTAACGAAACCGAATGTTCCTGAAATTGAAAATATCGCAAGACCTAGGAGCTCTTACGCTCAGTCTCAGAAATCAACAAAACCGAAAAACGCCACTAGCGATCGAAAAAGTCAACTAAGTTTTGGCAGTATAATCGACGATGATGATGATCTAATCATCCGGACACAAACGTTTGACCGCTCTAACGCGCTAAACGCGCTAAACTCTCAGATAAATTTTCCGTCTATCCCACCTTCTCAGGTGCATAGATCTTTGGCCGATGATGAAACGAGGATTAAGACTATCTGTAAAAAGATAGCGCCGCAAAAATTAGATAATTCGACCCGAAATCAACAAGTTTTGAAATTCTTCATTGCGCTCGAAAACGAGTTCCGCCTTGATGCGTCTGAGTATGTGAAACTTCACACTTTGCGTCACTTGACTTGTGATGGTGCCCTGAACACCATAAGAGATGTCCGATCCTATGATGAAGCGAAACAGATTTTGATGTGTATGAATGCACCGAATTGCGACCAAGATACGCTCCAATGCGAGCTCCAGTCTATTGCTCCGTTTGAAACCGAAGATCCGTCAGCTTTCTTAAATCGAATCAGTACTTACGTACATCTACTGTACTATGACAGAAGCGCTCAGTATCGCCATAGAAAAGTTATCACAACTTTTCTTTGGAAAATGCCGGAAATTTACAGAGTCTCAATTGACGCGAGTACTCTAGAAACGATCACTGACTTAGCTATAGCCGTCGCGAAAGTTCAGAAAATTCAGCGAGCGAATAAACAGTCAACTGTTAGAGTAGAACAACCTATACTGGTTAATACACTCGAAAATTCGTCGGAAGAGCAACCAGCTCAGTCGCGCTTCAGAGATGATTCGAAACCTCGATTCAGAGATAATCCCAAAACAATCCCCAAACAGAGATGACTCTAGACAGCGAAATAGTGTGAGGTTTCAAGAAAATTCGACTCTAACAAAGACGAAAGAATTGGAAGAAAGCATAAAACGAGTCCTAGAAAAGTTCGGAATCCGAGAAAATTCGCAAAATGCTAATAATTTCGAAAATCGAAGATCGCGATTCGATCGCGGAACGAGTCCGAATTTTCGGAACAGAGAAAACATTCCTATACGGGATTTCTCTCAGAATCGAAACTTCCAACGAAATCAGTCACGTGAACGACCAGTAAAATATTGCACCTATCATGGTCAGTGTAAACACGACAGCTCCGAATGCTATCAATTAAAACCACAGGCTTCTCAGCCTCGGCAACAGCAACCGAATCATCAATGGCAAAATAACCATAATTGGCGTCCTCGTTTTCAACAAAATACGCGTAACTACACCCTCAATCAGAATCAAAATTTTGACCGAAATGACCGATTTTTCAATCGCGATAATCGAAACTATCAGAGAGATGTTGCAAACATTTCTCTTTGCGATTCCGAATCCCGACAAGAAAAGATAATCGAGAAGCACTACTACTATCCGATGAATAACTCACAGTCTATACAGACTCAGCTAACTTCTCCGAAATCTTCGCAACAAGTTTTGTCATCAGAAACCAAAACGGTGTCCAACTCACCTACAACTTTTGTTCCGATGAAACCGACGACCAGTACAGCTAATATGCTTGAACCGACAGAAGCTTCTAAAGCTACAAACTTCTTCGTCGCTCCGGGAATCACTGATTTCACAATCGAAAAACCTACTGAACCGTGGATCGCAAGATCTAGCGTGTGTCGAATTGAAGAATGTTCGCAAAAAGATATCAAACTTCTGAGCTTATACGCTCCTACTCGTGCTTTTCATATCGATGCCGAAATCGGAAAAATCACAACGAAAGCGTTAATCGATACCGGTGCTCAGTGTTCAGTCATTTCCTCATGTCTAGCTCAACGCTCTTTGGGGATTGACTATGATACTTTGGAAACATCCGCGCAGATAAAAGTAGCCGACGGTGCTATCATCGATGCCAGAGGTCCGATAATCTTCAAAATCAGTTCATCTTTCGGAACGCATCTAGTACGATGCTGGATTCTACCTACAACAGGAGAGCAATGCCTCCTAGGAACCGATTTCCTAGTGCATCCGAGTGTTCGAGCCGTAATAAACTTTAGTGAAAATTTCATCAGAATCGGAGACGTTCAGCAAGAACTAAACCTAGTTTTGAAACCGATCGAAAAAACGCCCTACGACAAAGTATTTTCAAATACTTCTACGGGACAAAGTCAAACGCAAATCGTAAAAATCGACAGATTGCTACCGATTTTGAATATCTCATCATGCTACGTAGAACCGAATTGTCAAACGTGGGTTAACGGAAAAATCTTTCCTTTCACAAACGAAAGCTTCAAAAGCGTTATAGTTCAACCCGTGAACTTCGGAAATGAAAACTGCGAATATCCGATCGAACTTACGATAATCAACATAACTGAAGGCAAATGTCCACTATTATTTGTCAATAATAGTGCAAACGGTATCCATCTGCAACCTAACCAGCTCATCGCTGAAGTTAAATTCAAACTCGAATAATCGAAAATGACCGTCGCGTCCCTAAGGGATCATGAAGAAGACTATGAACCAGCAACATTGGTTAAAGACCAGTCAACTATGTCGGAAGAAGAAAAACTTCAACTCGCTCTCGAAAAAATGACCGAAAAATCGAATATCGACGATGAAGATAGAAAAATCGCTATCGAAGTCTTCAAGCAATATTGCGATGTTTTCAGTCTCCCTGGAGATCAGCCTACTCTCACTCACGAGTTAACGGTCTCTATAGACACCGGTGTTGCAAAACCAGTCGCGAAACACTACTATCGTGCGCCGATTGAACAAAGACCAATGGTTCATCAGAAAATCCAAGAAATGCTAGAAAAAGGCCTCATTGAACCTTCGTGATCACCGTGGGCTGCACCTATGTTTCTGGTAACCAAAAAAGATGGAAGTTGGCGACCCATAGTCGATTATAGAGGTATAAATGAAGTTACTCCTAGTGATAAGTTTCCGATCCCGAGAATCGATGACTATCTAGATGCTTTAGGCAATGCACGATTTTTCTCAACTCTAGATTTGAAAGCAGGGTATTGGCAAATCCCTTTAAACATCGCTTCACGCGATAAAACTACTTTCGTCAGTCAAGAAGGCTTATTTCGTTTCAAAGTTCTACCTTTTGGTTTGAAAAATGCTCCCGCTGAATTTCAAAGACTAATGGAACGGATCCTGCATCCATATATCTGGAAAATCTGTTTGGTCTATATCGACGATATCATAGTCTTTTGGCAAACATATAACGATCATCTGGCACATATTCAACTGATCTTTGATGCTCTCCGTGACGGGAATCTAACGCTAAGACCAGATAAATGCGATTTCGTGCCGAAACAAGTAAAGTTTCTTGGTCACTTGCTAAGCGAAAATGGAATCTCGCCTGATCCCGAAAAGGTCTCTGCGATCGTACACTATGAAATGCCAAAAACGGTAAAAGATCTTCAAAGTTTTTTGGGCCTTGTCCAATGGTGTAGACGATTCATACCAAATCTTGCCACTCTTTCGCGACCGCTCTATCAACTATTATGAAAAAATGCAAAATATGAAATAAGCGAAGAACATCGTATAGCTTTTAACGAGATTAAAATATCTCTAACCTCAACTCCTTTTTTGCGATATCCTGTCTATAATGACGAAAAATCGAAATTCATCATACAAACTGATGCTAGCACAACTGCTATCGGCGCGATTTTGTATCAAGAAAATGAAACTGATCAATGGGTCATCGCTTACAACAGTAGAGTTCTGTCTGATGTAGAAACCCGCTACAGTACGACTGAGCACGAATGTCTAGCAATTGTAGAAGCTTTTCGTTGGTACAGACACTGTGTCTATGGTCAAAAAGTAACGGTCAGAACTGACCATAAACCTTTGCAATGGATCGAAGAAGAAAAACATCGAAATTCACGACTTCAGAACTTCGCAATAAAACTTCAAGACTAGGACTATCGAGTTGAATATGTGAAAGGCAAAGAAAATGCTTGTGCTGATTTTCTATCACGAAATGAGCCTCGCGCTAAAGTGAAGTCAAAGACTAGCGAAGAAGTAACGAATGAAATATTCAGACCAACGTTTCGCGAAGGAAAAAAGACTGTCGCAGCGGCCATAACAAGGTCAATGACGCAAAAAGAAGAAAGAAATAAAGTGCCGAGATTCGAAGAAGACTTCCAACAGCCTGAGAAACGGCTAGTAACCATAGAATCACCAGAAGAAATCATAGAAGCTCAAAGAAAAGATCCGTACATCGCGAAGTTGATAAAAGTTCTAGAACAAAACCAAATCTCTATGATTTCCTCTGCTTTTCATACCGAAAACGAAATAGTGTACCGAACATCGAAACAAGCTAATACAGCTTCCACGATAGTAGTTCCGACTACTTTGATAGAAAGTGTTTTGTATCAATTTCATGGCGCAAAGATTTTAAGTCATCAAGGTCATAGACGCACTACAGCGATGATTCGTCAACATTTCTGGTGGCCGAAAATGGAAGAATCGATAATAAAGTGGATTAAAACATGTAAAACATGTCAACAAACAACTTCTCAGTTGCCGAAACCACCTCCGTTGATGACGATTCAACCGAAATATCCATTTGAAATCGTCGTGACCGACATAGTAAACATATCTCCTTTGGGTGAGAAAAGATCATACGTCATCGTATTTCAAGACTACTTCACAAAATGGGTAAGCGCTCATTTGATTCGGGATCAAAAAGCAGCAACTATAGTTGAAAGTTTCGCAAACAATGTAGTTTTGGTTCATGGCAGCCCGAAACATCTACTATCAGATCAGGGTTCAGGATTCACTTCAAACTTGATGAAAGACATCGCGAAACTCCTAAAAGTTCAGAAAATCAATACCACTGCGTATCACCCGCAATGTAACGGAATGGTAGAAAGATTCAATCAAACCCTAATTTCGCAACTCAAAAAATTCACCGCTGAAGACCCCGATAATTGGGAACGGTATTTACCTTTCGCGACATTCGCCTATAACGCTGTTCCTCACACAGCTACTCACTTCTCTCCGTTTCGACTTTTGGGAGGGTATGAACCCAGAATCGCTATTGATTTCAACTGCGCTAAAAGTCTAACGTTACCGCTAAACTACGATGCGTACCAGTATATCTTCACGCAAGCCCAACTAACGCTATATAACGAAGTTTCCGAAAACTTAAAAACCACGTCCGAATCACATAAACGATACTTCGATAAAAAGGCGAAAGCCCAGAAATACGATCTAAACGATCTCATACTGTTGCTTAACAACAAAAAAGCAACTAAAATCGACAAAGACTACATCGGACCCTTCGTAGTGGTCGAAAACTCCGAAATTTCGAAAAACGTCATAAGAATTGATAGTCTAGATTGTCCCGGACAATCTCAGAAAGTCTCACTTTCTCGTGTAAAGCCATACATGCCACGTACGGCATCGGCAATCTTAGAAACGGAAGACAACGGTCCTCCAAAACTTCATAAAAATTAAAACTGTTAATTTTGATATATTTCAACTAACATTAATTTTTAATTTTGTTAAATAAATTCTAACTATTTAATGATCGTGAGCAAAGCGATGAGTATAAATTTTCGAATATTTAAAACGCGCTAAACGCGCTCATACAGATTCATTGTGGAATGAGTGAAAGGAATGTGTGTGATATTATCGTGTAATTTTGTATTATTCACGTCCATTTCAAATAAATTGACCTTCCATAAGTAGTTGCGCAGAAAAGAAAATGAGTAGATAGCGCGTGCCGTAGGAAAATCTTCCTCTGGTCCCACCCAATCTGAACATTACATTTTTCGCCATGTGCATGAAAATTTAAATTCGTGGTTTAACAACTTTCCACTTTACACCTTCATCTTTTAGCAAGATAGTTTGGCTTATATTTTCATTTCGGAGAATTGAAACGATAGAGAACGGTCGCATCAATTTGAAATTGTTCAAAAACAAAGTTGATAGAGAAAACCGATGGGGAGCGAATCGGAGGCGACAACGTCGCAAGGATCGGCGATATCCACATCGCTAATAAATCCGCCGCCTATATTTAAAAAATATTTTAATGATCAAGACCGATACGTGGCGTATCAGAAAAAGCAATACCATCAAGACGACAGATTTTTCTTTGCGGATGGTAAGTTCTGCACTGCCAAATAGACTAAAGTCTCTAAAAAAGAAACTCTGGGTTTCACTTCCCCTGGGAAGAGTAAAGTATCGATCCGTCGATAAAAAATGTGAGTCGTGGTAACATCGCTAGAAGATTTGCACGCCGCGATTCGAAAGAGTGACGTTTCCATGCGAAACTAAATCTCACAAAAAATAATCGAAATTTTATGATATTTTATAGAATACAATATCAAAAGAATGATTCTGATCACGGAATTCGAACGGTGGTTCGAGACGGTATATGCAAGACTGCTCAATGTCCTACGCGATCCCCAATACGTTGAGAGCGGAGAGTTGAAAGGCGCCCTATCGGCATACGCAAAACCAAACTTCCGCGGCCACGTGCTAGTCGGATTCGACGTCGAAAAAATCTCGACTAATCAACTATACATACACAAGAAAACGAAGATGAATATAGTGAACCAGAACGCGACCCACGTCGCTCGGTTCGTCCAGCTGGGTTTTCCCACTGGATACACTATAATGTTCGACGCCTTAGCGGCGACACCCGAGGATTGGACGGCCTTCTACGAGTTCGTGTCAGCCCCTAAAACAATCGTAATCGGATTCGATCAAGCTGATGATTGGAAATGTCTCAAAGACATGCACGGACGCGAGTATTACTCTTCCAACGCTCGAAAAACGCACTCTAACATGCTCGCGCCTAGTATTCTGGTCGACGTCCAGATAATACTAGAAAATATCGAACGCTCACCCGAAAAGTGGGAAAGAGCTCGTCTGATCCGCTTGTACCCCGAGAACAAAAAATTGAAAGGAATCGTGGCCGACGCGTTCGCGCTAGACGTAGAACGCTACACATTGTACTTTCCGCAAGCGAACGATCGCATCGCCCAAGCAGGCAAACCCAACGAACAAGTGTTGACGTATTCGATTCTAGACGCGTATTATCCGATACTAATGTTTTTAGCGTACGGGCGCTACGGCTTCGTAGACAGCGTCTACGACAATATACAAATCTTCCCACATGATTTCTTGCCGCCCGAATACATACACATTGCTACGCAAAATTTGTATGACAACGCAAACGTCGACCGCGAAGGCGACGAAAAGGGCGCTTTCGGCGTCGTAGATCCGACGCTCTCGAAAAGTATGTTGCATGCGATCATGCGCGACGAAATCTTAGCGTTAAATCGAATCATATACTACGACTACAACGTCCCGAACATGCGATTCTGCATGTATAATCACGTAAACGTGGAGCACTTCACTAAACCACTCAGATTGAAAATGCACCCTACAAAACTACCGATGATAAAGGGTAGCAGAAACAACACGTCTTCTTTGACCGACGACAGAAAAATTGAACCATACGACGACGCCGCTGTATGCGCGAGAGTTATAGAGCAAGCTTTACGCTCCAATGACGTAGTTAGTATTCATCACGAAGTCGGCGCTCCTATGTCGTTACTATTTCTTTCCGAAATAGATCAAAACATGGTGACGAGCGACGAAGCGAAACAAATAAACTTCAACTTAGTCGTAAACGATCCGTTCACGACCTACGGTACTCCCGAAACGTGGCCGATCTACGAAATAAAATGCGATCATCAGATCGCCGAAAAGCCGGCTCTAACGCCGCTCTACGCGCTTCCGAATCATCATCAATGGATGAATGCTGTTCGCGGAACTATGCCGCTAGTCGCTCACGTCTGCTCCCCACATTCCAAAATGGAATTGCGAGCCATCATCAAAAATGAGATCTCGAAACTGTTATCGAAAAGTGACAGTATCGACATAGATCTCATTTGCGAACAAAATTGGGTGAAACGAGACAGAACGTTCGAATTCGAACTAATGGAATGGGCTAGTCGCTTGCCCTATAAGGAAAAGAGTCGCAGCGACAATAAACAACGGATATACGCGAATCAATATTTTATGCGCCAAATCGTATTTAAAAACGACAGCTTCCCTGTCTCCAACGAAACCGATCTCGTAACGAAAAAGAAGTATAGGGGAAATCCCTACTACTATTTTTCATACAATTCACCGATTTTGACGTCGAGAAAATGCGAGTGTAACGAATGGTTTATTCGTTGATATTCATTATTTCTCGTTTTAACTTCCTTGTACGATTTTCTGTAATGTCCAATCTATCGCTTTTCCATAACTAACGTTTCTAGTTTGATTCCATGTTTTGTGTTTACTCTATCGCTATAATTTTGCTATAATTAGCTATCTATCGGAGCTCGATCGTTCTAACGGGAATAATATTTACTTAGCTGTTTTACTGCTTATAAACCTTTGTCATAATGATAGATTAGAGAGAGAGCTAGAGCCGATCTATCAGTGTGATTCGCCATAACTTTAGTTGCCTTACGCTATATTGTAACGGCTACTCAACATTTACGATATTGGCTTTGTATTACGGCTACCCAATAAAAGCTTAATATATCGTTATCGTTATATGGGGGGTCATCAAAACTAATTATTCGAATTTTGTATGCCAATTACACGAGCAATGACATTGGACGAGGTACGTACTAATTTAGATTTGTTGCGGGAACAGGTTCGTCAGGAGCTAGGTATCCAGAATCAGCAGCTCAATGCACTCCAGACCCCGCGACCCAATCTTATTCGGTTTGAGCCAGATTTCTTTCATGGTCGGCCCACTGAAAATTTCGAGTCTTGGTTGAATCGGTTTAACTTAGTTGCACAAGCACAAAAATGGGATGAAACATATAAACGACTAGTTTTCCCAACCTTGTTGCGGGACGCAGCAGAAATAGTTTATAATAGTCTTAGTGACACCCAACGCACCCAACTTGATTTTCTAGCTCTTACAGAGCTTTTCCGACAAAGATTTCGGCCACCACATATTAGTGACATTCGATCCATAGAGCTTCATGCTCGCCGTCAAAAATCGTCTGAAAGTGTTACAGATTTCAGTATTGCCATACAAAAATTAGTTCTTGAATCATATCCAGGTTTGCCACCTGATGCTATAGATACGCTCTGTAAAAGATTCTTCATTAATGGATTAAACCAGGACTTACGCCCTGATGTGATGAAACGTAGCCCCACAACGTTTTCTGAAGCAGAAATTTTGGCTAGGCAGCTAGAAACCCAACTACTAATTGAATCACAGTTGAGAGATAGAGAAAATAAGGAATGGTCAGGTTGCCACCGGGTAAATACCATAAAAACCCAAAACAGTCGACCCAATAATTATCATAGTCCAGCAGGGAATCGACATGAGAAGACGGAGAAACAAACCTGTCATTATTGCAAAAAAGCAGGTCATTTTATTTCGGTATGTCGCAAAAGGCAAAGAGACATTCAAAATGGCACACACATGGCAGTTTCCATGGGTCAATCAGCATATAGAATGCCCAAATCCTCGCTTCCTAGAATTAAGCCTGGGAACCATAGTGTCCATGTTGCACAGCCTTTAGTCCAACCTGAGCGCACACCACCCAGTAGGGAACATCTCCTAGAACAGGAAGTTGAAAGCTTAAGGCGACAACTTGAACAGATGTCGCAAAATTTCTCACAAAATCCATCATTCAGTGTAACTGCACAACCTGCCTTCCCTGAGAAAGATATGGCATCTCAGTGTTCTGCACAGCTACCTACTTACAAATGTGGATCAGACATTGTGCTACAGTATCCCACTGACCAGAATGTGGACGATTTTCCAGTAGATATTCACAAGAGTAGCAGAACGAATAAAAAAAAGTCAACTTCTAAGAATAAGTTGCAGTCCAAGGCTAGGAACAAAGTGTCAACTAGTGATAACAAAAATCGTTCAAGTATACGATGGTATGAAAAGTATACTCCCACCAAATCCCTCTCCCTTCAAGTGGGAATGATCGTAGGAATTATTATTATGGCAATAATATGCCCATTGACTGTTGGAGTAGAGCATGATTTCTACCAATGTGGTCATGGCCGCAGCGGCCATCCAATCGCAATACCAAAGACAATGGATTGCAAAATGCCTTCAAAGGAAGTGCCAAAGAAGGTCCAACTGAAGCTCTACCAGCCAAACCACAAACCAGCCACAATCGAAGCATGGAAATGCAGACTTTGACAAAGAACAATCTGCACCAATGTTGGATTCTTCGGTGCAAAAGGAATCATGTTGGATCAAATCAAAGAAAGGCCTCTTATCATGGGTGAATGTAAAGCCGTTATTGAAACCAAACATTATCGGGATCATCTCCTAGTCCCACTTGCTTCCAATGAATCCTGGACGACCAATCTTACGCTCGATGTTCGGTTTGAATGGTGTTGTCGAGATAAATGTTTCACTGTAGAGAATTTAATTCTGGAGAAAGGACAGATTGCCACCACCGATGGTCACACCTTATCAAGTGATCTTGGCAATATGGGATCATGTTATGCACCCAGCGGGTACTGTGACACCCAAGACGGAGTGATAGTATGGGATGCATCAAAGATAGTCTCTCCTTGGAAATATGTTGAACTACGGACATATTCAGCAGTTTATAGCAGCTCATTCTATGTTATTGATGCCATTCAGGGTGCATTCTCAATTCTCAATGTACCACTGAGTGAGATAAAAGGACGCCACTGCTTACCTGTTGATGCCATCTTAACTCATCAAGGTGTAGCCCTAAAAATCATTAATAGGTACAGAACAAAAAGAGCCTCCAATCCCTCTCGTCCCTCACGACCACAACCACCCAAACCAGTTGATCCAGTCAATGCTAAGCTACAGTACTTGGAAGCCAAAATATTGGCATTAGAAACAAATGATTTTCGTGAAGTGTGGTCAAACTTTTGCCACATGAACAACCGACAGATAAATATAATCCACCAGCTATTACAATTAGATGCAATCCTTGGAGCTCGAGTACTCCTCAACGGAAAGGACATTCACGCCAAGTTTGCTGGAGAAGCTTTATTAGTATGGGAATGCAAAAAGTATACAGCATCTAAAATCTTCTGGGACTACCAAGTTAATGGAACATGCTATGAGCTCCTTCCTGTCCTTATTAACAACAAATTAATGTTTGCTACCCCAGGCAGTCACGATTTAGTTTCCACTTCACTTACCATAAATTGTAACCATCATATAAGTGGAATCTTTCAAAACACCCCACAGGATTGGAGAACTGAACGGGGACCTGTCCATGTAAGCATGCTCCCCGCAGAATTGTTGATGCATTCAGTGCCTAATGTAACTATATTCAATGCGCCAGCAATATTTTATGACCAATTAGAAGGCACCATTAATGGCCTGGGAATGTTCAAAAATTACATGAGTAAAGTGATGAAACTTCAAACACAAATGAACCAACTTATAGAATACAATTCTGCTTTGTCACTACATCCATCAGCTCTCAAAGAAATGATTGAAGGTGCTGGAAATGCTGCAAGTAAAATGATGCAGGTACCCAGTAGAAGTCTTGAACATTTAATTGGTAGTGCCACAAAGGGAACTGCTGAATTAGCCAATAGGCTGTTAGCTGGACCATTACAACTGATATTTAACCTAATAGTCACGGTTGCAGCACTATTCGGGATAGTTTTCATCGTCTATCTAATAGTAAAATCAAAGCTTGGTTATTGCTTTCGATGTTTTTCAATGCCAACATTTTTGAGGCACAAAAACCACAGAGTTGGAAACCAGAAAATACTTTTCAATGGTGCACGTGACACAGTAACAATCTCTGGTTATGAACCATTGAGAAATAATCAAATACCAAGACTCCTACCAGCAAATAGAGAAGCGTCCATTTCATACGTTGCTGATGGCAACTCTAACATAAAACAGCCATTGATATTTGTCACTGCTAGTGGTACTGGTACATTAGCCTTGATTGACACTGGAGCCACACTATCTTTGCTGAGTAAGAGCCATCTCCAAAAAATATATCAGAACAATGTTTCCAAAAATCAACCCATCATCAATTTAATTGACCTGCCACTAGGTGCAACCTCTTTAACGGGTCACATTGTACAATTGGCTGGTCACGTACAGCTACCTACTGTAATCAACGATTTTCAAATAATGATGAAAGTTTTTGTAATGGACAACTGTCCTCAACAAATGATTTTGGGCAACGATTTTCTTGTCCAGGTAGGTGGTAAAATGACCATTGATATCATAAGAAAATGGGTTCGTTTTGATGTCGGGTCTCAGATTCCCTTAATTGAAGGCCTCAAATCCTGTCCAACACAGGGGGAAATGCCAAAAGTAAAGAAAATGCCCATCCATTTATCTGAATCGAAAATTGTACCACCTCGTAGTATTATCAAGTTAACTACACTACAAAAGGCCCCAAATTTGCCAGAACAAGTCAACCTTGTCTCACCTGCAGACACTCTGATGCAACGAAATAATCTGATTATTAAAGAAATGCTGGTAACCCAGAATACACCTATTGAAGTCATCTGTCAAAACCCAACTGTAGCACCGGTAAAATTGTTCAAAAATACGACACTAGGGTATATAGAAACGTTTAGCCAGAGCAATGTTGTAAAAATGGAGTCCATCCTATTCATTGAAGATAAAGATATCAATAGCTCAGCTGAAAACCTCATTGAACAAAAGCTAAGAAACTGTCCAGCTAATCAATATGATATTATGAGCCAATTTTTAATCAATAATATGGACATTTTTGCCCTCTCTGATGCTGACCTCGGAAGAACTGATATAACGAAGCATAACATAGAAACCCATGATCATCCACCAATAAAACAATGACCTTATCGTGTCCCTTTTTCCCAAAGAAAAATCATTGATGATAATGTACAGGATCTTTTGAGTAGGAAACTCATACAACCATCAACCAGCCCATGGTCAAGTCCTGTAGTACCTGTCAAAAAGAAAGATGGATCTATAAGATTCTGTGTCAACTACCGTAAGCTCAATGACATCACAAAGAAAGATGTATTTCCGCTACCTCGTATTGATGATATACTTGACACTGTAGGGAAATCTAGATACTTTTCCACATTGGATCTTGCCTCAGGCTACTGGCAGGTGGAAGTAGATCAAACAGATCGTGAAAAAACGGCATTCACAACCTATTCAGGATTATAGGAATTCAATGTTATGCCATTTGGACTTTGCAATGCCCCAGCGACATTCCAAAGAACCATGAACAAAGTTTTGGCTGGCCTCGAATGGAAAAACTGTTTTGTTTATCTGGATGACATTTTGGTCTGCACAGAGACAGTCGAGAAGCATAAAGAAGTGCTTGAAGAAGTTTTTAAATGGCTGCGATTGACAAATCTCAAGTTGAAGTTGAAAAAATGTCAATTTTTGCAGGAGGAGGTCAGTTTCCTCGGATATAAAGTCACTGCTATGGGCTTGAAAGCTGATGATTCAAAAATTAAAGCTGTCAAGGAGTTTCCACAGCCCAAGGATACAACACAGCTAAAATCCTTTCTAGGACTAGCATCCTTCTATAGAAAATTCATTCCCAGTTTTTGCAGATATTGCTCACCCGCTTCACAAACTTCTCTGTAAAGCCGTACTATTCCATTGGACAGATTCTTGTGAGCAAGCTTTCCAACAACTCAAGCAGGCATTAATTACAGCTCCTGTACTGGCTTACCCTGACTATACTAAACCCTTCATCATCAAAACTGATGCAAGTAAAGATGCTCTAGGAGCAGTACTTGCTCAAATTCACAATGATAATGAAAAGCCAATTGCGTACATCAGCCGAGCATTATGCAAGCATGAAAAGAACTATGCTGTAATTGAACTAGAGGCACTTGCTATTGTCTGGGCAATAAAGACCCTCCGACCTTACATTTATGGTCAGGAATGCATCCTTGTCACGGATCATGCACCACTGCAGTACATTTACAAGAATCCATCTACCAGCTCGAGATTGACAAGATGGAAGATGGCGCTGTTGGAATATAATATCTCCATTAAATACAAACCAGGAAAGAATAACAATGATGCAGATGCCCTGTCTCGTATCAGAATGGATGATGAAAAAATAAATATGATACAAGGAATCGAAGAAGAAGATGATAGTTCAAATGAAGAGGATGACAGTGGAAGTCACAACGTGGTTGCCCAAGGGCAAAGAACTGATAGATTCTGCAAATGGATAATAGATTATCTCGGGAAAGCATACATTGATCCTACGATGTCTGCTGAAGATATCCAGTTCTTATCAGCTGAAGCCTCTCATTATATGATTTTGGACAATCTACTGTATCGTAGAGGTAACAAAGATAACCGATCACCTCGTATAGTAGTCCCACAGTCCCTGACAACAAAAATATTCAAATTGTACCATGAAGACAAGTTTAGTGGTCATTTAGGATTTATGAAAACGCTTGCCAAAATTTCCAAAAGATTCTATTGGCACAACCTGAATAATGACATTCATAAGATGTGCAAGGAGTGCATAAAATGCTTCTCCTACAAGCAACCGAATCAAAAGACAAAAGTTCCAATGCAATCCATATTGATCCCTGGGACTCCCTTTTCAATGATTGCAGTTGATGTTATGGGTCCCTTGCCTCTCACAGAGCATGGTAACAAATATCTTGTTGTTTTCATGGACTACTTTACTAAGTGGCCCGAGGTATTTGCAGTGAATAATGTCACAGCAGAGATAACAGCGAGACTTTTTGTAGAAAATATAGTTTGTCGCTTTGGTAGTCCACGTCAAATCCTCTCTGACTGTGGTACAAATTTTACATCAAAGTTATTTCGAGAAATAGCACGACTTTGCGAAACGGAACAGAAACTAACAACACCGTACCACCCCCAAAGCGATGGTATGGTAGAGCGTTTCAATCGCACACTGACAAATATGCTGAAAATGTATGTATCTACAACCCATGATAATTGGGATGCTCACTTACCATATGCCCTTTTCGCCTATCGAACATCAGTCCATGAATCCACCAAGGAAACACCCTTCTACTTACTATATGGACGTGATGCCCGGATTCCTGCAGATGAAAACTTTGCAGTGTACCGAAGCCCCTATGTTGAGAGCTTTTCATCATACAAAGAAGAGCTTCAAGATCGACTGACTGTGGCATGGCAAATAGCATCAGAACACATACAACAAGCACAACGACTGCAGAAAACCCAATATGATAAAACAGTCAAGATTGTAATCTTCAAGAAAGGAGATATAGTTTATTTGCATAATCCGACCGTAAAGCAGGGGAAGTGCCCCAAATATACGGTATGTTGGTATGGACCATATCGAATCATGAAGATGGACCCACCCAATGCCCACATACGACTTATAACAAAGCCAGATAGTCGCCTCGAAGTTGTTCATGTCAATCGGTTACGACTATTCACCACAGAGACCAAGCCTTTGTGAAATTGTATATTTCGGTGTAGGTTTTTCTTAAGGGGTGAGGTGTAACGAATGGTTTATTCGTTGATATTCATTATTTCTCGTTTTAACTTCCTTGTACAATTTTCTGTAATGTCCAATCTATCGCTTTTCCATAACTAACGTTTCTAGTTTGATTCCATGTTTTGTGTTTACTCTATCGCTATAATTTTGCTATAATTAGCTATCTATCGGAGCTCGATCGTTCTAACGGGAATAATATTTACTTAGCTGTTTTACTGCTTATAAACCTTTGTCATAATGATAGATTAGAGAGAGAGCTAGAGCCGATCTATCAGTGTGATTCGCCATAACTTTAGTTGCCTTACGCTATATTGTAACGGCTACTCAACATTTACGATATTGGCTTTGTATTACGGCTACCCAATAAAAGCTTAATATATCGTTATCGTTATATGGGGGGTCATCAAAACTAATTATTCGAATTTTGTATGCCAATTACACGAGCAATGACATTGGACGAGGTACGTACTAATTTAGATTTGTTGCGGGAACAGGTTCGTCAGGAGCTAGGTATCCAGAATCAGCAGCTCAATGCACTCCAGACCCCGCGACCCAATCTTATTCGGTTTGAGCCAGATTTCTTTCATGGTCGGCCCACTGAAAATTTCGAGTCTTGGTTGAATCGGTTTAACTTAGTTGCACAAGCACAAAAATGGGATGAAACATATAAACGACTAGTTTTCCCAACCTTGTTGCGGGACGCAGCAGAAATAGTTTATAATAGTCTTAGTGACACCCAACGCACCCAACTTGATTTTCTAGCTCTTACAGAGCTTTTCCGACAAAGATTTCGGCCACCACATATTAGTGACATTCGATCCATAGAGCTTCATGCTCGCCGTCAAAAATCGTCTGAAAGTGTTACAGATTTCAGTATTGCCATACAAAAATTAGTTCTTGAATCATATCCAGGTTTGCCACCTGATGCTATAGATACGCTCTGTAAAAGATTCTTCATTAATGGATTAAACCAGGACTTACGCCCTGATGTGATGAAACGTAGCCCCACAACGTTTTCTGAAGCAGAAATTTTGGCTAGGCAGCTAGAAACCCAACTACTAATTGAATCACAGTTGAGAGATAGAGAAAATAAGGAATGGTCAGGTTGCCACCGGGTAAATACCATAAAAACCCAAAACAGTCGACCCAATAATTATCATAGTCCAGCAGGGAATCGACATGAGAAGACGGAGAAACAAACCTGTCATTATTGCAAAAAAGCAGGTCATTTTATTTCGGTATGTCGCAAAAGGCAAAGAGACATTCAAAATGGCACACACATGGCAGTTTCCATGGGTCAATCAGCATATAGAATGCCCAAATCCTCGCTTCCTAGAATTAAGCCTGGGAACCATAGTGTCCATGTTGCACAGCCTTTAGTCCAACCTGAGCGCACACCACCCAGTAGGGAACATCTCCTAGAACAGGAAGTTGAAAGCTTAAGGCGACAACTTGAACAGATGTCGCAAAATTTCTCACAAAATCCATCATTCAGTGTAACTGCACAACCTGCCTTCCCTGAGAAAGATATGGCATCTCAGTGTTCTGCACAGCTACCTACTTACAAATGTGGATCAGACATTGTGCTACAGTATCCCACTGACCAGAATGTGGACGATTTTCCAGTAGATATTCACAAGAGTAGCAGAACGAATAAAAAAAAGTCAACTTCTAAGAATAAGTTGCAGTCCAAGGCTAGGAACAAAGTGTCAACTAGTGATAACAAAAATCGTTCAAGTATACGATGGTATGAAAAGTATACTCCCACCAAATCCCTCTCCCTTCAAGTGGGAATGATCGTAGGAATTATTATTATGGCAATAATATGCCCATTGACTGTTGGAGTAGAGCATGATTTCTACCAATGTGGTCATGGCCGCAGCGGCCATCCAATCGCAATACCAAAGACAATGGATTGCAAAATGCCTTCAAAGGAAGTGCCAAAGAAGGTCCAACTGAAGCTCTACCAGCCAAACCACAAACCAGCCACAATCGAAGCATGGAAATGCAGACTTTGACAAAGAACAATCTGCACCAATGTTGGATTCTTCGGTGCAAAAGGAATCATGTTGGATCAAATCAAAGAAAGGCCTCTTATCATGGGTGAATGTAAAGCCGTTATTGAAACCAAACATTATCGGGATCATCTCCTAGTCCCACTTGCTTCCAATGAATCCTGGACGACCAATCTTACGCTCGATGTTCGGTTTGAATGGTGTTGTCGAGATAAATGTTTCACTGTAGAGAATTTAATTCTGGAGAAAGGACAGATTGCCACCACCGATGGTCACACCTTATCAAGTGATCTTGGCAATATGGGATCATGTTATGCACCCAGCGGGTACTGTGACACCCAAGACGGAGTGATAGTATGGGATGCATCAAAGATAGTCTCTCCTTGGAAATATGTTGAACTACGGACATATTCAGCAGTTTATAGCAGCTCATTCTATGTTATTGATGCCATTCAGGGTGCATTCTCAATTCTCAATGTACCACTGAGTGAGATAAAAGGACGCCACTGCTTACCTGTTGATGCCATCTTAACTCATCAAGGTGTAGCCCTAAAAATCATTAATAGGTACAGAACAAAAAGAGCCTCCAATCCCTCTCGTCCCTCACGACCACAACCACCCAAACCAGTTGATCCAGTCAATGCTAAGCTACAGTACTTGGAAGCCAAAATATTGGCATTAGAAACAAATGATTTTCGTGAAGTGTGGTCAAACTTTTGCCACATGAACAACCGACAGATAAATATAATCCACCAGCTATTACAATTAGATGCAATCCTTGGAGCTCGAGTACTCCTCAACGGAAAGGACATTCACGCCAAGTTTGCTGGAGAAGCTTTATTAGTATGGGAATGCAAAAAGTATACAGCATCTAAAATCTTCTGGGACTACCAAGTTAATGGAACATGCTATGAGCTCCTTCCTGTCCTTATTAACAACAAATTAATGTTTGCTACCCCAGGCAGTCACGATTTAGTTTCCACTTCACTTACCATAAATTGTAACCATCATATAAGTGGAATCTTTCAAAACACCCCACAGGATTGGAGAACTGAACGGGGACCTGTCCATGTAAGCATGCTCCCCGCAGAATTGTTGATGCATTCAGTGCCTAATGTAACTATATTCAATGCGCCAGCAATATTTTATGACCAATTAGAAGGCACCATTAATGGCCTGGGAATGTTCAAAAATTACATGAGTAAAGTGATGAAACTTCAAACACAAATGAACCAACTTATAGAATACAATTCTGCTTTGTCACTACATCCATCAGCTCTCAAAGAAATGATTGAAGGTGCTGGAAATGCTGCAAGTAAAATGATGCAGGTACCCAGTAGAAGTCTTGAACATTTAATTGGTAGTGCCACAAAGGGAACTGCTGAATTAGCCAATAGGCTGTTAGCTGGACCATTACAACTGATATTTAACCTAATAGTCACGGTTGCAGCACTATTCGGGATAGTTTTCATCGTCTATCTAATAGTAAAATCAAAGCTTGGTTATTGCTTTCGATGTTTTTCAATGCCAACATTTTTGAGGCACAAAAACCACAGAGTTGGAAACCAGAAAATACTTTTCAATGGTGCACGTGACACAGTAACAATCTCTGGTTATGAACCATTGAGAAATAATCAAATACCAAGACTCCTACCAGCAAATAGAGAAGCGTCCATTTCATACGTTGCTGATGGCAACTCTAACATAAAACAGCCATTGATATTTGTCACTGCTAGTGGTACTGGTACATTAGCCTTGATTGACACTGGAGCCACACTATCTTTGCTGAGTAAGAGCCATCTCCAAAAAATATATCAGAACAATGTTTCCAAAAATCAACCCATCATCAATTTAATTGACCTGCCACTAGGTGCAACCTCTTTAACGGGTCACATTGTACAATTGGCTGGTCACGTACAGCTACCTACTGTAATCAACGATTTTCAAATAATGATGAAAGTTTTTGTAATGGACAACTGTCCTCAACAAATGATTTTGGGCAACGATTTTCTTGTCCAGGTAGGTGGTAAAATGACCATTGATATCATAAGAAAATGGGTTCGTTTTGATGTCGGGTCTCAGATTCCCTTAATTGAAGGCCTCAAATCCTGTCCAACACAGGGGGAAATGCCAAAAGTAAAGAAAATGCCCATCCATTTATCTGAATCGAAAATTGTACCACCTCGTAGTATTATCAAGTTAACTACACTACAAAAGGCCCCAAATTTGCCAGAACAAGTCAACCTTGTCTCACCTGCAGACACTCTGATGCAACGAAATAATCTGATTATTAAAGAAATGCTGGTAACCCAGAATACACCTATTGAAGTCATCTGTCAAAACCCAACTGTAGCACCGGTAAAATTGTTCAAAAATACGACACTAGGGTATATAGAAACGTTTAGCCAGAGCAATGTTGTAAAAATGGAGTCCATCCTATTCATTGAAGATAAAGATATCAATAGCTCAGCTGAAAACCTCATTGAACAAAAGCTAAGAAACTGTCCAGCTAATCAATATGATATTATGAGCCAATTTTTAATCAATAATATGGACATTTTTGCCCTCTCTGATGCTGACCTCGGAAGAACTGATATAACGAAGCATAACATAGAAACCCATGATCATCCACCAATAAAACAATGACCTTATCGTGTCCCTTTTTCCCAAAGAAAAATCATTGATGATAATGTACAGGATCTTTTGAGTAGGAAACTCATACAACCATCAACCAGCCCATGGTCAAGTCCTGTAGTACCTGTCAAAAAGAAAGATGGATCTATAAGATTCTGTGTCAACTACCGTAAGCTCAATGACATCACAAAGAAAGATGTATTTCCGCTACCTCGTATTGATGATATACTTGACACTGTAGGGAAATCTAGATACTTTTCCACATTGGATCTTGCCTCAGGCTACTGGCAGGTGGAAGTAGATCAAACAGATCGTGAAAAAACGGCATTCACAACCTATTCAGGATTATAGGAATTCAATGTTATGCCATTTGGACTTTGCAATGCCCCAGCGACATTCCAAAGAACCATGAACAAAGTTTTGGCTGGCCTCGAATGGAAAAACTGTTTTGTTTATCTGGATGACATTTTGGTCTGCACAGAGACAGTCGAGAAGCATAAAGAAGTGCTTGAAGAAGTTTTTAAATGGCTGCGATTGACAAATCTCAAGTTGAAGTTGAAAAAATGTCAATTTTTGCAGGAGGAGGTCAGTTTCCTCGGATATAAAGTCACTGCTATGGGCTTGAAAGCTGATGATTCAAAAATTAAAGCTGTCAAGGAGTTTCCACAGCCCAAGGATACAACACAGCTAAAATCCTTTCTAGGACTAGCATCCTTCTATAGAAAATTCATTCCCAGTTTTTGCAGATATTGCTCACCCGCTTCACAAACTTCTCTGTAAAGCCGTACTATTCCATTGGACAGATTCTTGTGAGCAAGCTTTCCAACAACTCAAGCAGGCATTAATTACAGCTCCTGTACTGGCTTACCCTGACTATACTAAACCCTTCATCATCAAAACTGATGCAAGTAAAGATGCTCTAGGAGCAGTACTTGCTCAAATTCACAATGATAATGAAAAGCCAATTGCGTACATCAGCCGAGCATTATGCAAGCATGAAAAGAACTATGCTGTAATTGAACTAGAGGCACTTGCTATTGTCTGGGCAATAAAGACCCTCCGACCTTACATTTATGGTCAGGAATGCATCCTTGTCACGGATCATGCACCACTGCAGTACATTTACAAGAATCCATCTACCAGCTCGAGATTGACAAGATGGAAGATGGCGCTGTTGGAATATAATATCTCCATTAAATACAAACCAGGAAAGAATAACAATGATGCAGATGCCCTGTCTCGTATCAGAATGGATGATGAAAAAATAAATATGATACAAGGAATCGAAGAAGAAGATGATAGTTCAAATGAAGAGGATGACAGTGGAAGTCACAACGTGGTTGCCCAAGGGCAAAGAACTGATAGATTCTGCAAATGGATAATAGATTATCTCGGGAAAGCATACATTGATCCTACGATGTCTGCTGAAGATATCCAGTTCTTATCAGCTGAAGCCTCTCATTATATGATTTTGGACAATCTACTGTATCGTAGAGGTAACAAAGATAACCGATCACCTCGTATAGTAGTCCCACAGTCCCTGACAACAAAAATATTCAAATTGTACCATGAAGACAAGTTTAGTGGTCATTTAGGATTTATGAAAACGCTTGCCAAAATTTCCAAAAGATTCTATTGGCACAACCTGAATAATGACATTCATAAGATGTGCAAGGAGTGCATAAAATGCTTCTCCTACAAGCAACCGAATCAAAAGACAAAAGTTCCAATGCAATCCATATTGATCCCTGGGACTCCCTTTTCAATGATTGCAGTTGATGTTATGGGTCCCTTGCCTCTCACAGAGCATGGTAACAAATATCTTGTTGTTTTCATGGACTACTTTACTAAGTGGCCCGAGGTATTTGCAGTGAATAATGTCACAGCAGAGATAACAGCGAGACTTTTTGTAGAAAATATAGTTTGTCGCTTTGGTAGTCCACGTCAAATCCTCTCTGACTGTGGTACAAATTTTACATCAAAGTTATTTCGAGAAATAGCACGACTTTGCGAAACGGAACAGAAACTAACAACACCGTACCACCCCCAAAGCGATGGTATGGTAGAGCGTTTCAATCGCACACTGACAAATATGCTGAAAATGTATGTATCTACAACCCATGATAATTGGGATGCTCACTTACCATATGCCCTTTTCGCCTATCGAACATCAGTCCATGAATCCACCAAGGAAACACCCTTCTACTTACTATATGGACGTGATGCCCGGATTCCTGCAGATGAAAACTTTGCAGTGTACCGAAGCCCCTATGTTGAGAGCTTTTCATCATACAAAGAAGAGCTTCAAGATCGACTGACTGTGGCATGGCAAATAGCATCAGAACACATACAACAAGCACAACGACTGCAGAAAACCCAATATGATAAAACAGTCAAGATTGTAATCTTCAAGAAAGGAGATATAGTTTATTTGCATAATCCGACCGTAAAGCAGGGGAAGTGCCCCAAATATACGGTATGTTGGTATGGACCATATCGAATCATGAAGATGGACCCACCCAATGCCCACATACGACTTATAACAAAGCCAGATAGTCGCCTCGAAGTTGTTCATGTCAATCGGTTACGACTATTCACCACAGAGACCAAGCCTTTGTGAAATTGTATATTTCGGTGTAGGTTTTTCTTAAGGGGTGAGGTGTAACGAATGGTTTATTCGTTGATATTCATTATTTCTCGTTTTAACTTCCTTGTACAATTTTCTGTAATGTCCAATCTATCGCTTTTCCATAACTAACGTTTCTAGTTTGATTCCATGTTTTGTGTTTACTCTATCGCTATAATTTTGCTATAATTAGCTATCTATCGGAGCTCGATCGTTCTAACGGGAATAATATTTACTTAGCTGTTTTACTGCTTATAAACCTTTGTCATAATGATAGATTAGAGAGAGAGCTAGAGCCGATCTATCAGTGTGATTCGCCATAACTTTAGTTGCCTTACGCTATATTGTAACGGCTACTCAACATTTACGATATTGGCTTTGTATTACGGCTACCCAATAAAAGCTTAATATATCGTTATCGTTATATGGGGGGTCATCAAAACTAATTATTCGAATTTTGTATGCCAATTACACGAGCAATGACATTGGACGAGGTACGTACTAATTTAGATTTGTTGCGGGAACAGGTTCGTCAGGAGCTAGGTATCCAGAATCAGCAGCTCAATGCACTCCAGACCCCGCGACCCAATCTTATTCGGTTTGAGCCAGATTTCTTTCATGGTCGGCCCACTGAAAATTTCGAGTCTTGGTTGAATCGGTTTAACTTAGTTGCACAAGCACAAAAATGGGATGAAACATATAAACGACTAGTTTTCCCAACCTTGTTGCGGGACGCAGCAGAAATAGTTTATAATAGTCTTAGTGACACCCAACGCACCCAACTTGATTTTCTAGCTCTTACAGAGCTTTTCCGACAAAGATTTCGGCCACCACATATTAGTGACATTCGATCCATAGAGCTTCATGCTCGCCGTCAAAAATCGTCTGAAAGTGTTACAGATTTCAGTATTGCCATACAAAAATTAGTTCTTGAATCATATCCAGGTTTGCCACCTGATGCTATAGATACGCTCTGTAAAAGATTCTTCATTAATGGATTAAACCAGGACTTACGCCCTGATGTGATGAAACGTAGCCCCACAACGTTTTCTGAAGCAGAAATTTTGGCTAGGCAGCTAGAAACCCAACTACTAATTGAATCACAGTTGAGAGATAGAGAAAATAAGGAATGGTCAGGTTGCCACCGGGTAAATACCATAAAAACCCAAAACAGTCGACCCAATAATTATCATAGTCCAGCAGGGAATCGACATGAGAAGACGGAGAAACAAACCTGTCATTATTGCAAAAAAGCAGGTCATTTTATTTCGGTATGTCGCAAAAGGCAAAGAGACATTCAAAATGGCACACACATGGCAGTTTCCATGGGTCAATCAGCATATAGAATGCCCAAATCCTCGCTTCCTAGAATTAAGCCTGGGAACCATAGTGTCCATGTTGCACAGCCTTTAGTCCAACCTGAGCGCACACCACCCAGTAGGGAACATCTCCTAGAACAGGAAGTTGAAAGCTTAAGGCGACAACTTGAACAGATGTCGCAAAATTTCTCACAAAATCCATCATTCAGTGTAACTGCACAACCTGCCTTCCCTGAGAAAGATATGGCATCTCAGTGTTCTGCACAGCTACCTACTTACAAATGTGGATCAGACATTGTGCTACAGTATCCCACTGACCAGAATGTGGACGATTTTCCAGTAGATATTCACAAGAGTAGCAGAACGAATAAAAAAAAGTCAACTTCTAAGAATAAGTTGCAGTCCAAGGCTAGGAACAAAGTGTCAACTAGTGATAACAAAAATCGTTCAAGTATACGATGGTATGAAAAGTATACTCCCACCAAATCCCTCTCCCTTCAAGTGGGAATGATCGTAGGAATTATTATTATGGCAATAATATGCCCATTGACTGTTGGAGTAGAGCATGATTTCTACCAATGTGGTCATGGCCGCAGCGGCCATCCAATCGCAATACCAAAGACAATGGATTGCAAAATGCCTTCAAAGGAAGTGCCAAAGAAGGTCCAACTGAAGCTCTACCAGCCAAACCACAAACCAGCCACAATCGAAGCATGGAAATGCAGACTTTGACAAAGAACAATCTGCACCAATGTTGGATTCTTCGGTGCAAAAGGAATCATGTTGGATCAAATCAAAGAAAGGCCTCTTATCATGGGTGAATGTAAAGCCGTTATTGAAACCAAACATTATCGGGATCATCTCCTAGTCCCACTTGCTTCCAATGAATCCTGGACGACCAATCTTACGCTCGATGTTCGGTTTGAATGGTGTTGTCGAGATAAATGTTTCACTGTAGAGAATTTAATTCTGGAGAAAGGACAGATTGCCACCACCGATGGTCACACCTTATCAAGTGATCTTGGCAATATGGGATCATGTTATGCACCCAGCGGGTACTGTGACACCCAAGACGGAGTGATAGTATGGGATGCATCAAAGATAGTCTCTCCTTGGAAATATGTTGAACTACGGACATATTCAGCAGTTTATAGCAGCTCATTCTATGTTATTGATGCCATTCAGGGTGCATTCTCAATTCTCAATGTACCACTGAGTGAGATAAAAGGACGCCACTGCTTACCTGTTGATGCCATCTTAACTCATCAAGGTGTAGCCCTAAAAATCATTAATAGGTACAGAACAAAAAGAGCCTCCAATCCCTCTCGTCCCTCACGACCACAACCACCCAAACCAGTTGATCCAGTCAATGCTAAGCTACAGTACTTGGAAGCCAAAATATTGGCATTAGAAACAAATGATTTTCGTGAAGTGTGGTCAAACTTTTGCCACATGAACAACCGACAGATAAATATAATCCACCAGCTATTACAATTAGATGCAATCCTTGGAGCTCGAGTACTCCTCAACGGAAAGGACATTCACGCCAAGTTTGCTGGAGAAGCTTTATTAGTATGGGAATGCAAAAAGTATACAGCATCTAAAATCTTCTGGGACTACCAAGTTAATGGAACATGCTATGAGCTCCTTCCTGTCCTTATTAACAACAAATTAATGTTTGCTACCCCAGGCAGTCACGATTTAGTTTCCACTTCACTTACCATAAATTGTAACCATCATATAAGTGGAATCTTTCAAAACACCCCACAGGATTGGAGAACTGAACGGGGACCTGTCCATGTAAGCATGCTCCCCGCAGAATTGTTGATGCATTCAGTGCCTAATGTAACTATATTCAATGCGCCAGCAATATTTTATGACCAATTAGAAGGCACCATTAATGGCCTGGGAATGTTCAAAAATTACATGAGTAAAGTGATGAAACTTCAAACACAAATGAACCAACTTATAGAATACAATTCTGCTTTGTCACTACATCCATCAGCTCTCAAAGAAATGATTGAAGGTGCTGGAAATGCTGCAAGTAAAATGATGCAGGTACCCAGTAGAAGTCTTGAACATTTAATTGGTAGTGCCACAAAGGGAACTGCTGAATTAGCCAATAGGCTGTTAGCTGGACCATTACAACTGATATTTAACCTAATAGTCACGGTTGCAGCACTATTCGGGATAGTTTTCATCGTCTATCTAATAGTAAAATCAAAGCTTGGTTATTGCTTTCGATGTTTTTCAATGCCAACATTTTTGAGGCACAAAAACCACAGAGTTGGAAACCAGAAAATACTTTTCAATGGTGCACGTGACACAGTAACAATCTCTGGTTATGAACCATTGAGAAATAATCAAATACCAAGACTCCTACCAGCAAATAGAGAAGCGTCCATTTCATACGTTGCTGATGGCAACTCTAACATAAAACAGCCATTGATATTTGTCACTGCTAGTGGTACTGGTACATTAGCCTTGATTGACACTGGAGCCACACTATCTTTGCTGAGTAAGAGCCATCTCCAAAAAATATATCAGAACAATGTTTCCAAAAATCAACCCATCATCAATTTAATTGACCTGCCACTAGGTGCAACCTCTTTAACGGGTCACATTGTACAATTGGCTGGTCACGTACAGCTACCTACTGTAATCAACGATTTTCAAATAATGATGAAAGTTTTTGTAATGGACAACTGTCCTCAACAAATGATTTTGGGCAACGATTTTCTTGTCCAGGTAGGTGGTAAAATGACCATTGATATCATAAGAAAATGGGTTCGTTTTGATGTCGGGTCTCAGATTCCCTTAATTGAAGGCCTCAAATCCTGTCCAACACAGGGGGAAATGCCAAAAGTAAAGAAAATGCCCATCCATTTATCTGAATCGAAAATTGTACCACCTCGTAGTATTATCAAGTTAACTACACTACAAAAGGCCCCAAATTTGCCAGAACAAGTCAACCTTGTCTCACCTGCAGACACTCTGATGCAACGAAATAATCTGATTATTAAAGAAATGCTGGTAACCCAGAATACACCTATTGAAGTCATCTGTCAAAACCCAACTGTAGCACCGGTAAAATTGTTCAAAAATACGACACTAGGGTATATAGAAACGTTTAGCCAGAGCAATGTTGTAAAAATGGAGTCCATCCTATTCATTGAAGATAAAGATATCAATAGCTCAGCTGAAAACCTCATTGAACAAAAGCTAAGAAACTGTCCAGCTAATCAATATGATATTATGAGCCAATTTTTAATCAATAATATGGACATTTTTGCCCTCTCTGATGCTGACCTCGGAAGAACTGATATAACGAAGCATAACATAGAAACCCATGATCATCCACCAATAAAACAATGACCTTATCGTGTCCCTTTTTCCCAAAGAAAAATCATTGATGATAATGTACAGGATCTTTTGAGTAGGAAACTCATACAACCATCAACCAGCCCATGGTCAAGTCCTGTAGTACCTGTCAAAAAGAAAGATGGATCTATAAGATTCTGTGTCAACTACCGTAAGCTCAATGACATCACAAAGAAAGATGTATTTCCGCTACCTCGTATTGATGATATACTTGACACTGTAGGGAAATCTAGATACTTTTCCACATTGGATCTTGCCTCAGGCTACTGGCAGGTGGAAGTAGATCAAACAGATCGTGAAAAAACGGCATTCACAACCTATTCAGGATTATAGGAATTCAATGTTATGCCATTTGGACTTTGCAATGCCCCAGCGACATTCCAAAGAACCATGAACAAAGTTTTGGCTGGCCTCGAATGGAAAAACTGTTTTGTTTATCTGGATGACATTTTGGTCTGCACAGAGACAGTCGAGAAGCATAAAGAAGTGCTTGAAGAAGTTTTTAAATGGCTGCGATTGACAAATCTCAAGTTGAAGTTGAAAAAATGTCAATTTTTGCAGGAGGAGGTCAGTTTCCTCGGATATAAAGTCACTGCTATGGGCTTGAAAGCTGATGATTCAAAAATTAAAGCTGTCAAGGAGTTTCCACAGCCCAAGGATACAACACAGCTAAAATCCTTTCTAGGACTAGCATCCTTCTATAGAAAATTCATTCCCAGTTTTTGCAGATATTGCTCACCCGCTTCACAAACTTCTCTGTAAAGCCGTACTATTCCATTGGACAGATTCTTGTGAGCAAGCTTTCCAACAACTCAAGCAGGCATTAATTACAGCTCCTGTACTGGCTTACCCTGACTATACTAAACCCTTCATCATCAAAACTGATGCAAGTAAAGATGCTCTAGGAGCAGTACTTGCTCAAATTCACAATGATAATGAAAAGCCAATTGCGTACATCAGCCGAGCATTATGCAAGCATGAAAAGAACTATGCTGTAATTGAACTAGAGGCACTTGCTATTGTCTGGGCAATAAAGACCCTCCGACCTTACATTTATGGTCAGGAATGCATCCTTGTCACGGATCATGCACCACTGCAGTACATTTACAAGAATCCATCTACCAGCTCGAGATTGACAAGATGGAAGATGGCGCTGTTGGAATATAATATCTCCATTAAATACAAACCAGGAAAGAATAACAATGATGCAGATGCCCTGTCTCGTATCAGAATGGATGATGAAAAAATAAATATGATACAAGGAATCGAAGAAGAAGATGATAGTTCAAATGAAGAGGATGACAGTGGAAGTCACAACGTGGTTGCCCAAGGGCAAAGAACTGATAGATTCTGCAAATGGATAATAGATTATCTCGGGAAAGCATACATTGATCCTACGATGTCTGCTGAAGATATCCAGTTCTTATCAGCTGAAGCCTCTCATTATATGATTTTGGACAATCTACTGTATCGTAGAGGTAACAAAGATAACCGATCACCTCGTATAGTAGTCCCACAGTCCCTGACAACAAAAATATTCAAATTGTACCATGAAGACAAGTTTAGTGGTCATTTAGGATTTATGAAAACGCTTGCCAAAATTTCCAAAAGATTCTATTGGCACAACCTGAATAATGACATTCATAAGATGTGCAAGGAGTGCATAAAATGCTTCTCCTACAAGCAACCGAATCAAAAGACAAAAGTTCCAATGCAATCCATATTGATCCCTGGGACTCCCTTTTCAATGATTGCAGTTGATGTTATGGGTCCCTTGCCTCTCACAGAGCATGGTAACAAATATCTTGTTGTTTTCATGGACTACTTTACTAAGTGGCCCGAGGTATTTGCAGTGAATAATGTCACAGCAGAGATAACAGCGAGACTTTTTGTAGAAAATATAGTTTGTCGCTTTGGTAGTCCACGTCAAATCCTCTCTGACTGTGGTACAAATTTTACATCAAAGTTATTTCGAGAAATAGCACGACTTTGCGAAACGGAACAGAAACTAACAACACCGTACCACCCCCAAAGCGATGGTATGGTAGAGCGTTTCAATCGCACACTGACAAATATGCTGAAAATGTATGTATCTACAACCCATGATAATTGGGATGCTCACTTACCATATGCCCTTTTCGCCTATCGAACATCAGTCCATGAATCCACCAAGGAAACACCCTTCTACTTACTATATGGACGTGATGCCCGGATTCCTGCAGATGAAAACTTTGCAGTGTACCGAAGCCCCTATGTTGAGAGCTTTTCATCATACAAAGAAGAGCTTCAAGATCGACTGACTGTGGCATGGCAAATAGCATCAGAACACATACAACAAGCACAACGACTGCAGAAAACCCAATATGATAAAACAGTCAAGATTGTAATCTTCAAGAAAGGAGATATAGTTTATTTGCATAATCCGACCGTAAAGCAGGGGAAGTGCCCCAAATATACGGTATGTTGGTATGGACCATATCGAATCATGAAGATGGACCCACCCAATGCCCACATACGACTTATAACAAAGCCAGATAGTCGCCTCGAAGTTGTTCATGTCAATCGGTTACGACTATTCACCACAGAGACCAAGCCTTTGTGAAATTGTATATTTCGGTGTAGGTTTTTCTTAAGGGGTGAGGTGTAACGAATGGTTTATTCGTTGATATTCATTATTTCTCGTTTTAACTTCCTTGTACAATTTTCTGTAATGTCCAATCTATCGCTTTTCCATAACTAACGTTTCTAGTTTGATTCCATGTTTTGTGTTTACTCTATCGCTATAATTTTGCTATAATTAGCTATCTATCGGAGCTCGATCGTTCTAACGGGAATAATATTTACTTAGCTGTTTTACTGCTTATAAACCTTTGTCATAATGATAGATTAGAGAGAGAGCTAGAGCCGATCTATCAGTGTGATTCGCCATAACTTTAGTTGCCTTACGCTATATTGTAACGGCTACTCAACATTTACGATATTGGCTTTGTATTACGGCTACCCAATAAAAGCTTAATATATCGTTATTGTTATACGAGCAACTCATTTGTTTCCCGCCGAGCCATATTCTAACAATGAGTTCGAATTTGCCCGTAATACGGACTGCTATATTGACGGGATTGAGTCCGACGAAAACGCCTACACAGGCTCCTACACAATCCATCGCGAATACCGAATTTGACACGGAAACGGCGATGGCCTTCGATTCGTTGCTCAAACAAACCGCTGAAGAATCATTCACGGTAAAAACGGAACTACCGTCCGAAACCGACGTTATACAACTCGAAAGCGAAGAAGAAGACGTATCCACAGCTGATACTACTACTCCTATAACGACGACTAAAACCAGGTCCTCGTTAACTCCGTTATCCAAAAACTTATCGTACAGCACATTCGAATTGGAATCAGAAGCGCTAAAAAATCAAAACATACAAGAAAAAGCCGCGCTGGTAAAAACCACTTCAATGTACGATATCTCGCGAATGGATGACGTAGAAGAAGACGAAACGAAAATGGTACCTCCAAAAATAGTACCTACGCGATACCGAATACCGAAGAAAAACGAGGAAGACACCTCTACTCCTATCAGTACCGAAACCGCCACTCCAGTTTTGGAGGTGAAAGACGATCGACTGTGCGACGAACACGGTGTACCCATTCGCAACGTCAGAGCGTATCAGTTGTCACTGTTTCGCAGACGAAATGCTATCGATAAACAATTGTGCACAATACAGGATTATCTGGACACTCACCCAGAAGATCCTAATTACGTGCCTCCACCTAAAAAACAACGCGAATCATGGGAAGATACACGTAGTAGAGAACGAAAAGAAACCGAATCACGGTCACGAGAACGACCCTCGCGGTCTACTGCCCGAAAGGAAAGCGACGATTATGACAGTCGAAAATATCGACATGGTGAATACGCGTCAAACGAGCGTCCTAGAAAATTTCACTGAGATCGCGAATATGGACGAGAACATCCTAGCGAATCAAAAGATCGACAAAAGAGAATCGAATGGGCTAGTGCCTTGAAACGCGATCAATTGCGAAAAGAACAGTTAGAGGGCCAACAGCCTCCGACGGCTGGCTCCGAACCGATGATCCACGAACCAACAACGTCGCAACAAGCGGAAACGACTGGCGAACAACAAAAATCGCAACGAACCGTCCGAGAATATAAAGTTCCATATCGACGACACAGTAGACAGCGTACACCACCTGAACAACGGTACCCCAGCGTACCTACAGCGCCTATTACGGCCCAAATCCAACCGAGAACGACCGATGAAGTAATTATCATTAATTATTTCAATCGTGCTCATTTGGATTTTGATCCCGTCATTTTACGTCAAGCCACTGCGGCTTCGCAACAAATAGCGCAGGACTTTCCTGACTATTTCCAAGCGCGATATTTGCGACGAGATCCACATTGCACAGAAGAACTTACTGCAGTTCTTCTAAGTTGGATGTGTGACTACTACAAGTATTACGGCGCTGAAAACGCAATCGTGATAACACAGCTCACGCTGTTCCTCTTCCATGCCAGACAGGCCTACGATTACAAAACGACCGATAATTTGTATTCGATGGCTCTACGCTACATTTTGCAATGCCTCACCGATACGCGAGCCCCGAATTATCCGGCAACTGAAGAAAGAAAGGCCATCATCCGAGATATACATCGCGAGTATCAAATCGAAATGGACAAGCGAGCCAAAGAAAAGAAAAAGAAAGACGTGATGATAAAGGCAAAAGCAGTCGTACCGCAAAAGTATCAAATGACACCGGCTCCCATCATCACTATGACAACGGCCGCGACGACTCAACCATCGACGGTTGGAGTTCGAACATCATTGGGCGCCGCGCAACGAGCTTTGGCCCCACGTGCGCCGACTACAAGCCAACCGATACAGATGCCTCCGCCGGGTATTCTGAAAGCGAGCAAAACCCCGGTCAAAGTTTTGCCTAAAGGTCGCGGATTTCCGCCGAAATGAGTCGAATTGGATAAGTATCACGATGCTAACGCATCTCTTTTCCTTTCACTAGTTTATTCTTTTTCCACTAGAATCTTTTCTTTCAAATCTCTAAAAATTTTAAATTTCTCGGTGTGAAATACTAGTTTTCATTTGCTCATCATTTTGTGCCGTAACATTTTTGTGATAACATTGTTTAAACTTTCTTTGTTTGTGTAGTATGTGCCGCAGAGTAGAGAAACAAGAAAGACAAACCGTCGAAAGAAACTTGCCTAAAAAACGAGCTAAACGCTCTCATTCGATCAAAACGTCAATTCACCACGACACATCGAAGTCGCTTGAGGGGATTTACATCGAAAGGGGGAGGAGTGTTGTGGAGCGATTTGGCGTAGTTGTAAAGCTCGTGTCGTTTGCGAAAAAAGATCAGCAAGTTTGAATAAGAAAGATCGTGAAGAGACCACCGAAGAGGCGTGGCTACAACGTGAAGAAATTATGAAAGTGTTTTTCATTAGATTGCGTTGTACTGTAGCCAAACGGTTGTGTTTTTTTTGTGTTTGTCTGAAAAGGTGTGAGGCGGCTGTTTTGTACATTAGTAAATCGTGTGAAAAGTGTGTTCTAGATTGAGTCAAACTATTTGGAAAATACTTTGAGTAAGCGAGTGAAACTCCTAAGCGGTTAAGATAGCACGGCCCGAGTTTTGGCATCCGAAAACCTTTGACGACCTGAGCGAAGATCCCTGGATAAATTGACACAGCGCTCTCTACGAGCCCGTCAATCTCCTGCGTTCGACTATCGTTGCCTTGATTCCGTTGAACACTCCGAGTGTTTCGTCTATAGCATTCCGCACGCTCTTCTACGTTCCGTACGTCTCTTCTAAAGGCGCGATAAATCGTCAAGCTACACAGCTAAATTCTCATCTGCGTCGTCATCTATTCACTTCTATTTTCTCACGCACGACACTTTAAATTACATGAGAAATGAACCGCTAAGGCACCAAAAAAACGATAAATCTTTCCGGCGCTAAGCACTGGAAAAAATTTAAGGTATTGACATTCTGCGAGGCTGGAAAATAAATTTGTCGAACATTTATTTCAAAAATTAGATTCGAATTTTCTCTGCATACAAATTTACCATTTCAAAAAAATTTAAAATCTGTAATTTAATCGTAAACTTTCGTAAATTTGACTAAAAACCTGTCAGTAAGAAGAACAGAAATTCTCCAAAAATACTTCCATGTAGTCTTCGAATTCAATTTAAGTTATGAAAGGAACAGTCGTTAATGATTATGAAAATTGTTAAGGATTTAATGGTAATTGAGGGTAGACATGCTAAAAGTTGCGTTTGAGCTATGTAATAAATGATAATGACTATTAAAAATCTAACCAGCGCGGAGCACCGGAAAATTTTGAGATTTGGACCTTCTAAAATGCACCAAAATACATATTTTCTGTGTATGATCCCCAAAATTTTCTTCCCGAAATGAGGAAAGAGCCAAAATGTGTTTTCGTTTTCCGATTTTTTCCCCCAAAAGGCGCGATTTGTGCGGAAAGACAGTGATTCTGGATCGTATTCGTAGAGATAATTGAAAACTGATGTATTCTCCTTATATTTTGAGGCGCACAAGTTTTTTTGCACATAGATAACCCAATTTTAGGCTGTAAAACTAAATTTATGCACCAACTTGCATGGTGTGTACTTATAAATCTGAGAACGCTCTTGATTTCATGAGTCTCCCGTTCAGGAAATACATTAAACAGATAATTGAAAATTTTTGGGTTAGTAACTCCGAATCTCAAACAATTTGTATATTTCACAATTTTCTCGAGTGCAAGACTGAGAAATACCGTTCTGTCTTTACGTTTATAGCATCTAAAACCCGATATAATGTAGATAATTGTTTTATCTTCTATTATTATTATTTTATTTAGATTTCAAATCTTTTGAAATTTATTGACATAACAAGTTTTTTGTTCAATTTTCGATCAGTTGAGCTGAAATTTGGTTAAAAAGATTCCCTGTTAAATTTCCTGCCATAAGTTTATTGAGAATTCGCAAAATCAAGGTACCCGGGTACCCAGGTAATGATAAAACGGGTACCCGGCAGAGGTCCCCAAGGTTAGATTTTTCAGGTAGGGGTAAAATTGAAAATTTGCGGGAGTAGTGTTCTAAATGTCCACTAAACACGTCATTTTGTCTCGGGATTAGGCAGCCAGTGATTGATTTTAAGGATTTTAGGTAGGGGTAATACCCCCTCATACCCCTCCCCATGGGGCACTCTGGTGCCCGGGCTGGAAGTTTCGGCTGTGTGAAGCACCATTCATGGCGCAAAGCACAGAGAAAATGGAAATATATAACTATTTTTTCAAAAATTGGCATTTTTTATCAACAACTTGACATTTTTCAGTATTTTTTTCTAACAAAAGCATGGGGACGCCTATGAAAGGAAAATCCTGTGTGGAATCACCTTCTGGGGGGTTCCAATGGCATTCCTTCAATTACATGTACACTATGTACTTAGGTAATGCTGGAATAACTTTTTTTAGAAAAGCCTGTCTTTAAGCCAGTGACAAAATATTAAAACTCTAACGATGTGTTTTAAATGAAAGCGTTCAGAAAACATTTGTGATGGATAATTCAGAGCTAATCAAGTTTTGGTTTAACTTTGAGTTCATGCAAAAAGATGCAGATTTATCGAAAATAACCTTATTCTCCGAACTATGGACATATTTATGAGCGCCAAGAATCTATATTATCGAGTATCAAATGTATGAATCTTCTAAATTAGGCTTAGAAGGATGAATTAAATACTCTTGATCCGAGCATTGTTAAGATCGTCACTATTTATACTTAGCTAGCTGTCCCTTGAATAATTCAATTATAGTCGTAAGTTATTTTTACTTTTTTTCTGAGTAACCGAGTTTTGAAGATTTTAGTGGTGCGCCGCGCTTTTCCACCTGGAAAAATAATGTAGCATAGATTCGGGTTTCTAAGAAACATTTTCGCATTACAGCCATTGCATCCCTTGAAGCAACTTTTTATATCCGTTCGATTCAGAAATTTTGCGGAAGTACTTTTTATGAATCGATCTTTTCCCAATTAATGATGAAGATTTTTTGAATTTTTTATCGGATGAAAATGTGTTTCTGATCGCAAAATATGAATGTATTTTTTTGAAATGAGATGGAAGTCCAATTTCCTAGCATATTAGAGTTTTGAAACAAACAAGTTTTCAAGCACTTTGTGTTGAAATGTTCGCTGCATTTTAAAGTTATTCGCTCTGTTCAATGTTTAGCTTGCTATGTTTATGGGGATTAGATTTTGAACTGGAAGAGTTTCGTTTCTAAGTGATTTTCGATGTACAAGTGGTACAAATTTCCGAGTTGCATTAAGTTTAGCATCAAACTGCATTTTAAAAATTAAATGCGGAAAAATGTTGGGGAAAATTTTATACCTCATTGTTCAGCTGAGAGAAAGTCTACGCGAAAAAGTTTTGCAATTATGTGTTTGATGTATATTTTTTCCATCATTTAGTAAAATATTTGAATAAAAACTCAAATTTTGAGAGATTCAGAATTAATATTGATTGATATTGATGATGTAATTTGCACAATATTGTGCAAATTTGAGCTCTCTATTGTTTTTTGCGCCTTATTGAATTCGCGATGGATCTCAGGTTCTATGTAACCATGCACACATTTTGTCGCTGTTATACATTTGGTTCAGCGATTATTTGTGTTCTGGTTATCAAGACCCGTATGACTGCTCCGACATGTTTATATTGCTGTATAATTTACGTGAAATCCATGTTGTGTCATATTTGTGTATCATCGTTTAATGTTTGTCGCGAGTTTACTTTAAGGAAGATCTGTCTGAGAAATGTTACTTTTGATTATTATGTAGGCATTGAAATAATAGTGTGAAAAAGATTGTGTTTTTGTGATGCGAATTTGACAGAACGATCTAGTACATTGTTTTGACCAGTGGCCAGGTCAGTTGACGCAATAATTGAGGAGGTTTATGCTCACATAAACAATTTTTAGATATTATATCGAACCTTGATGCATGAATTGCTCCACTTTGAAGATCTGAAGGTGCTCACTGCTCATTCTTTTTTTCATGATATTACATTTTTTTAATATTTTTGATGCTGAATGAAATTTGTGACCAAGAAGTTGCACACAACTCTACATATTCTTACCTAAGGATCAATGAAAATATGCATTTTTCAGTGCTCTAGAAAGTAAATGACATTTTTCTGGCTCTGAGCATCACTCGGCTGGTACGTAAACGTTCTGGATCCCAGTTGTTCTCATCATGTTTGCTTGCTTAGCTAACTCCTGGTCATTTTTAAATTGATAAAATTACTTAAATTCAAATTTCGGACAGACTCATCCTTAATTTTTCTTCCAAGAATCCAAAAGTAGTGTAAATATGCATCTCATTAAATACTGAGGAGGTAATCAGCATCAAGAAAAAGAGGGGTTTTCATTTTAAAATTTGTGGTATCATGTAGCATGAGGCGAACATAATTGTTTATTAATCAATGGCTAGTTTTCCAGAAAAAAATTAAAACTGAGCTCATTCTCGTCAAAGATCAAATAAACTGGGCTCTCTCGAAAATTAGTTGCTGTAAAGCTCAACATCCAGATTGCATGTGGAATTGCTCACTATGATTGCTATTTTCGGCTCTGAACATGTGCTATAATATTGATTGTTTTGCCCAATTCTGTCAGAGATCATAGTCATTCACAGATAACTTTGGAGCTATCTTATTGATTGGGAATTGCAGCCCACCAGCTAATGCATTGTTTTGAATTTCATTTAATACTGATGTCAACATGATTTTTCATCGGGCCAACTATGAGACCTATTTGATTTAGATTTAATATTTCTTAACAAAAAAATTCAACGTAATGTGCATTCATTTCTGTTTTTCTTTTTCGCTTCTGTTCATGGCCACTTCGCGTTCGTCCTAAAAGACAAAACATAATGGAGAAAAAGTAGGCACAACTTTTATGACGAATGCTCTAAAAACTAAATAAATAATATAATATAATGAGGTAGAACAAAATAAAATAAGGTAGAATAAAATAACATTGAAAAAGAAAACAGTCCTAGTGAAAAACCGATAGATCATAACGAGGGAAAATATAATAAGCCCAAAGTACACAGCGAATAATGAACACAGAAAAAATTATAATAGCGTGGAAACAAGTAGGGCACGTCTTGAATAAAAATAGAACTGAGCCATAGCAGGCGGCAAAAAAACACGCTGATGGAAAAGTCACTAAACTTTAAATGAGGATGCAGTGGAAAAATTAAAATCAGAATGCAGGATCACAAAATAATTGTTGCAAAAAATCGATAAGCCTGGAATGAAGAGGACCGTCTTGAGCATAAAACTGAGTGATAGCAGACAGAAAAATGAGTTGACGAAAAATTATGGATGATAAACATGAAAAAGACGCATCTTGAAAACATAGTTGACAAAAAACGTAGAGCAAAAAAATCGATAAACCCAAAATGAGAATGCTCCCTAGCAGATGGAAAACATTATAATCTCCAAAACAAGGCGCGCCTGGGAAATTGACGCTGCTCTGCTGGTGAAAAAAAGCCAGAAAAATAAAACAGACCGAGAATAGGCCGTAGAAAAAATCCACGAGTTACGCCCACGCAAGAAAATGTGGCTAGCATATAGATGAAGGGGAACAAGGCTGGTAAACAAGTGGCATATAAAGTGAAGGTGGGAACGCATGTAGACGCAAAAGTAAAGAGTAGAGGGGAAGAAGATGGAAGTATGATGACGAAATAAAATACCCTTGGAAAAAAGATGCGCAAGATGATAAAGAGTAGATCAGATAATAATGTTGCCATAGAACCAATATACTACAAAAAACAGGAACATCTGGAAAACCAAATCAATCAAGAGTAGAAAACCAATTCTGGAAGGCGGAAAATCAATAAAATTCAAATATTTAGGGATGCGAAAACTTTAAAAAAGTGATAATCTACAGGATGACTTCACGATGCTGGGAAGTTGTACGTTCAAAAAATCAAACAGCTTCCAGCTTTCACATTCTGGAAAATTCGATGATTGAAATATGTAGATTCTTCTCTCAATCAAGATGTTCTGTCACATTGACATTCAGAAGTGAAGTGATTGCAGTTATATCTGTATTATTTCAGATCATAAAATCAACACTATGTGGTGCGACAACAGTATGAAAATCCTACATTAGAGAAACAACGTACATAGTTAAAAACCATTTTGTTGATGCTTTTCCGTTATAACATTTCTTCACTGTTTCCCTTTAATTCTTTCCTCTGTTTCAGTTTCTTCCTTCCTATTTTCGAGTCACACAATTCGATGTCTCACTACTTGTCTTTTTTATTTTCATATTGCGTTCTTTCTGTTTGTTTCTCGGAGAATTTTCTCCATTTTTGTTTCCACACATTGTTTTACATTTCACTTATCCACGCCTTCTCTTTGTTATCTTATACTGCGTGGGTCGAAAAAAGGCGACTGGTACTAACTTATAGCTTTCAAACGGGAGAAGCTTTTTCGATACAGTTTCCTGTTGTCAATAGATAAAACATCTGGCATAAAAACTGCAAAATTTCAGCCATATTTCTCGAATATTGACCGCTAGAAGGAAAAACACTAACTACCAGTTTTTTTCCAAATTAATTTTGAAAAATTGACAAAATCAACATGTTTTACAACAAAAAACAACAATGCATTCAATCATGAGAACCATATAACAGCTGGGAAGTACAAGAGAGACGTTTTAGTGTGTCCTACTTTCCGTTTAACCAATAATTTTAATCATTTTTCGATCTGTTCGATGACAAAAGTGATTTTGTTTTTTTCCCATTTCAAAACAAAAGCTCTTGATTTTGGCAAAATTTTGCCAATTGTGAATCAGGAAGTTAATGACTTTAAATTAGGTGTAACTTACAAATCTGGGAGACTTAAATATTGTTGTGTGTAAAATTTCTCTCATGATCTGCTAGTTTCTGAGTCATTTTCAATTTGTTCTAAATCTCAGTATCAGAAACACATGATATGTTGGGGCCACTACGAAGTTACTCCTACGCTCCTACTGATCAATGGTATTGCAAATTTGGTAATCGCCTCATACTTGAATAAATGATCAGCATTAATTCTGATCAGCAGACTATACGATGGGGCACCAAGTTAAGACATCAAAGAAAAAGTCATTACTAAACAATGGGTGCCAAAGTGAGACCTGTGCCAGAGACCATACCATTATTAACAGCAAGTTACTGACGATAGTTCCCATTTTCATTCAAATGATATAACAGTAAATATGATAAAACAATGCAAGCCTAGTTTTTTTCAACTTTTAACAACTCACCTTCACTTACTTCTCCAGAATTGAGTTGGAATACCATATTATTACTATTATCAATATTATTCATCTTTCGCACAATACGATCATGCCGAACTGCATCAAATGAAGAATAAGAGGCTCATAGAGGCTGCAAACACAAATAAGCTGAATAGTTCACGCAGTGCAATTCTGCAAAACAGCCAATAAGTGTTCACAGCCACATTTGCCATACGAACGGGATGGTGATCTAGGGCTAATTTTTGAGAAAATTCCGAATTAATCGATAGGAACATTGTCTAATTCGGTGGCATTAGTTAATGGTAGATGTGGGGCTTTTGTAAAAACAAAAGCCAACAACCGGTAACATGCAAAAAACGAAAATACGAGATTATATTTATGACACACAAGGAGAGAAGCTCTTTTGAGGAGATTACAATCATTATCATTATGCACTGAAAAACTAAAAAAATGGTCATAAAGCTATTTTCGACAAATTTCAAATCAGTTTCCACATCTATGAAACCTCTAATTTAAAGCTAGGAAAATCAAAAACTCAATCAATTCTGATCTGAGTACTACAATTGAGTGATCAGGTGCGAACATGAAACAATTTTGAATTTTCACCTTATTGATGTCCTGTGGCCACTAAGTTCGAAAGCTTCATTTGAAAATTTTTTCAGTGCATATTGGCAAAATTATGGCACAAACAAACATTTTGTACAAAATTTGAACAATTAAAACAAAGTTCACATTGCAGAATTTTTTTTTAATTTTTATATTTTTCGGCTACATACTCAGAAATAATACACTAGAAAATTTTATCAACAAAATCGATATTCACATGAGATTTTATCACCAAAAGAAATTTTTTTCACCGGGATAGAGATAAGAAAAGATGAGAACTTACCTTACCCAAATCAATATTCGACTTCGAAGTCGTCATCACTGAGCCGATCTTCAACTGCAGGGTTATCACAGGTAATTTGGTCATCGAAATTATCACATGTCGATTTTGTACTAATTCGCTTCTTTGGTAAAAATCGTTGAGAATCTTTCACGGAAGCCAGCAGATGGTGATGCTGGAAAATCAGAGGCATGTACTTACTAGGTCCACGCATAACAAAGAATCGACGAATATGATTCATTTGAGCATGTAAACTTTCTATGCCTTGTTCCGAAAATGAACCGCATGATTGATGTTTCTTCACGAAATTTGGCACATGATCAGTAAGCATGTGCAGCTTTACAGTGGTCGTCCAATCGGGAAATTTCTTGATCATCATTTCTTTGAGGGCACGGCAAAGTTGGGATATGTTGTTGATTTCGACATCACTAAGGAAGCCAGTTTTAGTTGTTAAGTTGAAAATTTCACCCAACAGTACTAAAATATCATAGAATAACTTCCTGTGGTCGCTTTGGCTTTTCAGGCATTCGGTCAATAATTGAGGGCCATTTATTTCTTCATTGATCTTGAGCATTCGGAAGATGTGGTTGCCAACGAAAGAGCCAGAATGGTATGCTTTCAAATCGACTCCCAGAGCATCTAAGGCAGAAAAAAGTTCTTTTTCACAAGAACCTTGAGACCTCTCTAAATTTTCTGTCAACTTATCTGCATGAGTGGAATTTTCGTTGTATGATCTTTTGAGAGAAACCAGATTGTTCTTCAATGTTTCCTCGATATTGTTGCAGGTCTAAAAATGTTAAGTACATTTCATTGAAACATTAACACTGGACTTCTACAAAGGAAAACTCACCTGCAGTATACATGATAAATTATTCTGGCCTTTGCATTCAAAACACTCGAAGTCGTCTGGTTTAATCAACGACATTTGATGTTGAGTCAAAACGAGTGCACAAACCATATGTGTCATGTTCGGGCATTTCTTGCAATACAGCCAGTTGTTACAGTGCTGCTTGAAAAAAGGAGAACTCGAAAAGCAAAATGCTGAACAACAGTGCTTAGAAAGTCTAGCAGGCTTAACTTTGTTATCTATGCAGGTGGTAAGCATAGCCTTTAGCCGCTTGTATACATCTAAGTCTTCCTCCAAGAACTTGATTTCATTGGACAATTCCTGTATACGAGTCAAAATTGCACCTAAGATTAAAAGACAAATTTAGTAAATAAGGAGGGCTTCTTGCAAAAATAAAAGGATCTCACTGGTTAAAGCCGGGATGGACATTTCTTTACTCATCACATCCTTGCTGGTGCCAAGATCGAGATTGAACTTGTTGGTCAAGTCAATTTTCTTGCACAAAATCCGAATTTGTTTGAAGATGTCGTTGAACAATCCTAGAGGGATATGTAAAACAGGAGGTACAATATTTTCCAGATCTATTGGAAATAAAGGATATTGCACTTGTGAATTCCCGAGTTTTTGTGGAAAAATATTTCGAATTTTTGATACCTGATTAAGACCACTTAACTTGCAACTTCCAGTTCTCTTCAAGTCACCAAGTTGTATCAGGCAAAACAAACACGGGTATGATGACGATGGTCCTTGGTGGCCATTGAAATAGGACAGAAACATTGTATCGCCAACGAGGAAAAGCTTGATCTTGCGCTGTTCCAAAACACCATCGGCCAATGGATATGGTAAAGTCATTGTATCTTGAATCTGTCGCACTTGATCAGATAAATGGGTGAAAGCCGTCCGGATGTTATCAGCTTTGTCGGCACCTTCGTAAAATCCTATAATTCGGGTATTGTGGACGCTGTTTGGCTTCATGACATTGATGATACTGAGTGTCAATTTTGTGGTTTTTCCGCCATTGTCACCGCCAATTGCAATCCACACTTTCTTTTCAAATCGGGGATCGTCTTCTGCCAATTCGCCATTTTTGATGGTATCGGCCCAGCATTCCTCAATAAAATCAATTAAATTAGAGACGACAAGCAATGGTCTCTCAACTTTCTCATCTTTTTCAGTCAAAAGTATGTATGTAAATTTCAAATCAGACTTGACCTTGCGATTTGATGTTTCCACGATAGCTTTGTTTGTTGGAGCAAGGAAGTCAAAATTCAGTTTGGTCATGAAGCACTTGATTTTTCGGTAGTCATTCCATGAGAGGCCTAAAAAAGTATTCTGAATATAAACTTGAAGGATTGGTGCATTATGTAACAGAATAGAGTTCTATAAGTAAAATGCACTAAAAATTCAGAACTCAGTCAGTGACAAGAAAAAATCATGATCTATTGTGGAATACTGCTAAAAAGTATTACTTACCCAAGGCTAACTTGAAATCCAATGAATCCGATGCACTTAGACAAAAAGGAATTCCATTATGGAAATTCTGAAAAATATGTTGAGCAATCGGCGGATTATCAAGTAGAAAATCACCTAGAAAATGAAATAAATGTTTGCATTGACAATGACAGCAGCTGAAATCATGTAGAAGGATTGCTGATGAGGAAATGTGATAGGCAAAGCATCATGATCACAATATTTTCTTGCCATGAAGCAAAGCCTATGATACTTTCCATCAACAATCTTAACCTATATGATACATATATAAAAAAGTTTTAACATGTAGTGAACTTTACCTAGCAATTTTCCAATGTCTGTCGTAGCATCCCCTTTGCTCAGATGTTCTAAGAAATCACGCAAGATGTTCAGGCGTCTCTTTTTGTCACGCTGACGGGTTAAAGATGCGTACGACATAGATGGGTCCATTGTTGCAAAGTAGCACGTGTTTGTTGTCAAATTCGAGTGTATAATGGCCACTTTTCCATTTTCCTTAAAGAGAACTTAGTGTCATTGTGTCCCTCTTTTTCGGAATAGAAAAGATGGTCAGTAATAACTTTAGAAGAAACACGACTTTCAAGATTTATCACATCAGTTTTAAGTTTATCAACTAAATTTTTGAATTCAGAATTTTGCTCGTTTAGCTCAAGTATTTGACGTTTTGATACTATTAACTCAGCTTTTGTTTCAGCCAATTCTTGTGATTTTAATCGTAGATCCACTTTTAATCGATTGATCATTTCTTTCGAATCAGACATTTGGCTTGTTCCTGACAACACTACCATAGGTGTTGAGTGAACGACGTTGGAACCTGATAAATATATAATTGCACATATTTCAATAAAAAGAGAAAAACAAAATTTTTCCCTAGTATGCTGGAGTCAGGTGTTGCAAAGTCTCAATTGTGGGGAAAAAATTATGTTTGAGAAAAGAACAATGTACACAATTAATGAATTTTCTATCATTTTCGTCTGAAAATCGCCGATTTTTAAATTTTTCAGAGACAAATAATTTTTCTCGCGTCGGAATCTATCTTAACTCAACTCGCAGATGCGGAATTCAGCTCCTTAAACAGTCTCGAGTGAGGAAAAATATGAAGTACTCGAAAAAATCAGTTTTTTGAATTCAATGCATTTTCCATCATTTTCGTCTGAAAATCGCCGATTTTTAAATATTTTCCAGAGACAAATAATTTTTTTGCGCATCCGAATCTATCTTAACTCAACTCGCAGATGCGGAAATTCAGCTCCTTAAACAGTCTTGAGTGAGGAAAGAGATATGAAGTACTCGAAAAAATCAGTTTTTTGAATTCAATGCATTTTCCATCATTTTCGTCTAAAAATCGCCCATTTTTCAAATTGTTCAGAGACAAATAATTTTTCTGCGTCCGAATCTATCTTAACTCAACTCGCAGATGCGGAATTCAGCTCCTTAAACAGTCTCGAGTGTGGAAAGAGATAAAATTTTCGAAAAAATTATTTTTTTGAATTCAATGCATTTTCCATCATTTTCGTCTGAAAATCGCCGATTTTTGAAATTTTTCAGAGTCAAATAATTTTTCTTGCGTCCGAATCTATCTGAACTCAACATGCAGATGCGGAGTTTAGCTCCTTAAACAGTCTCGAGTGTGGAAAGAGATAAAATTTTCGAAAAAATCAGTTTTTCGAATTCAATGCATTTTCCATCATTTTCGTCTGAAAATCGCCGATTTTTGAAATTTTTCAGAGTCAAATAATTTTTCTCGCGTCCGAATCTATCTTAACTCAACTCGCAGATGCGGAATTCAGCTCCTTAAACAGTCTCGAGTGTGGAAAGAGATAAAATTTTCGAAAAAATTATTTTTTTGAATTCAATGCATTTTCCATCATTTTCGTCTGAAAATCGCCGATTTTTTAAATTTTTCAGAGACAATTTTTCTCGCGTCCGAATCTATCTTAACTCAACTCGCAGATGCAGAATCCAGCTCCTTAAACAGTCTCGAGTGTGGAAAGAGATAAAATTTTCGAAAAAATCAGTTTTTTGAATTTAATGCATTTTCCATCATTTTCGTCTGAAAATCGCCGATTTTTAAAATTTTTCAGAGTCAAATAATTTTTTTTGCGTCCGAATCTATCTTAACTCAACTCGCAGATGCGGAATTCAGCTCCTTAAACAGTCTCGAGTGTGGAAAGAGATAAAATTTTCGAAAAAATTGATTTTTAGAATTAATGTTTTCCATCATTTTGCATTTTCCATCATTTTCGTCTGAAAATCGCCGATTTTTTAAATTTTTCAGAGTCAAATAATTTTTTTTGCGTCCGAATCTATCTTAACTCAACTCGCAGATGCGGAATTCAGCTCCTTAAACAGTCTCGAGTGTGGAAAGAGATAAAATTTTCGAAAAAATCAGTTTTTTGAATTCAATGCATTTTCCATCATTTTCGTCTGAAAATCGCCGATTTTTGAAATTTTTCAGAGACAAATAATTTTTTTTGCGTCCGAATCTATCTTAACTCAACTCGCAGATGCGGAATTCAGCTCATTAAACAGTCTGGAGTGTGGAAAGAGATAAAATTTTCGAAAAAATCAGTTTTTCGAATTCAATGCATTTTCCATCATTTTCGTCTGAAAATCGCCGATTTTTGAAATTTTTCAGAGTCAAATAATTTTTTTTGCGCGTCCGAATCTATCTTAACTCAACTCGCAGATGCGGAATTCAGCTCCTTAAACAGTCTCGAGTGTGGAAAGAGATAAAATTTTCGAAAAAATCAGTTTTTTGAATTCAATGCATTTTCCATCATTTTCGTCTGAAAATCGCCGATTTTTGAAATTTTTCAGAGTCAAATAATTTTTTTGCGTCCGAATCTATCTTAACTCAACTCGCAGATGCGGAATTCAGCTCATTAAACAGTCTCGAGTGTGGAAAGAGATAAAATTTTCGAAAAAATCAGTTTTTCGAATTCAATGCATTTTCCATCATTTTCGTCTGAAAATCGCCGATTTTTGAAATTTTTCAGAGTCAAATAATTTTTTTTGCGTCCGAATCTATCTTAACTCAACTCGCAGATGCGGAATTCAGCTCCTTAAACAGTCTCGAGTGTGGAAAGAGATAAAATTTTCGAAAAAATCAGTTTTTTGAATTCAATGCATTTTCCATCATTTTCGTCTGAAAATCGCCGATTTTTTAAATTTTTCAGAGTCAAATAATTTTTCTCGCGTCCGAATCTATCTTAACTCAACTCGCAGATGCGGAATTCAGCTCCTTAAACAGTCTCGAGTGTGGAAAGAGATAAAATTTTCGAAAAAATCAGTTTTTCGAATTCAATGCATGTTCCATCATTTTCGTCTGAAAATCGCCGATTTTTGAAATTTTTCAGAGTCAAATAATTTTTTTTGCGTCCGAATCTATCTCAACTTAACTCGCAGATGCGGAATTCAGCTCATTAAACAGTCTCGAGTGTGGAAAGAGATAAAATTTTCGAAAATATCAGTTTTTTGAATTCAATGCATTTTCCATCATTTTCGTCTGCAAATCGCCGATTTTTTAAATTTTTCAGAGACAAATAATTTGTCTCGCGTCCGAATCTATCTTAACTCAACTCGCAGATGCAGGAATTCAGCTCCTTAAACAGTCTCGAGTGTGGAAAGAGATAAAATTTTCGAAAAAATCAGTTTTTTCGAATTCAATGCATTTTCCATCATTTTCGTCTGAAAATCGCCGATTTTTGAAATTTTTCAGAGTCAAATAATTTTTCTCGCGTCCGAATCTATCTTAACTCAACTCGCAGATGCGGAATTCAGCTCCTTAAACAGTCTCGAGTGTGGAAAGAGATAAAATTTTCGAAAAAATTATCAGTTTTTTGAATTCAATGCATTTTCCATCATTTTCCTCTGAAAATCGCCGATTTTCGAAATTTTTCAGAGACAAATAATTTGTTCTTGCGTCCGAATCTATATTAACTCAACTCGCAGATGCGGAATTCAGCTCCTTAAACAGTCTCGAGTGAGGAAAAGATATGAAGTACTCGAAAAAATCAGTTTTTCGAATTCAATGCATTTTCCATCATTTTCGTCTGAAAATCGCCGATTTTTGAAATTTTTCAGAGTCAAATAATTTTTTTTGCGTCCGAATCTATCTTAACTCAACTCGCAGATGCGGAATTCAGCTCATTAAACAGTCTCGAGTGTGGAAAGAGATAAAATTTTCGAAAAAATCAGTTTTTTGAATTTAATGCATTTTCCATCATTTTCGTCTGAAAATCGCCGATTTTTGAAATTTTTCAGAGTCAAATAATTTTTTTTGCGTCCGAATCTATCTTAACTCAACTCGCAGATGCGGAATTCAGCTCCTTAAACAGTCTCGAGTGTGGAAAGAGATAAAATTTTCGAAAATATCAGTTTTTTGAATTCAATGCATTTTCCATCATTTTCGTCTGAAAATCGCCGATTTTTGAAATTTTTCAGAGACAAATAATTTTTTTTGCGTCCGAATCTATCTTAACTCAACTCGCAGATGCGGAATTCAGCTCCTTAAACAGTCTCGAGTGTGGAAAGAGATAAAATTTTCGAAAAAATCAATTTTTTGAATTCAATGCATTTTCCATCATTTTCGTCTGAAAATCGCCGATTTTTTAAATTTTTCAGAGACAAATAATTTGTTTTGCGTCCGAATCTATCTTAACTCAACTCGCAGATGCGGAATTCAGCTCCTTAAACAGTCTCGAGTGTGGAAAGAGATAAAATTTTCGAAAAAATCAGTTTTTTGAATTCAATGCATTTTCCATCATTTTCGTCTGAAAATCGCCGATTTTTCAAATTTTTCAGAGACAAATAATTTTTCTCGCGTCCGAATCTATCTTAACTCAACTCGCAGATGCGGAATTCAGCTCCTTAAACAGTCTCGAGTGTGGAAAGAGATAAAATTTTCGAAAAAATCAGTTTTTTGAATTTAATGCATTTTCCATCATTTTCGTCTGAAAATCGCCGATTTTTGAAATTTTTCAGAGTCAAATAATTTTTTTTGCGTCCGAATCTATCTTAACTCAACTCGCAGATGCGGAATTCAGCTCCTTAAACAGTCTCGAGTGTGGAAAGAGATAAAATTTTCGAAAAAATCAGTTTTTCGAATTCAATGCATTTTCCATCATTTTCGTCTGAAAATCGCCGATTTTTGAAATTTTTCAGAGTCAAATAATTTTTTTTGCGTCCGAATCTATCTTAACTCAACTCGCAGATGCGGAATTCAGCTCCTTAAACAGTCTCGAGTGTGGAAAGAGATAAAATTTTCGAAAATAGAGTGAATTTAATCAATGCATTTTCCATCATTTTCGTCTGAAAATCGCCGATTTTTAAAATTTTTCAGAGTCAAATAATTTTTCTCGCGTCCGAATCTATCTTAACTCAACTCGCAGATGCGGAATTCAGCTCCTTAAACAGTCTCGAGTGTGGAAAGAGATAACATTTTCGAAAAAATTATTTTTTGAATCCAATGCATTTTCCATCATTTTCGTCTGAAAATCGCCGATTTTTCAAATTTTTCAGAGACAAATAATTTTTCTCGCGTCCGAATCTATCTTAACTCAACTCGCAGATGCGGAATTCAGCTCCTTAAACAGTCTCGAGTGTGGAAAGAGATAAAATTTTCGAAAAAATCAGTTTTTTGAATTCAATGCATTTTCCATCATTTTCGTCTGAAAATCGCCGATTTTTCAAATTTTTCAGAGACAAATAATTTTTCTCGCGTCCGAATCTATCTTAACTCAACTCGCAGATGCGGAATTCAGCTCCTTAAACAGTCTCGAGTGTGGAAAGAGATAAAATTTTCGAAAAAATTATTTTTTTGAATTCAATGCATTTTCCATCATTTTCCTCTGAAAATCGCCGATTTTCGAAATTTTTCAGAGACAAATAATTTTTCTTGCGTCCGAATCTATCTGAACTCAACATCGCAGATGCGGAGTTTAGCTCCTTAAACAGTCTCGAGTGAGGAAAAATATGAAGTACTCGAAAAAATCAGTTTTTCGAATTCAATGCATTTTCCATCATTTTCGTCTGAAAATCGCCGATTTTTGAAATTTTTCAGAGTCAAATAATTTTTTTTGCGTCCGAATCTATCTTAACTCAACTCGCAGATGCGGAATTCAGCTCCTTAAACAGTCTCGAGTGTGGAAAGAGATAAAATTTTCGAAAAAATCAGTTTTTCGAATTCAATGCATTTTCCATCATTTTCGTCTGAAAATCGCCGATTTTTGAAATTTTTCAGAGTCAAATAATTTTTTTTGCGTCCGAATCTATCTTAACTCAACTCGCAGATGCGGAATTCAGCTCATTAAACAGTCTCGAGTGTGGAAAGAGATAAAATTTTCGAAAAAATCAGTTTTTTGAATTCAGTGCATTTTCCATCATTTTCGTCTGAAAATCGCCGATTTTTTAAATTTTTCAGAGTCAAATAATTTTTTTTGCGTCCGAATCTATCTTAACTCAACTCGCAGATGCGGAATTCAGCTCCTTAAACAGTCTCGAGTGTGGAAAGAGATAAAATTTTCGAAAAAATCAGTTTTTCGAATTCAATGCATTTTCCATCATTTTCGTCTGAAAATCGCCGATTTTTGAAATTTTTCAGAGTCAAATAATTTTTTTTGCGTCCGAATCTATCTTAACTCAACTCGCAGATGCGGAATTCAGCTCCTTAAACAGTCTCGAGTGTGGAAAGAGATAAAATTTTCGAAAAAATCAGTTTTTTGAATTCAATGCATTTTCCATCATTTTCGTCTGAAAATCGCCGATTTTTGAAATTTTTCAGAGCCAAATAATTTTTCTCGCGTCCGAATCTATCTTAACTGAACTCGCAGATGCGGATTTCAGCTCCTTAAACAGTCTCGAGTGTGAAAAGAGATAAAATTTTCGAAAAATCAGTTTTTCGAATTCAATGCATTTTCCATCATTTTCGTCTGAAAATCGCCGATTTTTGAAATTTTTCAGAGTCAAATAATTTTTCTCGCGTCCGAATCTATCTTAACTCAACTCGCAGATGCGGAATTCAGCTCCTTAAACAGTCTCGAGTGTGGAAAGAGATAAAATTTTCGAAAAAATCAGTTTTTCGAATTCAATGCATTTTCCATCATTTTCGTCTGAAAATCGCCGATTTTTGAAATTTTTCAGAGTCAAATAATTTTTCTCGCGTCCGAATCTATCTTAACTCAACTCGCAGATGCGGAATTCAGCTCCTTAAACAGTCTCGAGTGTGGAAAGAGATAAAATTTTCGAAAAAATCAGTTTTTCGAATTCAATGCATTTTCCATCATTTTCGTCTGAAAATCGCCGATTTTTGAAATTTTTCAGAGTCAAATAATTTTTTTTGCGTCCGAATCTATCTTAACTCAACTCGCAGATGCGGATTTCAGCTCCTTAAACAGTCTCGAGTGTGGAAAGAGATAAAATTTTCGAAAAAATTATTTTTTTGAATTCAATGCATTTTCCATCATTTTCGTCTGAAAATCGCCGATTTTCGAAATTTTTCAGAGTCAAATAATTTTTTTTGCGTCCGAATCTATCTTAACTCAACTCGCATATGCGGAATTCAGCTCCTTATACAGTCTCGAGTGTGGAAAGAGATAAGATTTTCGAAAAAATCAGTTTTTTGAATTCAATGCATTTTCCATCATTTTCGTCTAAAAATCGCCGATTTTTCAAATTTTTCAGAGACAAATAATTTTTTTTGCGTCCGAATCTATGTTAACTCAACTCGCAGATGCGGAATTCAGCTGCTTAAACAGTCTCGAGTGTGGAAAGAGATAACATTTTCGAAAAAATCAGTTTTTTGAATTTAATGCATTTTCCATCATTTTCGTCTGAAAATCGCCGATTTTTAAAATTTTTCAGAGTCAAATAATTTTTCTCGCGTCCGAATCTATCTTAACTCAACTCGCAGATGCGGAATTCAGCTCCTTAAACAGTCTCGAGTGTGGAAAGAGATAACATTTTCGAAAAAATCAGTTTTTTGAATTTAATGCATTTTCCATCATTTTCGTCTGAAAATCGCCGATTTTTGAAATTTTTCAGAGTCAAATAATTTTTCTCGCGTCCGAATCTATCTTAACTCAACTCGCAGATGCGGAATTCAGCTCCTTAAACAGTCTCGAGTGTGGAAAGAGATAAAATTTTCGAAAAAATCAGTTTTTCGAATTCAATGCATTTTCCATCATTTTCGTCTGAAAATCGCCGATTTTTGAAATTTTTCAGAGTCAAATAATTTTTTTTGCGTCCGAATCTATCTTAACTCAACTCGCAGATGCAGAATCCAGCTCCTTAAACAGTCTCGAGTGTGGAAAGAGATAAAATTTTCGAAAAAATCAGTTTTTTGAATTCAATGCATTTTCCATCATTTTCGTCTGAAAATCGCCGATTTTTGAAATTTTTCAGAGCCAAATAATTTTTTTTGCGTCCGAATCTATCTTAACTCAACTCGCAGATGCGGAATTCAGCTCCTTAAACAGTCTCGAGTGTGAAAAGAGATAAAATTTTCGAAAAAATTATTTTTTTGAATTCAATGCATTTTCCATCATTTTCCTCTGAAAATCGCCGATTTTCGAAATTTTTCAGAGACAAATAATTTTTCTTGCGTCCGAATCTATCTTAACTCAACTCGCAGATGCGGAGTTTAGCTCCTTAAACAGTCTCGAGTGAGGAAAAATATGAAGTACTCGAAAAAATCAGTTTTTTGAATTTAATGCATTTTCCATCATTTTCGTCTGAAAATCGCCGATTTTTGAAATTTTTCAGAGACAAATAATTTTTCTCGCGTCCGAATCTATCTTAACTCAACTCGCAGATGCAGAATTCAGCTCCTTATACAGTCTCGAGTGTGGAAAGAGATAACATTTTCGAAAAAATCAGTTTTTCGAATTCAATGCATTTTCCATCATTTTCGTCTGAAAATCGCCGATTTTTGAAATTTTTCAGAGTCAAATAATTTTTTTCGCGTCCGAATCTATCTTAACTCAACTCGCAGATGCAGAATTCAGCTCCTTAAACAGTCTCGAGTGTGGAAAGAGATAAAATTTTCGAAAAAATTATTTTTTTGAATTCAATGCATTTTCCATTATTTTCCTCTGAAAATCGCCGATTTTCGAAATTTTTCAGAGACAAATAATTTTTCTTGCGTCCGAATCTATCTTAACTCAACTCGCATATGCGGAATTCAGCTCATTAAACAGTCTCGAGTGAGGAAAAATATGAAGTACTCGAAAAAATCAGTTTTTTGAATTTAATGCATTTTCCATCATTTTCGTCTGAAAATCGCCGATTTTTCAAATTTTTCAGAGTCAAATAATTTTTCTCGCGTCCGAATCTATCTTAACTCAACTCGCAGATGCGGAATTCAGCTGCTTAAACAGTCTCGAGTGTGGAAAGAGATAACATTTTCGAAAAAATTATTTTTTTGAATCCAATGCATTTTCCATCATTTTCCTCTGAAAATCGCCGATTTTTCAAATTTTTCAGAGACAATTTTTCTCGCGTCCGAATCTATCTTAACTCAACTCGCAGATGCAGAATTCAGCTCCTTATACAGTCTCGAGTGTGGAAAGAGATAAGATTTTCGAAAAAATCAGTTTTTTGAATTCAATGCATTTTCCATCATTTTCGTCTGAAAATCGCCGATTTTTCAAATTTTTCAGAGTCAAATAATTTTTCTCGCGTCCGAATCTATCTTAACTCAACTCGCAGATGCGGAATTCAGCTCCTTAAACAGTCTCGAGTGTGGAAAGAGATAACATTTTCGAAAAAATTATTTTTTTGAATCCAATGCATCATTTTCGTCTAATAATCGCCGATTTTTCAAATTTCTCAGAGCGAAATAATTTTTCTGGTGTCGAAATCAATCTGAACTCAACTCACAGATGCGGATTTAAACGCTCTCAAGCGTGAAATATATTTAATTTTCGAAAAAATTAATTTTGTTGAATTTAGTAATTTTGGATCATTTTTGCTTGAGAGTGGGAAGTTACATATGGGACTTGAACATCTCGAACTCCAACAATTATTTGCCATAATGACTAAAAGACCCAAAATTTTTTTCCACAAAATACTTCTAAAAATAATCCATTTAATGAAAAATGGTGGTATTTAGTGGCACTGTTTTTTTCCCCAAATCGTGCTTTTTCGGGGAAAAAAATTCGGAAGGGGGAAAAAAATTTTGGGCTCTTTCCCCATTTGGGGAAGAAAATTTTGGGGATCGGATACAGAAAAGATGCATTTTGATGCATTTTAGAATGTCATAATCTCAAAATTTTCCGGCGCTTCGCGCCGTTTATTACTTTAATAATCATTATTATGCATTACTTAGCTCAGGCGCGGCTTTTAGCACGTCTACCTTCATTTATCATATAATCTATGATAGTTTTCATCATCTTGAACATATTATCTCATGTTTTCATTGGTAATCTTCAATATTTTATCATGATATTTAATGAAGATTCGCATTTTTTCCTTTTGAGAAAGATCAGTACGTCAAGTCTCTAAGCTTTTTGATGCGATTATTTCTTTTCTAACGTAAAATCAACTCAAACGCTTCATGGAAATATCTTTCGGAAATTTATACCCTGCATACTCATATATTTTCGACCAAGCATGAGAGTTTGCAAATAAATTATACTGGTTTTAAAATTTTTCAAGTAAAATTCTAGAAATTACGACTTTTGAACACAAAATTCAAATCTAATTCTTGAAATAAATGTTCGGAAAATTGATTTTCCAGCGTCGCAGAATATCAATACCCAAAAAATTTTTCCGGCGCTTCGCGCCGGAAACATTAACATCCATTTTGGGTTCTCACTTGTCATTATAGAGAACCTAACCATCGATTTCTCATGTAATTCTCAAAGTCATTATGCTTTTGGATAGTTTACTTGAAAATTTGTTCCAATGCTTGTAGATTAAACTTTGAACTCGAAAATTTCAATTTTTTCCTAAATTTTAATGAATTAACGGGTCTAAAAACACCAGAAGGCTTTAAAAAGCTCATAAACACCTAAATAAAGCGTCTGTGAGCATTTTTAAGCGAAAAAAACGAGTTCGGGAAAATGGGGAAAAAAATTTTGACCCCTTTCCCCATTTGGGGAAAAGGCCCGGGGAAAAAAAACAGTGTTTAGTGGGGCTCACGTTTCTTGATGGGCGAATCAAAAAGCGTTGAAAAAGATTCCCCTTCAATCTCGAATATGGGCGAATCCTGGCGCTTTGACGAATCGTATGTGTGATCTTCATCGCTTGGACGAATACTGTCGCCACTTTGATCCATTGAACTTCTCTCGCCAGACTTGTTTAATGTTCTGAAAAAGTAAAAAATGCGAGTAAAGTTGAATGTTACAAAAATTAAAGAATTTACCGATTCTGAGCCTCACGAGCAGCCATTATCTTGGAAGAATGACCGCGCTTCTTCTTCCATGACGTTTTGGCTGAACTGTTGCTGTCAGCCATTGGAAGTAGAACCTAACTAGCCTCGGATCAAAAAACTAAGATGTTAATTACAGATCCAAAATTCTCAAGGGTAAAGTTTTATAAATTTTGATTCCTACAGCTTAAACAGATATTACTAAATTTGACCTAAATAAAGAACAGGGGTTAAACAGGCAGGCAGCAGCAGCAAACAAGCAAACGAAAACGGATTAACGGAATCGCGCTGGGCCGAAAACATTTTATTTTCTCAAACTACAGTAGACGAGGCAAATTCGATCGTTTAAAATTTGATAACGCTCACAACTTCTGATACAATCCTTCTGAGGCGACAACTTTTTCAAACAAAATTTCGTTCAAATCTGTTCTGTTACGATTGTAGAGGATCACGAGAGCTTTCGATCGCTATATTTTTATCAAAACTGTACAGCCAGTTTTCGAGAAAATTCTAATGGAAGAATGTTATATGTTTTCTATTAGATGACGTCAAACACATGGATGGTCGCGTATAGCACAGAGTGGGAATTGCTCTGGAGACTAATAATTCCCACATCTGTATTTCATGCTCTTGCACTGTTTCAAAAAATAATGAAAATAGATTATTTAAAGATTGGCATGGAAAAATGCTTAGAGACATCACAATGTCCATACATGGAAGGAAAACCACCATTTTCTTCAGGTTGTCCTTCATAAAAGTACCCAATGTTGAATACTGACTTCAACTTTTTTACAACTTTACCTTGCAACCAGACATCATGGCAACTATTGCGTGCTCCTGGTCTATACACAAATTTAGCTATGGCTGAGTCAGCCAAATTTTGTAGAGACGTTCTCTGCCATAACCTTCCTTGAAAAATATGTGATATGGCACAATGTAAACAATTCTGAGAGAGTCGTAAATACAATTGAACAAGGCATGTAGACTGGAAATCATTCATTTGACAAATCAGAGTAACTTACCTCTCTGTACCCGATTGGAATTATAGACACAATAGGAATACCACTGATGAGTATTTGGCATAATTTCAAGATCCTCTCATCAAATTTGTAGGTATTTTTGACCATGATCAACTCGTCAATGGCTAAATTTGAAATGTCAGGAATACGATTGGTTCGAAGTTTCCAAATTGATCGCCAGTCATTTTCATCAGCAAATGGGGCTTTTTCACTTGGCAATCATAAATCTAATAGTGAACAAAGTTGTGGGAAAATACACAGAAAAAGCAGGTTGAGAATTACATACAACATCCTAGATTTGTTAGGACCTTGCAGGACATAAGCAAGAATTCAAAATTTTTATGAATCCGAGTCTTCACAGGTTACCACTGTGGAGTAATACAGCATCATTTTCTTTTAATTTTGCGCAATAAGCATCTGATTTGTTGATAGTTTTCAAATTATTTCTTGTTCTTGTGCTCAGCTTATGTTTGGCAGTTGAGTATGGTAAAAGGTGTTGAATTTTGACCAGTACCATTTGGTCATTATCAAATTGTGTCATAGCAGCAAAATTCTCTTGAAGATTCGGAAATTTATGATGTGCTTACTCTGGGCACAGAACAGTTCCACAGTTAAAATACTATTCCTTGTGTTGAATAATGACTACTGGATCTCCTACATGCTCCCTATTTGGAGTAATTATCCGTTTTTGATAGCTGTATTCCTCAAGAAGTTCATGAGATTGTTGATCATTTTCATTTTACTTTGGAGGAAGTACTCTCTTCTGAAGGTTTTCCTGAGCAATACTTTATTTCCTTTTCTTGATTATCTTTTTTTTCTGTTGAAATATAATTGCAACTGCTTCACATGAACTGTTTTATCTGGTGCTGCTGAATTAAATGATAAAATAACATAGTTTGTTAGGGATTTTCGGACCACTATTTTGTAGGGTCCAACCCAGGCATGGCGATAGTTTACCATCAACTCCTTTTGCTCTTCTGTGGTTGATCAACCACCCAATTTGACCCACACTGTACTCAATTTCTTTTGCTTTTTTATCTTAGTAATGTTTCTGATTAGCTTGCCATTTTGACCATTAACAATTGGATCAATCACAGTTCTCAGTTCCTGATCAATGGGAAAGACTGGTTTTCATCCATAAATGAGTTCAAATTGGATGATGATAGTTGATGCATGCACTAAATTATTTTAGGCAAACACTACATATGGTAGCATTTGATCCCACTCTTCTCCATAAGCCTCTACACATGCTGCTAACATAGAAATCAGCATACAATTGAATCCTTCTACAAGTCCGTCAGTTTCTGGATGATAAGGGATGGTGAGGACCTTGGCGACATTTATTAATTTGCATAATTCGACCAGTACAGTATCTGTAAATTGTTTACCTTGATCTGTAAGAATCGCCTTAGGGGCACCATGCAACAAAATACATTCTCTATTAGAAATTTAGCAATGGTTTCTGTTTTCATGTTTTCCAAAGCTTGAGCTATAATCCATCTTGATGAATATTCACTACATACCACAACATATTTATAGCTGTTTACAGTCTTTGGAAGTTGCAGTATGTCCATGGCAATCAGATCGAACCTGCTGGGATGTTGCCAAGTGGAGATTTATTCTGTCTACCTCTTTTGACAGCCTGGCAAATTTTGCACAAATTAACCCAGCTCTGGACATTTGGCCAAATAGACTGCCACCAGTACTTACTTCGAATTTTGAATAAGGTTTTCACCATACCCATGTAACAACCAAAAATTGAATCATGAAAATACTCCAAGATGTTGCTCCTATTTTTCAAAGGAGCAACTAACTGCCATTCCTCTTCATTGCCAAGAAGGTGCTGGTAAAGTTGCTTATCTTCTGCCACTACAAATCTATGGGAATCATCAGCTATCTTTGATGCTAACTGTTCATCAACAGGCAGTTCACAATATACAAGAAAGCATATTAAATCTGCTCAGAATGGATTATTCCTTTGATCAAGACCCCAGGTTTTAGGAAAATCAGACTCAAACTTTGTGAGGTTCAATTTAGCTACAACATACTTAGCTACATGAGCAGCATTGCTGAGAGTAATCTGCAAAAAAATTAATTCAGCTTGTACATTAGAACTATCATCTGAACTGAAATTCTGTTTGGGCTCGGAGTACTCAACAAAATTTAAACATTGATTTAAATAATGCAGCAGTTTCACTTGCTGGATGAGCTGGACAATGTGACGGTCCATCAGCATTCAAATTATTTGTAGCCTTTCAATGGTTAAGAGTGAAGTTATACATTCCATGATCATCTTAAAATCTAACCATTGTTACCATTATACTTCTACAAAGCAAAAACTGAAGAACTATTCAACACTAAATCGAACTCATGACCGAAAATATAAGAACGAAAAACATTTGTTGTAGCCCAGTGGACAGCTAGCATCTCTTTCTCATTGATATGCCATTTTCATTCTTGATCAGAAAGTACCCTACTAGCATATGCTACTGCCCATTTTTCAGTTTCGTCTTGCTGTGCCAATACAGCACCAATTCCTCTGTCACTGGCATCAGTGTAGATAGTGAAACATTTCTTAAAATCAGGCTGGCTAACAAAGAGTAAGGTAATATAGAGCTTCAGACTTAAGACTATTGAAGGTTTCAGTACACTTGTCCATCTAAAGAAATCTGTTGCCACTTTTCCTAAGGTCCACGAGGAGAGTCGCCTTTTGTGAAAAAATGACCATAAAGCGTCGATAGTATTGAATGAATCTGAGGAAAGATGACAGTTCTTCTTTGCTTTGGAGCACGGGCCACGTCTGCATGCAATCGATTTTACTGGGATCGGGCTTAATACCTTCTGGTGAGATGATATGGCCTAGGAAAAGTACTGTCCATCGACAAAATCACATTTTTCAAATTTTAAAATTAAGCCAGCTTGTTTTAATCTATCAAAAACTTCTTGTAAAAGCACCAGATGCTCTCGAAATGAATTGGAATACACGATGACGTCATCAAGCTACACCATTCAAAAATTCCAACAATCCTGGCGAAGAACAATGTCCATTAATCACTGAAACATTGAGGGCACATTACAAAGATCAAAGGGCGTAACTGTAAATTCAAAAAGCCCTTTTCAGTAATGAATGCCATCTTTTCTTTACTGTCTTCCTCCAACCCCACCTGCCACTATCCACGAGAATGGTCTAGTGTTGAAAAAAGTTTTGCATTTCCCAAAGCATCTAGAGTCTCATCAATTTGAAGAAGTGAACATACGTCTTTCTTTGTGACAGCATTCAAAAGATGAAAATCAATGCAGGGCTGCCAGCTACCATTCTTTTTCTGAAATAAGACGAAGTTGGCTCGATAAGGGCTGCAGGAATACTGGATTACTCAAAACTGCAACATTTTTCCAACTTTGTAATCAATAATATGCATCTGTGCCTCGGGTATCTGATGTACTGGCTGCACTACTGGCGGCTCCTTTCCTGTGTTGATCTGGTGGTTTACTGTGTCAGACTGACCAATTTTTTCAGTCAATTCGGCAAACAAAACGGAATTTTCCTCCAACATCCCCACGAGTTCCTCCCTTTCCTTTTTGCTCAGTATACTCTATCTCAGTTTCAGTGGAGGATTCAAGTCTCTCACGAAAATACATTCCATAGTGACATCCCTATTGCCACCTCTCTGAACTCAGGCAGAAATATTTTTCTCTTCCAATGGAAACAGTTTTCGAATTTCAAGCCCCTTTGTGCACTGAAAGGGCGCCTTTCCAAAATTCATCAACATGACAGGGATGCATCCATCCTGACCTCTACAAGCGAGTTTGTGCTGCAACAAGTCAATTGTTCCGATGGTAAAGTTGTACTCTCCATTACACTGATGTTTCCTTCTATAGCTTGTCTACTGATCCACTCGTATACAAGATGCTGCTTGGAGGGGTATTCCGATGTGAGTGATTTTCAAATGAGCAATTCCCAAGTGAGCGATTCTCAAGTGAATGATTCCCAAGTAAACGATTCCCAAGTGAGTGAATTCCCAAGTGAGCAAATTCTTAAGTGAAAGAATTCCCAAGTGAGCGGTTCCCATGTGAGCGATTCCCATGAGTGAATTCCCAAGTGAGCAAACTCCCAAGTGGGCGATTGCCATGTGAGCGATTCCTAATTGAGCAAATTCCCAATTGAGTGATTCTCATGTCAACGATTCCCAATTGAGTGAATTTCCAAATGAGCAAATTCCCAAGTGAGTGATTCCCATGTGAGTGATTTCCAATTGAGTGAATTCCCCAGCAAGCATATTCCCAATTGGACGATTCCAAATGAGCAATCAAGAATGTAGTGACACTTTCTTCATATTTTCCTTCTTTACCTTATATGTTTCTTTGTATGTATTTTTTTCCAAATCCTCAGGTTTTTCAAATTTTTGATTTGCAAATGAAGGTTGGATATTCCTGATTGACTCACTTTGTACGTCTGATGTTTGTAAATAGTTGAGATATGTTGATCTGTCTTAGAAAACAAATCATTGCAGAGAGCATCAAGTTTACGTAAAGAACCGCACATTTCCTTCATCTGTGACTCGAAATTTTGTTTCAACTCAGCAAAACTGGCGATGACCTCTGATTTACCTGACTTTTCCATCACATTTGCCAGATTTTCTATCTGAATCTGCATAGTTATTTTATGATCAAAGAATGACTGTTTAATTCGACTCAACATTGTTTGGTTCAACTCTGTGGACTCGTTTAGAGCAGATATATCACACATTACACTTGCGAATTTCAGCTCCAGATTTCTGATCGAATCACAAAGATCAACTCTATGGTTCTCCGATAACACTACACGATTTTCAGATGCTATCTCTTCAATACCATGAGTTAAAATGGCATGATTCTGATTCAGACTCTGACAGATTGGGATCAACCTGAGGAGATTAAGGAATCAACTTCTGTTTGTTTCTATCCTCTATCTCATTGTCATTCACTAGTAGTTAAAATAGAAAGCCTCGACATGCTTCACCTTTATACTTTTTCTGGCCTTTTAGAAATCTTAGAGAACCAGAGCGAGTCTAACGGACATTTTTTTAACTCAGACAAAGAAATTTTCATAAGTTTCTTACCAATAGATGTTATCTTGTTTCGTTTCAATGTAAAATCTTCTCTGTAAATCCTTTAAATCCAGATGTGTTGTAAATTTCAAATAAATGTATAAATTCAAATTATGAATACAGTTAACACATAAACTTAAATTGTTTTATGTGGAAGAAATAGGGGAATAAGGGAACAATAGGAAAATGTGGTGTAAACAATATGAAAAAAACGAAGTTGAGAAAAAATGAGAGATAGTGCAGATGACCTATGACATTTGTTGTCTCCCCATATTATGCACCACCTCTATTAAATTATACATTGTATCACCACTTGCCTTCCCAGATTGCCCCCATGTAATGGTTTTGGTATGTTGGTGGTATTGTGCCTGGATTCTAGCTACAAGTAGCGTTATGAGTTTGGTCTATAGATATTCTTGACCTCCCTCCTGATGCCCACACACTGGCCTAATGTGAAGCAAATTTACTAAAGAAAACAACTAACTCGTACATACGCAAAATTGACCCACTGAATGAAAATGAAAAGAAATATGCATCCAAAATATTTAGCATATAATAAACTAAATAGGCGATATGAAACAATAACAAAGGCCGAGAAAAATAAACTTATATTACAACAAAAATATAATTACAAACAAAATTATAAACTTTGGAAAAAGACGAAAAAATACAAATAATAAAAACATGGGTGGTCCAAAAATATACAGTGTCTCAAATATCTTATAATATACCCAAAAAAATCTGGGGGAACTCTATAAAATTTCATCTAAAGTCTAGCTGCTCATAACTGCATCAAAATCGAAGGTAAATCATCTCAAATCATACTTTTGAATAGATCTTAATGAGATCTATAGATTGATGATACCCATTTTGCTGCATTTCAGAAGAAAACATTCCTCATCTCACCTTGTCATAGGTGGGGCAGGAGTGTCAACCTATAATATACTTGGCCCCCTAAAATCTGACTAACCCCCCTAGAGCAAAAACGGTTATAGACATGCAGTTTTTTGCATAATATCCACCATATGGGCAAACATAGGGGTGTTGTAGTGGTGCGTGTGGCTATTAATTACGGAGCATGATCGACACTCACCACCAGCACTACAACCACAATTCCGAAACCATCCACGTGGCTCAGTTAGCACAGTTGGTAGAGCGTCTGCCTTGTATGCAGAAGGTCGAGGGTTCAAGCCCCTCACTGAGCATTATTTTTTTGACATGCCAGCCATGTGGATTTGGGCATACAACATTGGTGGCTGTTTCTCCAAGTAATATAAAATCTAATAGCAGGTAGATCTAGCTGAAGGTCGTTTTCATGAATAATGGCAACATTTATTGTTGTCCCATAATAATCAAGTACTTTGGAGGGACTATGGATTAATAATATTCTGAAGAATATTTCTATTGCATTTATCAATCAGCACCATTTTTATCAAATTATCAAGAATCTATCAATCAGCACAAATTTATTGAATTTTCACTACACACAACTCGAACCACATAGATTGAATAGACATTTTCATTATTAATTTTCTATTCAGGCGTGGATGGAAGAGTAAGCTGCAATACTTCATGCCTTAAGGCCCTGCTATACTTCACCAGCCATTGATGGTCAGTGACAGACTTCACCGGATGAAACACTGGTTGCTAATTTTTGCTGCTATACTTCATCCAGTGCGGTACCTACTGCAAATCTAAGGCAAAATGAAAATGCATTTTTGCATCATAATTCATATGTTATAACATACCTGATGGCTAACGATAGTTCAGAAATTTGGATTGAATCAAAATTGACAACCGGCGCCATCATTGAAAAGACATAGTGTAGCAGCTCGAAACCGGCAATCAAGTGTTTGCTATAATCTCAATGTCGTCAGGATTATTCCCATCCCGAGCTGTTAGGTTGCACTATTTTCTTAAATTTTTTTTATTTCTAGACTAGAATCCCTGAACGTGGGCTTACGCCTTAGTATTAGTTAATCTTAAGCCTGATGTGAGGATTGTTAACCCTGCAAGAAAATAATCTTGACATTGTGATTAACTGAAACTGGGGATTAGTGCTTTAGTGTTTCACACACTGAAAATCATATGACCTGGGTAACCAGTTTTCACAGTACTCATGTTACCCAGGTATTTTGCATATCCAACCTGCATACTATATTCAATTACTTGAACATCGGAGTATATTAGTGTTTTACTCATACAATATATTGTCATAAATTCGGGTAAACAGGCCACCTGGATACCTAAGTAGCACCAAGGTTTCATTTTTGAAAATGACTTATATATATGGGTGGATATACCCGGTACCCAAAATGCCTGGGCACACTGTATGAAGCATGACTGACAATCAACAATTTAATCCAGTCATTCAGATTATTTGCATATTGGGTTAGTACAACTAATCCCAAGTTTTTTATTGCGCTTAATGAGGCCTTTTCAATCACAGGCATAGGTTAGAAAACAAAATGACTACTATATATCAGTCACTCACTATTTTTCAGCTAAAGTTAGAGGCATATATTTGCATCAGTCCAGACTTAAAATGCTATATTGCTACTTGTTTGGTATTTCTCTACATTTGAGTGACGTCTACCATTAGCTTGCATATCATTATTTCATCCAGAAAAATTTTACTGTGGTTGATACAATGCTATGGGAGTGTGTGTGATGTCATTGTGTAGGAGGGGGGCTTTAATATTTAAAAATAATAACAAATAATATATATACAAAATTATGTTCGAGTTAAAACGCCCATCGTTCCAATAGTTGAAAGAAAAGCTGCATGCGATTAATCCGGTATACTGTATGTGATGCAAAGCCCCAAAGGTGGGCAAAGAAAGACGATCCGATCGTCATTAGCCATGGGGCAGGTTCCCTAGCACATGAAAAAACTGACAATTACAGTATGTTGTAGGGACAACCCTATGTTCAAAAATGGTTCCTGAAAAACGTAAGTGTGAAAATGAAGAATCGCCTAAGAATCAGAATTTCCTCGATTCTCGTGTTGGCTATCCATATGGATGTAGTCATGGAACCAATCAAAATTGGGCAGTCTTTGGAACCGCCCACTCCAGTGCACAGGTGCCATACTGTGTGGTTTACTGTCAATTGTCATGTGTCAGCATGTAACGCCCAGGTGCAGGAAGTGGTCGCTTCTCAGTCAAAATCCTAGAATACTTTTACTTGGTGGAAAGACAATCTTGCTATGATCCAATTAGACGGGAGTGCATGACAACTGAATGATGATAATACCACATTAATACAACACAATTCCCATAAAACGATTACACCAATAAATCAGATGAGTATACAAATGTTTTCCAAATAATGTGTGAAAATGCAATACAATTTACACTATGAAAATACGTAATAATGACTAACTTTTCACCACGCTTTTCTTCTTCTATACCACTCCTTTAGACCATGTCTTTGCGCCATGGGGGGTCCGCTTCCACAATTTCTTTTCTGGCTAATTGTTGCTTCCCTTTGCATGCTTCCATTTAGTGTATCCTTTTTTTACCACGCCTTCATGCTTTCAGTTATTGTATGCTTAACCACACCTACATGCTTTAGTTTATGCTTAGCTTCCACGTCTACATGTTTTAGTTTATCATATGATTTATTACCATGCCTACATGCTTTAGCTTCTCGTATGCTTTACTGTTTCCATGTGTTCCATTTGAGTCTTGCATCTGGGTCGAGGTTTTTGCATTTTATTATATGGCAATTGATTTTGAGACTTTGGGGGGATACTGTATTTCTTGGGAATGTGCATCTTTATGTAACTCGAGTGGGTTATAAAAACAGGTGCCGATGTGTTAAATTATTATGCAAGGATTCCAAATTGGGTATATAATGGATTTTGGCTACAAGAACGCTCAAAACAAAGTACTTATGCAACACTTAAAAATGTAAAGGAGTGTCAATATGATGGGAACTAGACACACTAGAAAATACATTGTCACATCAAGTAGACTAGGAGCCATGTCACATTAAACGAATAGGTGATCAGTCACATTGATGGGAAAACCCATACCATATCCCGTAAGAAATATGGCCATAACACTGTAGGTGGCATACTGTGACATCGTTGGGTGGCTTTGTGAGGCTATCTACTTCAGGAACCTAACCCAGCTGGTACTACCACAGGAAAACCTATGGTGTACCTCGGCCTTGTCCTAGGGTTCAGCTGTAGAATAATGGACAACGCAGCCAGGTCAGGGGTGGCAATCCCTAGTCCTCATTCACTGAGAATGAGGGATGGTGCCATTCGTGGGATGGCTTACTGTAGGGGACCCGATTGCCAACCTAAATCCCCTAATTGGCCCTGACCTTAAGGGTTCGAGGGCTGTCTCAACTGAGGGTACTCTCAAGGGAAAACTGGCTTAAGGAAGATTCCCACAAATATACCTTCAACAATAATAACCCCTGAGAAGACTTACTAAATCCTCTTCTCAAAGTACTCGGCACTGGGCGATGGGTTCAAAGATCAAATGTGGGTCTGTAAGGTTTGTCAATGTTTGGGTCTATGGAGATTACAGGTTACTGTAGCTGAATAACCTGCAGATCGGACTGTTTACTGAAATGTTCTTAGTTTATTCTTTCTTCTTTAGAATCATCGACGAAAAGCGAAAACGTCAAGGGGCAAACGGCAGCGACGACGATCAAGAAAAACGCCAAGGTAAGATTGAAAAGGGAAATCGTAGTCTCGCAACGAAATTATGTTTCTTTCCAGGTTCCAAAGGACGCAAAGCCGGACGGAAAAGACGACGTTTTACCGACGACCCTACGATGAAATTGGGAGCAGAGAAGAAAAGCAGGTAAGCCAAATTTATTGGAAAATTGGTGAAGTAATTTTAGCATACAAAACAAGCATATTTATATAAATAAGAAGACATAAAAAATAGCATAAAAACTAGGTATTGACGTCATAAAGTAACATAAAATTATATCATAATCTAGGTAGGCGTAGTCGTAGAAAGAATTGCATGACGTAAAACGAAGATTCTTGACGTAATGGCTACAGTAGGATCGGATAACGTAGGTTTGCCTGGTGTGTGTGCGAATGGGGGAGAGTCGTCATTTACTGTAGGTTTCTTAATTATCGATCGATTTGTAGCGCCCTCACAGGTCCTGCAGATGGTGGAGAAGTGGGTTTGCTAATCTGAAAGTGATTCGGCATGGAGAATAGGCAAATGTGAGTCGGTGGGCAACAATATCAAAACGTTCCTCGTGGAGGCGACAGGGGTTCTTGATCAACAGGCAGTGGGTTAAACTCCTAAGTTGGGTTACGGTAACTGGCAACCCAGGGGAGACGGAAGGCAAATATGTAAACTTATTAGAGAGGCGGCAGATGCAGGCACAATATGCAAATTTATAATAAAAACGACGCAGGCAAATGCAGGAACGCAAGCTGTAAAAAGGCAAAGACCATTAGGCCCAAAAAATGAGTGCAAAGTTAACGAAACAAGCCCTTTTAAAGGGGCCCGTAATCCACAGTATGCCTTGGGCGGAGCTAAGACACACCCAAGCTAACTTCTGCAGTCGAAATGACTGCAGAAGATGCCTATGGTTACATAGACATTTTCCAGTTCACTACGTTAAGCATTGGGGCGAGTTTTCACTCTTCATGCTTAACATATGAACGTCATCTAGTGAGAATTTCCAACTACGCGTTTCAAGTTGTGAAATGTCGCCAGTTTTTACTGATAAGAGGTGCACATTGTGGTCTAATTACAGCGATGAGCTCGGAGAGCTTATCTTTAACGGAAATTCTGACTAGCAAGTTACATACCGTAGTCTAAGTGCGCAATGGAAAAATAACAAATCATAATGGAAATAAAAGTGCAAAAGTGAAACAGAAACAAAACACAAAAAGTACACACAGAAAATGCATGTAGAAATTATAAAAACGGAATGCATAATTAATGCAAGTTACTGTAGAACAAAACGTGGCGAAAAACATAATGGAAAAGTATGATGTGAATCACGTGACGCTGGGCGAAATTCTTCGGCACGTGACAACATTACGAAAATGAAATTATATACAGTAATAAGATATATATTTTATACATTATGAATTTACACTAATGTTTTATCACTTATCTTACAGGCGTGAGCAGCTCGTGTTTTGCATATGTTTGGGCTTTTGCATAACTTAATGTGGATTATCGAAAAGGGCCCTGCTGTCTGCGCAGGCCTATTAATGGATATCTTTGTAATTGTATGTGTGGGTAGATTTTTGGTGTTTCTCTGAATGACAGTTAGACAACAGAAAAAGATGAAAACAAAGTACTTAATGAAAGTAACTAAAAAATGAAGTACGTCTTGTCTGGGTCAAACCATGACATGGGCCAAAAATGAAATTACAGCCAAGGAAAACCTTTTGTACAGAAAAATGAAAAACATATATTTTTTACTCATTCGAAGAAATGGGATTCTACAAACTTTCACTCTTGGTATTGTCACGAAGAGCCCCTAGTGCCCCTTTGATGGAATGGGTGAATAATGTTACCCATGCGAGTGGTGAAAATCGAAGAACGCCCCATATTATGGTTCGAGTAAACAAAACGTTACCCCCAATGCTATGGTAGACTGTGGGGCTACATTTACTGTAGTCAACAAACGAATCATTGATCAATTGGGTGATGTTAAAATTGAACCCACAAATATGACCCCTATTGCTGCCAACAACATGAGCATTCACGTTTTGGGTGCAGTTTATCTCACGATTGAAGTTGGTGCTATCAAGGGAACAGTCACAGCACTCGTTCAAGAAAACTGTGCTGCGGACCTTTTACTGGGGTCAAATTTCTTGTTCCCCTTCAAACAGTGGGCTATAAACAACGAGAAATCATATGTGAAATTGGAAAACGAAATCGTACCCTGCACGGGAGTGAAATATCATTCGTTACGCCACCGAGGCGGCATTTACATGAATGAATGGGTCATTCTTACCCCAAGAAGTGTGACTGAATTTTCGGTCCCTGTTTCAAATCTTTACAGAAATGAGACTATGGTCCAATTCTCGCCTGAACTAAAAGAGGCAGAAAAACTACACATATGTTTTGCTGCCACTGTGAGTCCAGTCATCAACCACAACCTGCGGGTTTGAGTAATGAATCCCTTGAACTCAGAAGTCACACTGTATCAGAACATGTGCATTGGTTCCATGGTCCATTACATGGCAACCAGAAAAGAAGCATGCAATGGTAATCTAGATGGGTCAGCCAAGGAGAAACCCATAAAAGAACGGTTGAACCAAACTGTAGATTTGTCTGGTTCTGACCTTACAGATACGGAAAAGCAACTTCTTTTGGATCTGCTGACTGAATATCCAAACTTATACGCCAAAACAAAAATGGATGTTGATCATACAACACTTGTGGAACATTCAATTGAGACACAGGGTAGCACACCAGTAAAAAGAACCCTTTTTCGAACAGCCCCTAAAGAGAAGGCTTTGATTGAAGAGAAATCAGAAAGCTGGAAGATAGTGGGATAATCTCAAAGAGCAGTTCCCCTTGGTGCACAAATACGCTCCTGGTTAAAAAGAAGGACAGCGGTTTTCGCCTCTGCATTGATTTTTGAGGCCTGAACAATGTGACCAAAAAGGATACATACCCCCTTCTGCGCATTGATGATATTTTTGATGCTTTGAGGGGTATGCAATATTTTACAACTTTAGATCAAACAAACGCATACTACAGCATACCAATTGCTGACCAGGATTGGGAAAAAACGGGTTCAACTGCTCGTCTGGGCAATATCAGTTCAACTATCTGCCTTTTGGGCTCTGCAATGCCCCTGCAACCTTCCAACGCTTAATGGATGTTTTGCTTTCAGGGTTACAATGGTTGAATTGCCTCGTTTATTTGGATGATGTTTTGGTATTTGCACGTACTCATGCAGAAATGTTGGCTCGGCTAGAGGTCGTTTTGAGCCGCATGGATAACGCTGGCTTGAAATTGAAGCTCAAAAAATGTAAGTTTTCGCAGACAAAAGTTCACTACCTGGGTCACATAATCTATGAGAAAGGAATAGCGCCAGACCCTGGCAAGGTGGAAGCTATTTCCCAACTTCCTGCCCCGACTAATGTCAGGGAAGTCAAGTCCTTTTTGGGTCTTCCATCATATTATCGACATTTCATAAAGGGCTGCTCTATGCTTGCCAGCCCTTTGACAAGGTTATTGAAAAAGGATACCCCTTTCACCTGGAGTGAAGAGCAACAAGCAGCCTTTAACACACTCAAAACTTGCCTCATTTGGGCCCCTCTTTTGGCTCATCCAGACTTCTCAAAAGCTTTCATTTTACAAACAAAGGCCTCTCTGCTTGGTATAGGTACTGTTTTGAGTCAAATTGGGGATGATATGCTTGAGCATACCATTGCTTTTGCAGGCCGTGGGCTAAAGCCTGCTGAGAAAAATTATCCAATCACTGAACTAGAAGCCCTTGCAGTTGTCGAATTTGTCAAGTACTTCAGGGCTTATTTGTTTCAACAAGAAGTGATAGTCCATACTGACCATACTGCTGTTAAAGTGGTTCTCAGCAAAGAGAACCCCTCCCCTCACATTGCACGTTGGGGTTTAGCCTTATCTGGTTTCCAGTTGGATATCAGGCCCCGTTGTGGTGTGGCCAAATGAAATGCTGATGCAGTTTCGGGTTTCCCTCTTCCAAAATCTGAACCCACTTTTGATATCGATACATTAGAGACTCATCCAGAGACTAACGTGGTTCGAACAGACCTTGAAAAAACAGAAAGTAAGGGCTCAATAAGCATTATCCAAGCCCCAATCCAAGGTCTAGAAAATGAGGCCACTGATGCGAAGGAATTGGCCAAAAACTTCGCAGAATTTCAAGTGATAGATACGAACACCTGCAAACTACTTACCATCTTAGGAACGGAAATTCCGAACTCATAAAACACTATTGTGAGGAAAACGGGCTTCTCTACCGTCTCTCAAATGGGAAAAAGCGACTGTACATTCCCAAAGCCCTACGTCATGAGGTCATGAGGACCCATCATGACTCGAAATTTGCGGGCCATTTCCCCTTTGAAAAAACCTTACCTTCGATTGCAGATCAGTATTATTGGCCCCGAATGCACAATGATGTAAAATTATACTGTGAAACATGTTCGAAATGCCAAATGAACAAACCTGTCAGACATCGCATCAAGGCAAAGATGGTTCCTATCTTCAGTAGTGAACCATTTGAGCGGGTTGGGTTAGATTGCATTGGCCCTATCACCCCTTCAATCAATGGAAACTTGCACATCCTCGTCTTCGTCGACTATTTCACAAAATACATGGAGGCTTTCCCAGTACCTAATATAACCGCAAAGACTATAGCCTCTGTTTTCATCAATCAAATCATTTGTAAGCACCGTGCACCCAAAATCATTCATTGTGATCGAGCCTCTGATTTCACATCAGAACTTTTCACAGGAATCACAAGATTGTGCAGTACCAGAAAGGTACATACGACGCCCTACCACCCTTGCCCCAATGGTGAGGTCAAAAGAGGGAACCAAACCCTCATCACACATCTATGAATTTTTGTCAATGATCATCACGATGATTGGGATGATTACATCCCCTTTTCAGTCTTCGCCATAAATGCTCACGTGAATAAAATGACGGGTTTCTCACCCTTCGAATTAATTTATGGCAGGAAGCCCCGATTGCCCTCAGAAACCCTTTTGCCGCGGTCTCCTTATCAGGTTGACCCAGACGATTACTTAATAAGGGTAAAAACTTATCTTTCATCCACATTTGACAAAGTGAACAGAGCAACCAACGAAGCCCAATCGAATTACACTGCTCAATACAATAAGAATGCCAACGACACCCAGTATGAAATTGGAGGCTACGTTCTTCAGAAAACACATACGATGAAATGGTTAGAATGTCCAAAATTCATAACAAAACAACATGGACCATTTAAAATCATTGGTATTTCGTACCCAAATATCATTCTCCAAAATGAAAAGGGTAAGCAATTCACGATACATGTCAATGAAACAGTACCCTTTCACTCAAGGGTCGCATATCAACAAAATAGGCCCTCAACGCCAAATTGTACAATTACCTTGACTCATCCATTGGTCAACAGTTCGAAATCTGCTGGGAACAAATGGCGCCATCTATACAACCGATTCACGTCCAAAAAATCGACGTCTGGACTGCGAACAAGGGCGTCTGCTTTTTGAAGGACGGGAATGTCACAAGGAGTGACGAAAATGTAAAGTTATGAAAAATTATGTACATTTTCTGCAAATTCTACCATGTTTTCAACCAAAAATTCCGGTTAAAACCTGTTTTTGTACAGCTATTTTTCATTTGTTGAAATTACGAGTAATATGCACTCAAGCACCTTTTTCATTGTAATTATGCACACTTCAATGGAAACGGTGGCGACATCTCAAAAACACTAATTACGGACACTTGCATAACAGGGCTAATTGTCACGCCCTGTGGATTTCAGAACCTACAGTAATCCAAGTCTGGTCCGCGCCGACCACTGTGGGTGTTTTGCATGTCAATTCAAGTCTGGTCCGCACCAACCACTGTGGGTGTTTTTCATGTCTGAAATGTGGGTCAAGTGGGTCTGAAACAAAGAAGAAGACCCTGTTTTTGGGGAAGATAACCAGTCTTTGGTTTTTCGCGTCGACCCTAATAGTTGAATCCTGCGCCGGATTCCATCGGTAATTTTTCCTTAAGAGAGTCGTCCCGTGTCTGGACCGTTATTTCGTTTTGTGTATTTTCGCGCCAGTTTTACGTTTCATATCGAATCAACGTGAATCTCGTATTTGTATGAAGACTGTAAGTTGTAAATTAGTAAAACCGAAAACTCAACTTCCCTAAGTACATATCAATCTTACAGTAGCTTGACCTGTAGTACCGGTACCTCTGACATAATGCTGACAGTATCAGGAGGACAAAATGCACGAAGCTGCAGAACATACTTTTCACGGACATGAAAAATTTTTAAATGAGAAAGAATAAAAATCCAATATTACAAAAGTGGATTTTTGAAACTTTAACTCAAGTTTTCAAAAATGTAGTTTAATCCTTTTTCTAGCTTGGCAACTATCCAAGCAAGTATATTCTTTTTTCTGCCCCATCGGGACATTTTCTAATAAACTAGTAAAGTCACTATTTGGGGGGAGTTGAACACCTATCTGGATAAGATCAAACACTTTATGGGTGAGGTCAAACCCCACGCCATGACCATCAGTATGTAATATATAGTCTGCTTTGTATAAAGTGCTTGTTGATCACCGAAAAAGACAAAGATTAGCACCTTCATAGAGCTCGTTTAGACAAAGCTTCCACGGTAGAACTTTTTTCTTAAAGAAATGTTCAAGGTAGTTCAGCAAGTTTACATATTGTCATAGTTCAGCAGAAAATCATAAAAATATAAAATATTGCTTGCTCTCAACTGCTTATTATTTAAAATCATTTCAAGAAAAAGGGAGTAAAGGTGACTCGATTCGTTTTTTATGGGACACCCTGTCCGACAAGTGAGAAAAAAGTTTGAAACACTGCTTCGCATAGTCCTCTGCCATCAGACTTAAAGGCGACTTTTTTGCGGCGCATTACAATATCCTAACATTTGTTAAAAAAACGCATAAAAGCGTCATCGAATCGTATGATTATGCCAAATTGAAAAAACAAAAAGCGAAAGTTCACTTTTGACGTCATTCCGTAGGCGCCCAGGTGCGCCATAGAAAAAAGAGAAAATAGCGTAAAGAGTATCCAAGTATGCAAACATCGGTGAATACAGCTAATATGTTAATAAGCTAACAAAACGCAGCCCATATCCAATGCTCCCAGCACAAAACGTCTCGCTGAGCGTCAGCAGAGAGATAATCATTAACATAACCGAAACCATAGCCGATTATCCGTGAGTGGGCGACCGAGATGATCAGGGGCCCAGCGAGAAGTAGAATGACGCATTTCTTTTCTCTTGCGAAGCTTAAAAGTCCTATGACGTCAATATTCCCAATTAGTAGTGGTAGAACACGAGCAGGGACAGGGAGATTATTTGACTGTTCTAGATTTCCCATCGACTGAATAGCGGAAGCTTGGAGGTTCTCCAAACATTCTTGTCACGTAATCGAATACTGGTTGTATATACAAAAGGCTTAATTATGTCAGATGAACACTACGAGTCTGTTGACAACAATCACGACAATTAGTAGAGTAGAATTTTTGTAGTCTTTTTTCTTGTGGAAAGCGAATACTTGCCATTTCCTGCTATTTATTGCGATTTTCTGCTAAGCCGTGTGTCGCATAGGACTCAAAACCTGTGATCCTACTAAACTAATGATTACAATTCTTCAAGTATATTAAGAGATCTTACAATACAAGCTTTGCCTCAACAATTTTTGGGATGGTACTTATTTTTGTCATTTTTGTGTGTACAAGGATTTTATAAAAAAACAGTTGATATATCGAAAATATTATCAATTTACAGTTTAGTGGATGTGGATATTAGCTTAAGACTACTGACGTCAGTGTGCCTCTTGTAGACGAAATTGTGTAATTTCCAGAATATATTTTTTATAACAAAACACTCAGAAACAAAAAAAATGCCCATGCAAACGACACCTGAGCTCGCGGCCGCCTTCATTATCAGATTGACTGTAGCAGTCAGACGCTACAACTTGAAAATATAACATTTTGGCTTGCAATGCATGGTCATCGCCTGCCCAAAGATTTGTCTGCATTTTGTGCATTTCGAGAATCATTTGAATGGAGTATAGCAGTTCTGGGGAAAATAGTTTCTTGAAGTCCGTCTACTCCAATATGTCTGTGAGTGTACCTCACGCGACGTCGATGAATTATGCAACACGAACAGATAATTATCCGACAGTAGATATTTTCGAGCTAGCCTCCCCCTACACTTCGTACAAGTGGAACAGTAAGTTCTTCGGTATATCACCTTAGTATATACTGGAGAGCAAGTGCTATTTTATTTTTTGTGATTTGCTGCTAAACCATATGTTAGTTATACGACTTGAAATTTGTGAGCCTATTCAACTAACCATCGCAAATTTTTTATAAAAAATCCCACAATGAAAAATTTGTGTAAACGATCTTGAGGGCGTGCTTTTTGACGATTTGTCAGTTCACAGAAGCTTTTTTTAGAAAACAGATTGCAATAAAATTAATAGTAAAATGGAAAGCAAATGCTGTCATATTTTCACAATTTTTTGCTAATTAACGAAGGGCATGCTAGACCGGGAAATTTGTAACTCCACTCGTCTAACTTCCAATAATTTTTTAAGTAACAAATTTTATATCTAAGAATTTGTCTAAACGATTATGAGAATAGTATATTTTTGTCACATTTTAATTTACAAGCATTTTATATGACTATAAGGTTTCTATTTAGTTCCTGCCTTCTACATTATTATACTAGTTATTATCTTATTTTGGCAGTCTCGTGAAGATTTTTCATACAATGTCTCGCATTTGCATCACATAGCTTGTCTCCTAAATTCAATAAACCGTAGTTTATTATCACTAATAATTTTGCATTCTTCGTCAGACTTGTCATACTGTAACAATCTGTTTTGCTTCAATAATTTTCTATTGATCGGTTACGTAAATGCGAGAAAATTAACGTATAAATTATGCATAAACAACCTAGCCAAAGTTCGTGCGGCTAAGCTGTTTCCATGGCTCCGCGTAATAAGCAATGACGTCAGCAAAGATTTGGCGTCATTCCCTTACGAGAATTTATTTTAAGTTTACCGTAAAAATTGACGGTAGGAGACTATGTGGCATATGATTATTCTAGTTGTCGAATAATTTGGTGAAATTTTTTCAGAAACCTATTTGCATAAATTGAATTCAAGATGGATCTTTCGTCGACATCTTCGACCGCTTTTCCTTACCCATCCATTCCACCATCGATGAACCGTTTCATTTTTCCGACTCCGGTTGCTGACAATTTCCTGAACGACGACGCCGTCAACTTGAAGCAAAATGGCAGCAATAATAACAAGATAAACAAGAATAATAATAACGACAACAATAATTGTATTTTTCCGTATAATCAAACGAAAATTGAGCAGCCTGATTTGTTGTTTGGAACAAATGCCGCAGTAAGCTTTATCGTTAGTAAATGTACGGAAAAAAATCAATGAGAAGTGTTGATCCGACTTTAGCAAGTCCCGAAAAATAACTCCAAGAATTTTCTGGCTCCCTTACACCATTTTTGAAATTTCTCATCTTTGCAAGTGATTTTTTCTAGGCCATTATCTCAAATAACAATGGAAAAAGACAAGAAGATCGCTTGATGAGGAACAGATCGGCAGCCAAAGAATGCCGTTTGAAGAAAAAAGAATACGTCAAATGTTTGGAGAAACGTTTGCGGGTTTTGGAGGACCAGAATAAACAATTGATCGAGCAAGTGAAAAGTTTGATGCAAATTATAAGGAATACAGCAAGCTTGGCCGCGGCGGCCGGCGTACCTATGGCCATGACGCCCAGGGTCGGCGTCGCTCCGCCGCCCGCTATGGAGTGTGGTCCTTCTATGACTAATTTGTTTAATAACAAACTTTGATATTGATACTTTACAATTCTATAATTATTCATCATATCATTAAAAAATAAGTTGTTTCGCAAGTTTTCTATCAGCCTTCCTATTTGAATTTTTCACCTTATTCGTCACTGTTTTCAAGTAGTTATTCTTTTTCTATACCGTTGTTGTTATTTTCCTGTTACTTTTTTTCGCTGTCTTTCATACTGGATTCTAAATTTTGATATCAGAATTTTAGAACTACGGCATCAAGAAATATTATTCTGTTGCACGCTGGATCGTAAAGTGAAGTCGCTTATACTTTCTGTAGTTTCGGGTATTGATGAGCATGGCCATGGGCATTTGTACTTTCCAACACTCGAATGATCTAATGGATTCCTCCAATAAAATTAATGCAAAACTACGGGCCATACAGAATTAAAATTAAAAAATTGGAATTAAAAATTAGTGTGACAATTTATCTATAGCATGCGTTAAATTTTTGAGTAAAAAATTCTACATCAAGAATTCCGTGTACGCAATTTTGAAGACAGTACCGGTTTTTGCCATTTGGCAACTCGTGAGCATTTTATAAAAAAAAACCTAATAGAATTTATCCACAATGATTTTTTAAGCTTTTACACATCGATGAAAAACAAATAAATAAAGATACGAAGCAATAAACATGCAAGCAAGGTTTTCCAAAGTTTGCTTTCAAGCGAAAAAACTTGCACCACACTGCACCAGATAGTTAAAATTTTCGATCAGCTCCGATCAATCTTCTCAAACTTTAAAATTGAGCACGTGGTACCAAGGCCTGTTTATTACGCCATTATGCTCTCTATGACTGGCGGACGGACCCGATTCAACCGGGAAAGCCGACCCTTGCTGCGGCGCCACAGAATCGGCCCGCCTGGTAAATTGTCCCTGACCCATGCGGTTCATTCTAAAAGTTTCTTCATCTAATTTTCGATCCCTGCGCTGTTTGCTTTTTAGGTACCTGACCAGCAGCAGCAGAATCAAGGCTACAATTAATATACCGAGTATGATGCCTGAAAAAAAACAGATTTTTAATCACATGATTGGCTAAGGCAGCGAGTTCCCATTGGAAGTAAAATCGAAATTATAAATTTTAACAACGGTGTTTCTGATGAATCCATTTTTGCTCAGAAACGTACCTATATTCTGGCTCATGAAAATTTCAAAAATTGAGATAGCGGGTGTCCACTTTTTTACGATAGGGTTTTACTGATCGATGAATTGCTTAGTGGAGTTTATTATAATCATTTATTTTCAAATGAGCCTCCAAACCGTAGGCACGTAGTAAAAATGTTTATTCTGTGGATATCTTTTCTCGATTTGAAGAACCGACTGTTAGCTTGAGACAAAAACATGTTCGAGTGAGCATTTTTTTGCGTTCGATGGTTCATTAGTAAAAAATTGACTAGAATCATACGCAATATGTATTTCTGATCAGCATTATTACTGTTCAATGCACTTCGGCCAAAAAATCTGCAACAATTTGTCACACATTGTATACCCTGATTTTCAGGTAATAAATGTGTATAGCCTGTTTTTTCAAATGCTTGTAACGCAAAAATGCTGAAAGTAAATATGCAAGTAAGAGAATTTCGTGCCGAGATAATATTGTAGTTGACTGTAATGTTAGGGATCGATTATTGTCGCACGGGTGAAAAAATATTCGCTCTGCGAAGAAAAAGCTAAGCAAATGACCAGCGCTGAGGCGCGACGCGTCGGATTTTGAAATTTCAACTTTCAAAAGCACACCAACCCAAATTTTTTTCATTAAATGAGAACCATGTTCAAATTTTTTTCTCATTTCTACTGTGCGCACGCGCGGTAATTGAACAAGCAATGTATACCATCTTTTTTCGGATATATGCATTTAAAAAAACTATAAATAACGAAACTCGAGGTACTATTTCATAGTTTGACGGCTATCTGCAGAAGCACTATGTAACATAGAGCTGGAAAATTGCAAACTTGATCAACTAACATTTAGCACTTTTTGAGTAGAGATTTGACAGTAAAAGTTCCGTTTTTGAACCATTTTGACGAGAGAGAAGTAATTTTTGTCATTTTTTCGAGCTGCAATCATTTTATAAAAAATAGACGATACGTTATGGTAACCCACAAAAAAAGGTTAATATCTCGAAAAATATTAGATTATGGTGGACTTTCTAGCGCAATGCTATGCGGTGTACAGGTTTAGCTATAAACTCGACACCGTTTAACTTTTATCGATTGCAGTCTCGAGGTCGGTTTCAGTTAAACCTCAGGTCCGAGCTCGTCCTTAACGGGACCACCTGAAAAAGCGTCATTTCTTGTCATGCAAGAGACGAACTTTGACCAGCAGTTACATATGGTTTTGCTTTTTCACAAATGAATTAACGAAGAATCGATCCAAACAAAGCATACAAGAGCTCGGACAAAAACCTACTACCCCAAGGTTTAACTTTTCTGTTGCGTTAGAACCGAGCTTGGGTTTCAAAAAATGCTCAAGTTTATTTCGTTTTTATGGCGACTGCTAAATGGCGTTCGGGTTTTCGAGTTGAACCCGAGCTTAACTGGCGATATAGCAACGGACACCTGGGACAACGCACAAAGACAAGATACGAAGCACTGAATAAGACAACCACCACTCAAGATACAAAGTATAAAACAATGTCCAGAGCCATGAAATAAAGAAGATAATGTTCAAGTCCAGACTAAAAGACAAGAATGAGGACAACAGGACACATGCTAAGAATCAGAATATGAGCGATACGTAGGATATTGCTGCATGCAAGTCATAAAAGAATGTTGTAACTTGTAAACCGAAGGGCAAAGAACGATCAAGACACGAGCAGAAAATAACGAGACACGGCACGAAAAGAGTAAAAGACGGAAGACAATTGAAGAGCACTCGCACGCAGAAGGCAGGACGCAGGGCAAGGTCAAGACGTAGACAATAAGACAAGAAACTGAACAAGAAAAGGATCTATAGTCTTTTTTTTACAAAATGTTAGCTAGTTAGTATAAAAAGCACAAGATTAAATGGCATCATCCCAGTAGGTCTACCATCCCAGTAAGTAGACCATCCCGGCAGGTCGACCAATGATATAAGCATCATTTTTTAGACATATAAATTTCTAGTGGGTCGACTATCCCGCGGAGTCGACTATACTGATGAAATCATTTGAAATCGGACTATCCCAAATTCCACGACAGCTTAATGATCGAAATTGGCGAGATCAGATTTCTTTCAGGGCTAAGGCTTAGTTTTATGTAGAAAAAACATGCTAAACTGCAGTGCAGTAGATCTTCTGGAACAGTCGACCTACTAGAATGGTCGACTAAGTGGGATGATTGACTTACTCGGATGTTCGACCTAGTGGCACACAATCAGATTAACGAGAATGCAGCAAGACAATGCATTGGAACACGGCATATTACAAACATGCCTGAGAGGATGCATATAACCAAGGCACGAAGAAATCGGTAGTGATTCAACGGGAAAGTAAAAGAATTCACGCTTAAAGAAAGCGGCCTGGAAAAGAGCACTCACTAAGAATGATAGTCGAGACATTGGTTCGCTTAAGTGTTTTGTTATGATCCCCACCGCTTTCTTCATATTTGACTGAATCGGTAGTGGATACCAGAGGACGCGGCGTGTCGGATGATGACGCTATGCCACCTGTCGAGCCCGCGATATCGCTATGCTTCAAATGTATGCCGGACAACGCAGGAGGATGTTGGCATACGGAGGGTATTTGTCCCGGAGCGTCGGTTACCAAATGGTAATTAGATTTGATATATTCGACGAAAGGTACAAGATGTATATCACAATTCCAAGGGTTATCTATAAACAACAATGCATTGAAAATACAAGTATAACGTTATGTGCCTCGTGTGCGACTACTGTAATGATTTCACATACGATCGATTGTCGATGCATGACTTTTTCCTTCTGACTTTGTCAATACTTGGGCCGCTTACACATCATAAGTTCTCGGTAATTCACTCACTAATGGATTTATTCCGTGTTGCTTTCAGTCGTTTGTATCGACAGCTTGTCTCAGTGTTAAACACCTAGTTTCCCAAATTGTTCTATTCAATTAATTTTTTCAGGTGCTATGGATGCAACATGATCTGCGTTTGGAGAAAATTTCGGTCAAAATAAAACTTGAACTATGAACTAAAATAATGATTGAGATGCTGATTCTGAAATTTTTCCAATCGTCTTTTCAGTATAGTTCAACATTAATAGCATAACAACCAAATTTCACTACTTTTTCACTTTTTTCTTTTCACTTTTACTCAGATTTCACTACTTTTCCACATTTCACAGATTTCACGGTAGTGCACTGTTTGATAAAAATGTATGCCCACAAAGTTTGTGAAGAATTCAGTGATGAACAGTGCATCATTATCATCTCAATGTACGCATTAAATACATATTCTCTATCAAAAAGTTTTCACTTTAGGTTCTTGACTCAAGTTTTTATAGCTTAGCTGAACTTCCAAATTATCGATTCCGTATAACTGTAGTTTTAACGGAAAATGATGAAAATGAAGTAATATCCCTTAACCCCGGTTCACACGGCGACATTTCACCCGACATACATGTTGCAACATATATGCTTTCTCCAAAAATGTCGTGACATTAAGATGTTCACACGTGCGACATATATGCGCGACATATGATATGACATTTTCCACCTCAGTATTATTTTTCGGTGTCGAAAAGAAAGTCTGTTGCTATTCTTGGTCTTTTCCTACTTTTGGACGATGAGTTTTTTGCGCCTGTCACGATTACATGCACCAAGCACACAAATAGTACCAAATGTCGCGCTGTATGTCGGCTAAAATAGCCGGCTGAGCGAAAAAGCAAACTGCATGTCGGGTGTATGTCACGCCTGTTCACACCTGACGATTTTACTTAACATACGTATGTCGCGTGTATGTCGCGACATGTATGTCGGGTATATGTTGCGCAAAATGTCGCCATGTGAACCGGCCTTTATGCTTTTTAATTCCAATGAAAAACTCGAGTTTCAAAAGCGACTGATGATTTTTAGGCCAAAACATAAAATTCCCAGTCGTCAAGAATGCACAATAAAACTAATGATTACCGTAAATGTACATAAATTTGCTGGTCTCGGGGACTATTCGTTGAAGGCTGTCGATAAAGCAATCCGGGCCTAAGTGGGTTAAATTGTTTGAACTGATATCCAAAAGCCTCAAATTGGGCAGATTGGCGAAAGACATAGTTTCAATATTCGTTATCGCGTTGCTTTTTAAATTAATAGTATTCAAACTCGCCAATCCTTGGAATATACCGCTAGTTATTCTGACAAAAGACAAATCTTGTGCAACATAGCGGAGGAATACAAACCTAAAGAATTTATAAAAATAAGGCTTACCTCAAAATTTTTAAAATTTAATGACTTCTATGATTTTTAAGCTTACCAAAGCAGTGGTCACACATGCCATCTAAAATTTCACATGTCAGGTAGATAGTTACGGTAATTATGGAGTCATAATCATTTACAGTAAAAGGGTTTTCTCGGTAGTTTGCACATAATATTACTTCTGTATCCGATTCCTATGCAAATCAATCAAAGCGATTTTTCGAGTCGACTGAAAAGCGCCGTTTTCGATATCTCGAATTTGACATTCTTGCAAATCGATCCTGATCAAATTGGGCGTGAATCTCAATAAACTGTTGCCAACTATTCTAATCGGATTATTGGTCAATGATAACACTCGTAAATTTGGCGTAAAACGAAAAATCTCCGGGTCTACGAATTCCAAACGATTGCCACCCAAATATAAGTGGAGTAAATTTTTTAAAAATCGGAACGATTCCGGGTGTACGTGATATAATTGGTTAGCTTCTAAGCTCAAAGTTAGCAGAGAGACTAATGGTAAATTTTCCGATGATAAAGTTTTGATCGGATTTCCATTTAATGATAAGGATGTGAGTCTGGGCAATCTGCAAAGTAGACCTTCAAGGTTGAAGCATGATTTGATAGTATGATAGAATCATATCGGACTTCTACACGATTTATTTATCATAAAATTGTGAACCAACTCAACTAAACTTTACAATCCTTCAAGTAAAAACCTACGTTAAAAGGGTTGTGTAAACGACTTTGAGAGAAAAGCCCAATTTTTGATGATTGTTTTTATTTAATTTCTCATAACTTTTATGTTCATTAGTTTTGTTTATGTAACTTTTCTAAACCAAACTCATTCAATTACCAAATTACCAACTTTAGCTAAACAAACTTATCACTACCAAAGCAAGCCAACACATACCTTTTATGAAAAATCATGCAACAAAACCTATACAACCTTATCAACTTATCAATTGGCCTCAAATTCGTTAAAAACTTCCAAAACTGCATTCCAACATTCATTAAATCAATGAAACTATTTTCCGATTGGATCGCGCAGTCTGAAACCTTTTCGTGTCTTTCGTCATTTTTCGATTATTTTTTCGTTTTTCACTCACACGTTACTCGATCGCATTCTCAATGGCCCCTAGCACATTTGCGAATTCCAAACGTATCCCGAAGTTGTCAGGTTAAGTCTTTTTGTATTCATATTATATTTTTTTAATTAAACTTTTCTCCAAGAACATTTTTGGTTACAGTCTCGACATTACAGTATTATAAAAAACAGATTAAAGTAATTTTTTGGTTCTAGTCACGGATTTAAATCACCTGTTATTTTTGTAACTTTTTGCTGAATCAAAGTTCGTATGAAATTGAGAATTTGGGGGAGACTAGGTCGTCTAATCCTTTAAAAATTTTCGCGCAGAAAATTCTACAATACAAGCGTGATGTAAAAAAATATTGGAAATATAACACATTTTTGCTAATTTTTGATTTAACAGGCACTTAAAGCGACAATAATTGTTTTGGAATGCTACCTGATCAAACTGGAAGACGGTATTTCGCTGAAAAAATTCCTATCCAAATTTAATTCTATCAAATTGTCCAGATCAGCGAATGAATCGCGCTCCAACTTGTTCAAAAAATTGCCGCTCAAATCTAATTTGCGCAAATTTCGGCCACTTTCAAAGTTTAAAAAATAACCGGCAGGTATTCTTTGTATTTGATTGGAAGATAAAATTATCGACGTCAAATTTCTTAGTCGACTCAAATCCGGTATAGATTCTAGCAAATTGTGACTGATTTCCAGCTCGTTCAAAGTTTCGATCATAGGGCTATTGTCGAAAGCTAATTTATCAACGTCAATCATGGAATTATTGCGTAAAATTAAACGTCTGACCTGAAAAATCACATAATGATGAAAACTCGAGCGTTTTTGTTAAATGCTTAGTTGTTCACCGAAAAAGTGTTAAGACTTGCTTACATTTCTATGCTAGAGCAAGTTTTCCACACACCGATTTTCATTATATTTCTTTAAATTTTTCTCAATAGATTGTAGTTCTGTTAGGATTACTGGTATGTTTCATCAGTGGATCAAACGAGATATTCATGATATTTTTTCGTTTTTTTGAAAGTGCAAAAAACCGTTGTTGTGGTCTGTTTCCATAGAATGCATGTAAATTGAAAAATTAAAAAAATTACATGAAAAAACATAAAAAAGTTATGAAGCCAGTAAAGGAGGGATGTTGTACGGTAACAGACAAGATTCCACCCATAGGGTAGATGTTTCAGCCAATCCAGGTGTTCCGAACCCGGCAATGATTTCTGAGCCTTTGTCGGGATGGTCACATCTACACTGAAATTTGCCAGTAGCGGAACAGCTCCGGCGCCGCCCAGGAAACCCTTCAGCAATGTGATTGGTTTTGCCAGTTGATTATACGTTATATTTTTTATTATTGCTAGTTGTGTTTTGAAAAAGAAAGGACAGGAAGTCGGTTGTCCTATCCAAATTTAAATTTACTGCATACTTTCCTTCAAGTTTATTATTTTGACGCACTTTAAGAAAAACGGGCTATAGTTCCAATAATTACGAACTTGTGATTCTACATAATCCACTCATTTTCAGGAATACAGTTTGAATTTAGAAATCGGAAGTCAAGCACTGTACAATTTATAGATAAACAATTGTTATGGATGCAATGTACTATTGTGCAAAAGGAATGCCGATTACTGTAAAAACTGCAGTGAAGCATCCTATCTGAAAAAAACCCGTTATGTTACAGTACGACAAATAATATCTTCATCTGATCCTATGTCAAGAAAAAATTGATAATTTAGGTTAAACGACACATTTTCTTCTTCAACTGGGCAGATACAGAAAAAATTGGAATGGACAAAAATATAAGTGAACGCTGGCATATGTAAAAAACACGATATATATGGAGATATTCATTCACTTGAAAACTTAGCTGGAAGCAACTCATTTTGATGGTCCAGAAAAAATACTTGGGTGCCCTGATAAATATATCGCTATCAAATTCCACCTGGCGCTGCTTTTCAGTATACATATAAAAACTTACTAGGAAGGAAACATCGAAAAAGTGATGATACAGTGAATGACGTCTCAAGTTTTGATCTAATATCAAATCACGTTTAACATTAATTTCACCTGAAGCTGCTTTATCAGGTATTTTTAGAATAAACTCTGATATTACACTTTTCCGTGGAAAAAATTTTGTTTCATATTTCTCATCGGTTTTTTGGTTTTTAATTCATCTTAAGAGTGGGGTTGTTAAGAGACAATGTCTGAGAGAATTCAGCTTTTTGTACAGAGAGTTGTGATAAGTAAAAAATTAACCCTACTTGAAAATCGCATACTTGGTGTAGCTTGATGCGCCACGGACGAAAATGATATTCATCCCGTCCGGAAATCAAAACTCGCATAGCTACAATAAGATGAAAATTAAAAATGTTCGATTTTTTCGATTTTTGACATACATGGGCACAATTTACTGTAGGATTCATTAGTGTAAAGTACTTATTAAGAATACAGTGATGCTTGAAACATCAAATTTTGAAATCGAAAATTTGAAATTTTGAAATCAAAAATTGTCATTTTTTCACAAAAATCACCATGTATACTGCTAAAGCTCAGAAGGACCAAAAAATTCCCTATACAATAGATAGCTTATGATGTCTTCTACCTGCTGACAAAAAATTACGGAAATTCATGTACTGCTAGAGGGTCGGACAATCTGAAGTTTGAACACTATCTTATAATTGTATTTTCTGGAAGTTTCGACCTCGACTGTGGAACTACTAGAGCTTGATAAATTTTGAAAATGAGACAGTAATACAAGTTTGGTATGGTAAATATTAATATAATTTCCAAACTCATAAAAAAATAAAATTCGCAAGGGCTACAGAATTCCAGAGCTTGGATTTTTCGCATTTCTTAGCATTTTTCTGCCTATTTACGTGACTTAACATATATCAGCCTAGACATTTAGTAATTTTGGTATTGACTGTGTATTTGATACAGAATACAATGCTCTATAATGTGGTATGAAAATATTTTCCGAATCGTGTATTTTACACTTTTTAGAAAGTTTTAAAATGTCAAAAATTAGACCACGAAAATGACTATATGTACTGCTAGAGCCAAAAGCACCCAAAAAATCCCTGTGCAGTGAATACATAAGGATGTCTGATAGTTGCATACAAAAAATTTCGAAAGTTCGTGTACTGCTAGGGCCTTAAATCTGCAAAAATCAACTACAGGTGATAAATTTTAATTTTGAATTCTTGATCAATAAATGTTTACTTTTCTCGAAATTTCATGTTCCAGTTGAGATGATAGGGAATTTTTGGAAGTATGAACATAAATAGAAAAACAAGCATCACAAGCTTTCAAAGCAATCAGTTTGGAGCAATTCACTTTCCATCTACAAATTTGGGTCTTATAGTGCTGGGTTATTCATAGCTTCGGCTTCATCTTCTTCACACAAACTGTCTTCTGCAGCAGGATCATAGTATGTTCCTTGGACTTCATGATGGCGACTTGCTTCCCATGACCAGAAAAAGCATGCAATTTGTTGGCCTGTTAGAAATTCATCCTTGGAAAACTGTCTATTTTTGCACATCATCATTTCACATCATCAATTCACCATCAAATTTTTGTTTGAGACTTATTCCTTCATCAAATTTGCTCAGTAGAAACTGCTTCAGCTTTGCTGTGAGCATTCTACATCTTCTTTGACTTTTGAGTGCTGATCCTTTTTCTACAATATTTGTTCTATCTGCAGCATAGAAGGCTCTTACTGTTTCTTGAAGATCTGAAAGTAATGGCATCAAACCGGCTGCTTACAGTTTCCTAAAATATGTATTTATAGTAGTGTCTCTCAAGCTGACTCTTTGTGGTATCAGTTGATGATCAGCGATAAGTCGGTAGTGGAGTTAGTTACCATGTTTGAGGAAGACTCGACACATCCTTCTTCTGGGCAATCAAAGGGGCTGTTCTCACATTGTGGATTTTCATCCTCCATATAATCTTTGAAGTTGAAAGATGCAAAAAGTAGGTCATGAAAGTTCATTGACATGATTTTTCACATGCAGGAGTTCTTTCTTATTCTCATAGATGAAAACTCCAATTTTTTATGGAAGCCGCTTTCGTTGATAAAGAATTGAAAATTAAAATTTATCCACTGTAGTAGATTTTTGCAGATTTAATGCCCTAGCAGTAAACGAACTTTGGAAATTTTTTGTATGCAACTAGCAGATATTGTAGTATATCCACTGAATAGGGAAATTTTGGGTGCTTTTGGCTTTAGCAATACATAAAGTCATTTTTGTGGAGAGAAACCTGCATTTTCACCATTTTTATGGTCTAATTTTTGTGTTGGGCACCCTGTTGATGCCAATTCGCATGGGGAAATCGCCATGTAAATCGAGCGAAGGGACGACCAGCGGCGCAGACATTTTTGCATAGAAGTGGAGCGCCACAGAGAGACCAAAAATGATAGTGAAAATCATTGTTCACTATAATCGTTATTTTTATATTATTCTTGTTATTGCTGGCGTCCCCAAATATACTTCCCAGCAAACTCGTCTTATTTTGCATAATATTCATTGTGGTCAGTCCACATTCTTTTACATATTTCGTAGGCTATATTGTTTAATATATTCCTTTGTTTATTTAGATATTATTAGCGACCGACGAAGGCGGAGGGCCAGAGGCCCAGGCGCCAGCTTACACCAGGTAAGCTTTGGGAAACCCCTTACGGGTTATACCCAAGTAAGTTTATCCCTGAGGGGATTCCTTGTCTCGGCTAGGAGACTGCGGAGGTCCTTGGTGAGGCCCCGTACTTAGAGTAAAGGTTCTCTTTGTTGTTGTAGGTCTGGGGAACCGGACTGTTGCACTATCACCGAAGCTTAGCCAAGGGATTAGTTCTAACAGGTCAGTTCAGACCAGATATATCTTCTCTTACGCCTCTTAAGGAAAGACCTGCACAACAAGTGGTGGCTTTTAACTCCTTACCACGGAACTTCGTAGTCAGACTAGCAGAAAAGAAAATCCTCCAGGTTTCTATCGAAAGTTAGCAGGTTTTAAAATGCCTAATGAAAGGATACCGAGAGGTAATACTTTACACAGATCACCACTTTACACAGAGTGGCGAGTGCTGGGAATCTTGTCAATTTGGGAGACGGAGATCAGCAATGGCATGCTGCTCCGGACCCAGTGATCCTGGATCAAACTCCCGCGAGGGTTCAACCATTGCAGCAAAATGCAATGCATTTTACGCCGCAAGATGCAGGTGTACCAATTGACCGCCCACCAGCGATTGCCATCGATCCGCAAGAGGCAGGCCCGGTGAATCCAAACCCAGACGCCGATGGACGGCCGCAGCCAAATTTCAAAAGGTCACCGCCGCCAAAGGTCGAATTAGCAGGACCGAAAAGGGACGTCATTACGCCCAAAATTCGACCAAATTTGGAAGAAAGGGACCCCGAAATCGATCAACGATTAGAGAGGATTCCCCCGGAGCAAGAGCGATTCCAACCGCAGGAAAGAGCTCCTGAAATGTGCAATCAAGAGTTGGCGATGCAGCTACGCGAATTAAAAGGGACCGTCGAAGCTTTATTCGACATAATCGCGAATGCCGCCAACGAGGACAATAAAAGGGCGCCGACAGGAGCCGGATAGACAGGTTAGACTATGTGTTAGGGGTGCAGAAAGAGACAACCGTCTCACTGCTGAAATGAATGCAGGCGCAGGGCCTAGTAATAGGCCTGAATTTGATGAAGGGCAAAGGCTGAACTTTGAGCCCAAAAGTTGGAGAGGTCCAGCTAGAGATCTTCGATTCGAAGGAGCTGAGCAATCAGCAGACTTCAGGAATCCAAATCAGATAGCTTCGCAGCATCCAACTTTAACAAGAGTGGTCTATGATGGTAGAGGAAACATAGTTGATCCAAATACCCTTAGACCAGATCAATTGGCATGTTTCCCATATAGGGACTACAGGTTTGACAGAGACATTATCCCATCAAATCAAGGAGGTGTACCACCTCAACGAGATCCAAATCGAATTATGTTGCAATCACTCAACTCTGATCTTGATCCAGTATTAACAGCAGCTTATGATCAGAGGGAAGTGCCATCAAATAATTTGACACAGGAGATTGTAGTTAGGAATATCGTTAAAGGTGTGTTACCCAAACTTTTAGATGAGGGTATGGTAAATCAGCAAGTGCTTAGCTTCTTAACAGCACTTGAAGGGGAATTCCGTACGGATACACCCGAGTCAGCTAAGTATGAAGCACTGCTGAGGCTTTCTGAAGGTAGACGGAAGGCTGTTGCAGGAGACAACATGACCTATAGGGAGGCCAGGAGAGCCATTATAAATGTCTTTGCACCTGAGTGTAACCTGGAAATGTTAACCAGGGAATTATTTGAGATCCAACAAAGACCCAATGAACAGGCCGTAGAGTTTCTGAAAAGGGTCAGCATATTAGTGGAACTAGTAAAGGGTGATTTAGATTATCAGTCAAAACAGAGACTGATCATTGACACCTTCATATATAAGAGTGACCCCACGTTCCAGTCTGAACTAAATAATTCCAAACATACCTTTAGAACCTGGTATGATCTAGCAGTAGAGGTTCATGACATTGAACATAGATATAGGAATGCCTTTCAAAGATATGGACCTAAGGGTACACAGCAGGATCCTATTGTTATTAATGAAGTAGGTATGCCTAGTGGCCATGATCCTGAAATTGCCATAGTTGCTAGGAACCAGTCAGAGGGATATCAACTAGGCCAGAGACAAAGGTTTCGGCAACCATATCAAACTGTAGGTAATCAGGTACAGGCCCAAACCCAAAGGTCAAGGAACTTATTTTTATCAAACATTTTTGGAAACCGCAGGTAATGCCCAGAAGTCACTGGAAGACCAGCTCGGCGCCCCAAAGGGCAGAGGAGGTTAGAACTTAGAGGGAACAAAAAATGGGAGTACTGAGAAGCGGAAGCTCGAAGCCAAGCAGGGAATTTCCAATTTGGAAATATACCTGATACCACTGAGAGCTATACAATTCAAGGGAAACCTAGAACCTTGGGTTCAACCCGTTTAAAGTTTTATCATCAAAAATTTATCAAAAATTAATTATTTTCGAATCAAGTCAAATTATATCACTTTTTCGATATCTAAATCATTAAAAATTATCAATTTCGAGCGCCATAAAAATTGTAAATACAGCACCATAAATGGAGCGTAGTTGGTCGCTCAAGCAGCTAGTCAGAGATTGGTGTCCGATCAAGTGGTGGACAGTCGGATCAGGTCTACCCTCCCCAACATATAGAGGTAGCAAAGGTAAGATTTGGTAAGGTGTTAGTTGCCTACCAGCTCAATGTTTGTATATCAGTGGCTCACCTAACAACCCTGCACTAAATCTATTTTCTGCGAAACTTAACCCGCTTGGTGTTGTGGTGCTGGTGTAGTATAGACCCAAAAATACGCTGAAAAAAGGGGAATAAGCACTGAAATTAATAGTATCTTATGTTTAGATTATAACGTCAAGAGGGTCGTGCGAATCCATGAACTGGATCAGTGGTTCAAGGTCACATTTGGATACTGGCTGGCTAATCCCAAGGAACCTAGAATGGTAGACATCGGGAAAGTCAGCCAGGTACTCCACTTCATCCGAGAAGTTTCAATCTTCAGAGGACAGCCAGTTTGTGGATTTGACATCGAAAAAGTCCATCAGGATAAAGTCGCCGCCTTGTTCAAAATGAGAGAGGTCGACAATCCGATGGGAAAACAATTTGCCCGGTACGTGAGCTTCGCGTTAACCAATGGTCAAACGTACGTTATCCATACCACGACCATGATACTCAGAGAATGGACAAGCCTCCACGACTTTCTGAACTCCTACATGCTTTTCGCAGGATACTCGGTATTGGAGGATTTGGTGAGTATTTATAATGTATGTGGTGCAGGACAAGACAATAAGGACAGAGATAAAACTGTGCCCTTAAGGGAACATCTTAGGAAGACCAAAGGTCGGTACTTTAATTTAGACCATTTCGCCCTAACCATGGTAGGGGTTAACCTGGAGAAAAAGTGTTTTCAGACACGTATTTGTCCCGAAACCTTTGGGTTAAAGGGACTGTTCACAGAATTCTATTTGATAGACGTGGGCCCATATCAATATGACTTTTCACTAAAGGCGAACCGTGATCGGTTTGCCAAAAGAGGTATATTGCCGGAAGAGCTTAGGTATGCTGCTCTAGACGCATATTACTCTTTATTGGTCATGTTTGCCGCGATTCACTATGGCATGGCCGATCAGCTGCTAATGCAAATGCAGATTTTCGATCATGACAAGGTTGATCCCAAACAGATCAATACCGTTGCCTTACACTTTTACCAACAGTATTTAATGATTCCAGGCAACGTGAATAGAGAAATGGGGCTAGGCACCCCAGTGATGGAAACCGATCAGGTACAGCCTAACATGGTCTATCACATGATGAAATGTGAAATGTACAACCATTGGGCCGTACAAATGCAGGGAAATAACACCGGTTATTATACTACACCCACGGAGTGTAATCCCGTCCATCCTCAGGGAGTTCAACTGCTAAGTGGCTTTTATCCACTGCTCCCAAGAGATAATAAACCAATGAAGGACGATGGGTACACTGAAGACAGTGATCCTGACGAAATCCAGGACGTTCAGATACCAGACTGGGTTAACATCGCAAAGGATATCTTGGAAAATCTCAAGTCAGGTGGAACCTATTGGGATTTAGACGGTAAGATTTCTTTGACGTTATATGAAAACGCCAAGCTATACTGGCAACAGGCCGGGAAGCCCGATCAAATTCCTGAAGAAGTGTTCTCAGCGAACAACCACTACCCAGTGGGTATTGAAGGTCACAGACAGGCCTATAAGACCAACTTTTATACGCCAAATTTGGCCAAAATCTCAGGTATGTTAGATGAGCGAAACTTTGCGGAGTTAGAAGTCATCTGTAAATTCATGCCATTGGCCTATCACTTGGCATGGCCTCACTCAAGAGCGGAGTGCGATTACGAAACTAGCGCTCTGCTGAATTATAACTTTTCAAATAGTTATACTAGAGAAGGACAGGAAATGATAAAGGGAATGTCCTGGAAGTCAGGCGACTGCCGGGCTTATTATTTAGAGCTAGCAGCAAAGCTACCGCCGTCGGAACCCTGCTTTCCATCCAAAAAAGGGGTATATGCGTGGCGAAATCGGTTCGGATTGGTCCCACTACGATTTCGAGAAGCCGAGGAAATATTGCAAATCGGGGACAACAAATGGCTATTGAAGGACGAAGCCTACAAGGTAAACCCTTACTATTATGTAACCTTTTACTATGTAGGCTTCGAGACTTTGACACCGGGACTGCCGTATCCGATGACGGAAGATGCATCACTGACTGATTATCCGATGACCTACGCACCACGCAACCCGCTCGAGCTCAGACCAGAGTTTGTCAGCAAAAGCTTCCAGGAGAGGACAATTGCTTCAGAGATGCCTGGGAATATGCTAACTTATACCCCAGCCGGTGAGTTGGTATCTAAAGTACCATTAAATCGTCCCTCTACTTCCCAAACGGCGCAAGCCGGAGGGGCCGGACAAGTTAAAACGCAGCCGCAAGTGCCAGCGCCAGTGGTCAAAGCTACACAACCAGCTTTGGACACTGCTGCTACGCAAGCAGCTGCAGTAGTAGTCGTGGTGCCGCCACCAACGCAACCAGCGGTGGCACAGCCAACTCAGGTAGCTCAAATACAACAGCCGGCCGAGCCATAGCCAGAAGTCGTCACAATTATGCAATCGGTACCTCCGGCACCAGCTGTTTTGCCACCTAAAGTAAAGCAGCTTTTGCGGAAGATACGAAATTCAGACTCTGAGTCCAGTTCAGAGGAGGATGTTGATGAAGAAGAAGAAGGCGAAATTCTGGAATCTGAGGGCCAGACATCGGAAAACAAGGATGCGATGGAGGTCAAAACTCAGAAACAGGCTGTTGAGGAGGAGAAAATCCAGACTCAAATTGATGAAGCAATGACCAAAATGTCGGGAATTGATGTCAGACTGGAAAAGATGCAAGAGGCATCCCAGGAGATACCCGTGAAAGCCAAAGATCGTAGGGATCATGATAGACAAGCGAAGCAGGAGGCCCTACAGGCCAAAATCCAAGAACAAAGAAGGCTGATGCAGCAGGAATTCCTGCGTCAGAGGGCAATTCATAGGAAGCTGAAGGAGCAGGCAATAGCCAATGACAGCTCAGATTCAGCTATTGCAGCAACAGAGCTGATGAAGAGGGGAAAAATTGCCGAGGAAGGAATCCCTGGAGTTTATTCCCCAGATAAGGTTCGGCAGATGTTAGCTGAAGGTATGTCGGAAAAATTTATCCGACACTTGGCCAGAGAAAAGGTAAGGCGCAGAAAAAGGATAGGTAAGGCCAAAGCACGCAGACTTGCAGCTCAAGGTCAGCAGCAATAAGGAGCGGCCGCCACCGGTTCTGAAAATGAAGCCTACGACACAGCCGAGGAGACCACGACCCCGGAATATTCGACAAAGTCGAGAATGGAGACTACGAAAAGTCAAACGAGGACCGAGACTGCAAAGAGTCAGACGCGAACGGAGACCTCCAAAGGCCAGACGAAATCGGATAGGACAACAGCGTCCACTGCAACTGCTTCATACACTCAGACGCGAACGGTATCGAAAACCGGCAGAGAGGTTAGTACCTCATCTGGCAAGAGTAAATCCCTGCCTACCAGCTATACCGCAAAAAGTAGTAAACCTGCGGGAAGCGTTTTGGTAAAGCCCGATCTTGAATCGGAAGAAAAGTTGATCAAGAAGGTCAAACAGAATGTGGTGGTTAACAGACCCGAAAGGGAGCAACAGCAGTTTGTCACTCCTGGTCAATTAGCAAAAACTCTGATTGATTATTGGGAGTGGCAACGGGAACAAAGGCTCCTAATTGGGCCGATCTCATTCGCCTTTGATCGCCAGGAATGGCCGATCATTTACAGAATGGTCAATGATGCCATGGCCGAAATCCATGAAAACTACCGCCAACAGTTCAAAATGCAGGGCGGATTTATGTTTGACGGAGAACGCATCCCTGAGGAAATTTGGGAATGGATTATTTTAGTTCTCATCCCCAGATGGCTTCAGGACTACGATGCCTCAGACGTCTTTACGGCCATTAGGTACGTGACCCTAATGATATTTCTACAGTTGGATTTCGCGCCGATCATGCCAACAGCAATTGGTAGGTGGTATGCCCAGGCCTGTTTGTTTGCCAATAGACAATTAGTCGTTGAGGCCCAGGGAAACCGCATAGACGATGTCTACATTGCAGCCTTTAATCAGTACATCTTTATGGGCTCGCAAAGGTTAAACCAGATGGGTGTTAAGAGGAAGGCACCAGGCGATGACAGGTCGCAAGCTGATAAATATCAGCGAACGGCTGCCAAGAGCCCAAGTAAGTTCAAGGTGCCTAGACTCCCTCCTGCTAAGAAACAACCGCGGACGATACAACAATCGTCTACTGCGACCAGCCAGAGGTCGTATAGTGAGGCTGCTAGCACTTCCTATAAAAGCCCGCTTTCTCGATCAAAATCAATTTCATCAAAATCTCTCAATTCAACTTTCCAGACTCAAAAACCTCAGCGCAGCAGCTCCACTAGCAGTGGTCCAACACAAAGGCAGCAGGGGAGAGAGGATATGTTCTCAAACCCGGCCCCGTATAGGGCTAGACCGGGGTATGACCAAGGTCAACCCAGAGGAGGCTTCAGAGGGCGCCCTCAGCAACCCTATAGAGGCTGAGGAACCTGGCAATACCAAGGTCAAGACCCGGAAACCAAGTTCCATAATCCGAACTTCGAGCCGCTTGGTAGACGCGGCGGAAGCCAACAAGGCCGTAATTAAGGCCAGGATGGAGGTCAGACCCGAGGCCAACCAGGCCAGAGGGGATACTATCGAGGTAGACCTCGAGGAGGTTACCGAGGCGGTGGGCAGCAGCAGTAATTAGCCGCACAAATTTTGGCCCAAAATTTATCTTTTCGCATTTATTTTTATTAATTTCATAAAATATAAAATCCAAAAACACTAATAAAATCACAAAAATCCAAAAAAATCAAAAAACAAAAAATCCAAAAATATTATTTAAGTTTCGGTGCTGCTGGCCAACTAAAATTTTCTTTTGACAAAACCGGTGCAAAACGCAACTGCAAAAACATTTTAAATTTTTGGCCACATTTTTTGCTCAATTTTTAGCGCATTTTAAATTTGTGACACTCGTACATTCCCACCTCGTCTTTTTGTATCATAATATAATCTCGTATTTTAGTTTAATTTAGAAAAAATAGAGACGCGGGAAATTGATTTGCATGCGGTTAGACCCACGGCCAACAAATTGTCACAAGATGCAGACCAAGCGGCCGAGCCCGAAGCCGGCCACATTCGGCACCGACGTCACCCTCGTACTCCTTAGGGCAGGAGGTTATTCCATCAACGCCGAGGTCAAAATGGGCGTCACTTGCCAGCCATTGCGGCGAAGCCCTTGGTATTCGTTGTGTCCAATGACCAGCACAGGAGTCTGATTAGGACAGACTGTGAAACAGGAGTCCGAGTGAGACAAACTGTAAATCAGGAGTCAGCCGGAATAGTAGATTTTTTCTTTTTGCTTAATTCTTTTAATGCCAGGCTAACCCAGCAGAAAGTTTTTTTCTACCTCCCGTAGGTAGGTTTCCACGCGCGAGGGATGTTGGGCACCCTGTTGATGCCAATTCGCGTGGGGAAATCGTCATGCAAATCGAGCAAAGGGACGACCAGTGGCGCAAACATTTTTGCATAGAAGTGGAGCGCCACAGAGAGACCAAAAATGATAGTGAAAATCATTGTTCACTATAATGGTTATTTTTATATTATTCTTGTTATTGCTGGCGTCCCCAAATATACTTCCCAGCAAACTCGTCTTATTTTGCATAATATTCATTGTGGTCAGTCCACATTCTTTTACATATTTCGTCGGCTATATTGTTTAATATATTCGTTTGTTTATTTAGATATTATTGGCGACCGAGGAAGGTGGAGGGCCAGAGGCCCAGGCGCCAGCTTACACCAGGTAAGCTTTGGGAAACCCCTTATGGGTTATACCCAAGTAAGTTTATCCCTGAGGGGATTCCTTGTCTCAGCTAGGAGACTGCGGAGGTCCTTGGTGAGGCCCCGTACTTAGAGTAAAGGTTCTCTTTGTTGTTGTAGGTCTGGGGAACCGGACTGTTGCACTATCACCGAAGCTTAGCCAAGGGATTAGTTCTAACAGGTCAGTTCAGACCAGATATATCTTTTCTTACGCCTCTTAAGGAAAGACCTGCACAACATTTGAAATTTTAAAACTTTTTTAAAAGTGTAAAATGCACGATTCGGAAAACATTTTCATACCACATTATAGAGCATTGTATTTTGTATCAAATACACAGTCAATAACAAAATTACTAAATGCCTAGGCCGACATATCTCAAGTCACGTAAATAGACAGAAAAATGCTAAGAAATGCGAAAAATCCAAGCTCTGGAATTCTGTAGCCCCGCGAATTTTATTTTTTTATGAGTTTGGAAATTATATTAATATTCACTATACGAAACTTGTATTACTGTCTCATTTTTAAAATTTATCAAGCTCTAGTAGTTCCACAGTCGAGGTCAAAACTTCCAGAAAATACAATTATAAGCTAGTGTTTAAACTTCAGGTTGTCCGACCCTCTAGCAGTACATGATTTCTGTAATTTTTTGTCAGCAGGTAGAAGATATCGTAAGGGAACTTTTTGGTCCTCTGAGCTTTAGCAGTATATATGGTGATTTTTGAGAAAAAATGACAATTTTTGCTCTCAAAATTTGATGTTTCAAGCACCACTGCATTCCCAATAAGCAATTTACACTAATGAATCCTACAGTAAATTGTGGCCCGTTCATTTGCCTAATATTGGGTAAGTTTTCAGAACACGATGTCTGACGTACCTAAACTAGCAAAAGTTAAAAGAAGTGTATGTCAAAAATCGAAAAAATCGAAAATTTTCAACTTTGTTTTTCTGTAGCTATGCAAGGTTTGGATTTTCAGACAAAATTAATATCATTTTCATGCTTAGCGCATCGAATTACAGCAAATATGTGATTTTCAGGTAGGGTTAATTTTTTACTTATAACAACAAAGCTGAATCCTCTCAGAAATTGTGTCCTAAGTTAAGATGAGTTTTGCATTCGATCGTTGACTTTCGAGGTAGTGAGTCAATGACACTAAAAACCCAGTCATACCTCACCATCAATAGAGCTATTGAAGCTCATGCTGGATCTTATTAAGGAAAGAAAGCAACCGTTATATTTGCCCATGAAAACGGTATTATAGCTCTTTACAGGCAACCTGCTTCCACTTACGGAGAGGTTTGACAGGGCCTTTACTGTCATTGACTCACTTCTATTCATGCTAAACTTCTATTCATACTATATTGTTCTATTCATACTAAAGAGCGGCACAGCATATGTGAGGAGTCACCCAATACAGGGGTGGGATAGATTTTCTTCGTTCATTATAATGAAAAGATAGGTTTTCTGACGTCCAAGCAGCATATTCTCCAACCTGTATTAGTCAAATATGTGCAATTATTTGCTTGGGCAGCATTTTTTAAAGTTTTAATGCTTCTTTGGAAGCAAATATACTTCGTCTAGCGAGATCGTTGAACTATTGTATGTTCATTCTCATGTTTCTCTTCTTCTCTTGCTTGTTTTTCTTCGTCATCTTCCCAATCATTGCTGGAGAAGTCAAAGCCGCTGGGGATCAATCAAAATCTGCTGGGAATCAATACTCCCAAACCCCCTCCCACGTACATGTACGCCTTTGATGAGAAATTCATCCTACATTCTGAATGCTGTGATTGATAAGTTTTGGCCCTGCACTTGCAAATTTTTCCAGTAAGGTTTTTCCTGAAAGTTTGTCCCAGAGATATTATCAATGACGTTTTCATTCAGAAATAGATTTTCAGGAGGATTGGAAATATGTTCGTTTCCTATAAAATGTTTGTAAATTGAAAAATGGACAAAAAATGGACCGCCCTCAAAGTCGTTTACACATACCTTTTACTGCAGGATTTTTGGTGTAAAAAATTTGTGAGGATTAGTTGAGCAGGCTCAAAAAAATTTCAATCTCATGGGATGCATCGTTTGAGCCCCGTTCATACTTCTGCTCGGCGGGCAAATTTACCCCGAGCATGCTCAGCGAGCAGCTTTCTCGGCGAGCATGCTTGGAGTTGGTTCATACTTCGCGAGCAAATTTTTCCCCTAAAATGCATACTTATTTCTTTCTCCATGTATGAACCATAAAATCAATACCTTGAAGACATAGCGTTTTTTCCTAACGTCCTTGTAATCAGGGGATCATACTTTAAACGGTAATTCTTTTTCACGAACAAGTTCAATAAGTTCAATTTTTTCATCACCTGATAATTTTTTTTCGAATAGACATAGCAAAAACTTTACAACAAAAAAATGAAATCCCATCCACAAATAAATCTAGCGATTAGGGATGTATCGGACCTCTTGACCAGGTATGCTATCCGATCCTACTCGATGTTTTCTGATCCGAAGTATGAAAAAAGACCTGAACTTAGCCGTTATCCAGGATACGTCTGTGCCTTGAAGGTGACGGGTCAAAAAATTCAGTTGATCATTTTCACTGTTGGGAGAAAAAAAATAAAAGTCTACTCTACATGAGATCAATTTAGCCATTATTACAAATATTTCAAAAATGAAATTTTCTCAGTTGTTTTCCCACGAAGGTAGGGAATGATCAATGATTGACATCGGCTGGGAATTAACCATTTAAATATCGGTTGATAGTTTTTGGGCGAGGTATAATCATTAATATCCTGTTTTTTATGGCAATTCTTGCATTAATCTTTGGATGTGATTATTTACTGGGCAAGTGTAAATCTTAGGTCACTTTTGGATATTTGTATTAAGAAAAACGTTGAATGTAATGACAATGTGATTTTTTCCTTCAAATTCATTATGACACAATGATTGACGAATAATTTTTAGCCTTCACCCCCTGAAAAAGTATGCTTAAAAATCGTTTAATTTTCATAATTCACGAACAATTATTCAACAATATCATGTTAAAAGTAAAGATGTGGTGTCCAAAATTTTTTGAGATAAAATGCTGTTTCAAATTGAGTGTCCTATAATTTATAATGTGTTCAAAAGTTCTGTAGTAAAACCTTCATGTGAACAATGACTGATGTTGGTCATTCTTCAATTTAAAAGCATTTAATAAAAAAGGGACACAAATAAGTCTTGTACCCGAGAGAAAGTTTTCAAGGAGCAGTTTTTGAGATTGAGGAAAAAATGAAATTCTAAACAGACAGTATTTTGGCAGACAAGAAGGGCATGTCATCTTTGGCTATCATTTCAGATTTTTTGACCGATTGTTTTTCTTGAAATGCCACCAGATTATCAATGTGGAATGCGAATAGTATTTCAGATTTTCACGATTTTCTCATAAACAGTGTATCATAGAGGAATGGAAATTTGTGAGCATACTGACCCAACCTTTAAAATTTTTTCGAGTGAATAATTTTGCAGTAAGAGCTCTATGTAAGTGATTTTGACGACGATACTGATTTGCGTCACTTTTCTATTTGGAAGCATTTTATAAAAAACAGACTGTAGTTCCAATAATCGTAAATCGGATTGATTTTCTTTCTTTGTCTTGAGTAACAGAAAGATTTTGTTTATTTCTCACTTCCATGTCTCGTTTCATTTCTCCTTTCTCAAAACAGCAATTAGCATTTAAAAGTAAAAAGATGGGTCATTTCTCTTTTTCAATGTTTGTTTACAATAAATAATAGACAAGCATGTAATATGGCGAGTATGTGCTTGTGTTACACTTCGTGAACTGAACATATTTTTTAACCCTTGACCTGGTTTGCTAGAGGTCTGTGACCCGACCCATGAGCCGACTTGGTATTTTTACCACATGAGCCGACCCGATATTCCCTGGCTCGATAAATCCGTACTACTGACCAATCAGAGCGCGTAAAATTACGCATTGGTCTTGCGCGCATGGTTCAATTTTTGATAAATTAGCCCAGACTGGGACGTGCCTATACTTATAACATCTGTTGCTCGCCGGGCATGCTCGGAGGAGTAGAAAAATTTTCTACTACCCCGAGCATGCTCGAGGCGCAATATTTTTGTGCTGGGGGTTCTCCTCGCCGAGAAAATATTTGCTCGCCGAACCTCGCTTTAGCAGGAAGTTATAGAAATATAAAATGCTAATTGCTTTCCAGTTTTTTATTCACATGCATTCCCAGAAAAAGATACTATATGTTGTGTTGTGGTTACATAATTTTCAATGTAGATATGAATGTGTAAAAATGATAAATATGCAAACTAGGTCTAAACATCGCACGGTGCCGCTGAGCATACAACGTTCATGCTCCGAGCGGTGTTTGGAGATGCTCGACGAGCACAGCTCGGAGCAAGCTGCACGCCGAGCATGCTCGGCGAGCAGAACACCGAGCACAAAAAATTTGCTCGCCGAGCATGTTCGGCGAGCAACACGTGCTATAAATATAGGCACGTCCCAGACTGGGCTAATTTATCAAAAATTGAACAATGCACGCACGACCAATGTGAAATTTTGCACGCTCTGACCGGTCGGCAGTAGGGATTTATCGGGCCAGAGAATATCGGGGCGGGTCAGGCAACGAAAATACTGAGTCGGGTCACGGGTCAGGTCAGAGACCTCTAGCAAACCAGATCAAGGGTCAAAAAATACTTATGGTTCCTAAAGTATAACACAAGCACATACTACTCGATACATGTTACATGCTTGTTTATTATTTATTGTAAATAAACATTGAAAATGGAAAATGACTTATCTTATTAATACTAATTGCTGCTTTGAGAAACAAATGAAACGAGGCAGGGAAATAAAAAAAAAACAAAATAAACGAAAATCAAACCGATCTACGATTATTTGAATTAAATCAAAAAATCTGAAATGATAGCCAAACATGGCGTGTCTGCCAAAAAATGTTTGTTCAGACACAATTTCTGTGAGAATCAACCGAGGCCTGTAGTTAAGTGTGATAAGTAAAAAATTAATCATACCTCGAAAAAGCATTTTGTACAGTTTTTTGCGCTGAACAACATGCCAGTATTCGTTTGATCTGAAAATGAAAATTCGTTTTGTAACATCAATCCAAAGGTTCCAATTTTTGCAATGTTCGAAATTTTAGGTCACAATCATTGAAGACCTATAAGTAATGATGTGTGCAATGTCGATCAATAAAACTTTGTTGGTGAATGTAACAATGTTTAGAGTATATGCACAACACGCATAGATATATGTAGCATCAAAATAATGGTTTACACTACACTTTAAATTCCAATTTTCAGCAGTTATCAATGACTGAAATTCACACATTTTTGTACCCCCTAAAGTCAAATGATGAGTGTCATTGATTAAACTCCACTATGTTATGGCCGGACCCCTTGGCCGCATACCCACAAGGTTTTATCAAAATAAAAAAACCATTGAGTGTGCCACAGTGAAACAAGTGGAAGCCATTTTTGAATCAAATTATTACATTTTTTGTTTAAAAATGCAGTCATTTACCCAAAATTCTAATAATCCAACTAAAACTTTTATGCATTACAGGTTGACATCTTAACTATATACCCATAAGGTTTGCTCATAATCATACATGTAACAGAGCTCGGAGATCTGGGGGGGGGGGGGGGTTGGAGCACTTTTTTCGGACCGGGGGTCAGTAATTCCCAACATTTTGTGGGGAGGGGTATCTGAAGGAAAAAAATTCGATTTTTCCATGAAAAAAGTCCGAAAAACGGTTAAAAAATGTAGTAACTTTTGTTTAAAAAATGATAAAAAATGTACTTATGGTGCGAAGCACCGAGAAAATTGACGTTTTTGACAATTTTTTGTTCAAAAATTGACATTTTTCAGTATTTTTCCGACTATAAGTATGGGGGTTCCTACGGCTACCATATGGCTAGCCATAGGATTGGAAAATCCTGGGAAGGAGTCGCCCAATGGCTAGCCATATGGTCGAGGATTTCTGGGGGGGGGTGGGTTCCCATAGCACTCCCCCCCAATTACATGCATGGTCATAATATCATAATCCCTTACACGGGAAATTACACAAGGTTAGAGGCATTCTTGATATTGTTGAAAAAAATTGAGGTGCAAATTGTTGTTCCATTTAGTTTGTATATTAATAATTCTAGTTAAAATCGACTACATTGCAGCGACAGTATGTGGCTAGAAACCAACCAACTTGCATCAAAAGTATTGACACTAATTGTATATTAAAAAACTAGAAAACTTCTTTTAGTTAACTACACCACCAGGGGAAACTAACCCTTAAAAGTTCGCATCGGGGACGCGTCCTGGAGGCATCCAGGTCGCATCCAGAACGCGTCTTTTTCGGCAGCACACAGAAAACTTTCGTCTTTCTTAGTAGTTGACTTTCATGCAATAACTGTCAATCATAGTTTCTTCATAATGTGTAGTGGATATGCACTTTGTTTTGACCTACAGTATGACAACAGTTGACCTTTCATTTTATCTGGTAAATAATGTGTGCTTTCTGTAGGGAGGTAAGAAGGAAGCATCAGCAAAATTCTTTGGCTTTGTGTGACACAAGCACATGGCCTGTCAATTTTATTGTCGGTGTAGTGTGCTTTTCACGTCCTGGGTGCGTCCTGGACACATTCCGATGCGTCCTGGATGTGACCGGCATAGACGGTTAGTTCCACCTGGTAGTGTATAAGATGGAAGATTGTTCAAATTTTTAGCAATAACAGATAAAGTAGTGAACCAACATAAAGTTTTTGGATCTTTCTCAGATAAATGGGACCCACATGGACTCACAATGCTATATTAAGGCTAAAAGAAGCAAAATTGTATTTAAAAGCTGATTATGGACTCCACATAGAGCTAAAATCTCATATTTCTGATTACTGTTCATGGCATGCTCTTAGTGATCCAAAACATTCAGAGTTACAAGAGAAATGTACAGATCACATTCATGACATGAAATATGACAATTGTGAGCAGTTAAAGAAGACACCGTAAGACGTCAAAGAAGCAGATGACCCAATTCCAATTCACAAACTCAATTGATAAAGTTGAAGCTGAATATTTAGCTGATGAAGGTATCAGTAATATATTGGAATGGTGTCAACACCAGCTTAGATCAATGCACCAAATGAAGCATGGAAAAACACCATTAGCAACCTCCAGAAGAATAATGAATCTTGATTGGGCAATGAAATATTCTGCCCTCCAGTGACTGGAAGATCAGTCAACCTGGTTTGGTAAGTGCAGTTTGCCATTGCACTGCATGTATGCCCTTGTGATGAAAAGTGGACACTACACCACCATACATTCATCCATGTTTTCAACTCACTTTCACAGGACAGTAATACAATTATTGGAATACTGACTGACACATTGACAAAAATCAAGGCAGAGCAACCCCCAATCAATGCAGCTTTTGTGCAATTTGACAATGCTGGATGTTTTCATGGCTCCCCAACCTTGCTTATGGAGCCAACAATACCTCAAAAAACAGGCATGACTATAAAGAACTGGGACTTCTCTGAACCTTAACTTGGTGAAGTCCTATGTGACCGAATTGCTGCACTAATAAAGAGGAAAGTTGGACTGTTTATAGGCTACTTCAATTTCCAGTTCACACCTACTGAAATCAAGGCAACTAAAGCTTACAAGGTTGGTACTGGAAGCATATTTAAGACGAAAACATTGAAGTTTGAACAGTTACCAAAAAGCTTGAAATTTCTGATGTTGCTCATGAAAACCAGCCAGAGGTTGCACCCATTCAAACACCAAAGTTCTGAATTGCTATTGATATATTGATCACAATCATCAACTTTGAAGAAGAATCTGAAGATCATCCGGCCACTGCTGATGAGCCATATAAAATGGGAAGTGGTGCCTTTAAATGCCCTGAAGAAGGCTGTATTATTGTACGTCATCACAATTTGTTGCTGCATCTTACTTTGGGTAACCACAACCTAATGCCGCAGTGAACCAGTTTGTGTGATATGGCGATACAGAACTATGATAGAACACTACAAAGTGTTCAACTGACCCCTGGCTTGCCTGAAAATCTAGAAGCACTTCAATTGTTTTATGAAGCTGGCTTGTTCGATGTTATGGAAAAAGGTTGGGCTTCAAATAAGCATAAAATATGTCATCCCTTGACAGAGAACAATGTCAATTTTTGCTGAAAAAATACAACAGTGGCATTGTATATCATCAAAAATTCAATGCTGAAGTTTTCCCTGAAGAAATGAGGAGGAACCCACCTTTTGTCATGTCTGACTGCCTCACACGACAACAAATTATCAGATTTTGGGCTAGGGAAGCCAGCCATCATATGGAAGAACCTACTACATTCTATAGTAGCAACCTGGAAGGAGAATGTGGAGTGAAGATGAAATAGAACCCTACGAGGATCCAGCGATGTTTGATGTTCATTTGGAATATGAAAGTTAACTACAGAAAACAGGTTATTTGACTAATTGTTTCAATAAGTAGTATGTACATCTGACTCCTTTAAAATGTCATCTGGTTGATCTGAAAATGATCCAGAGTTTGTCAGTTTTTGTTGAAAATTTGAACAATCTTTCGTCTTATAGTTAACCAAAAGAACATAGTTTTCTAGTTTTTTAACATACAATGGGTGTCAATACTTTTGATGCAAGTTGGTTGGTATGCAGCCATATACTATTGCTGCAATGTAGTCAATTTGAACTAGAATTAATAATATTCTAGCTAAATGGAGCAATGATTTGCACCTGAGGTTTCTTTCATTAATATCAAGAATGTCTCTAACTTTGTGTAATTTCCAATGTAAGGGCTAATGATATTATGATCAAACCTTATGGGTTTACAGTTAATATGTCAGCCTGCAATGCCTAAAAGTTTTAGTTGAATTATTAGAATTTTGGGTGAATGACTGCATTTTTGAACAAAAAATGTTATAATTTAATTCAAAAATGACTTCCACTTGTTTCACTGTGGTACACTCAGTGGTTTTTTATTTTGATAAAACTTTGCAGGTATGTGGCCAAGGGGTTCGGCCATAACATAGTGGAGTTTAATCAATGACATTCATTATTTGACTTCATGAGGTACAAAAATGTCTGAATTTGAGTCATTGATAACTGCTGAAAATTGGAATTTAAAGAATTAAACCATAATTTTGATGATACATATATATATATATGTGTATATATGTGTCGTGCATATACACTAGACATTGTTACATTCACTGACAAAGTTTTATTGATCCACATTGCATACCTGATTACTTATGGGCCTTCAATGATTTTGACCTAAAATTTCGAAAATTGCAACAAATTTGAACCTTTGGATTGATGTTACAAAACGAATTTTGATTTTAAGATCAAACCGATACTGGAATGTTGTTTAGTGCAAAAAACTGTACAAAATATGTTTTTTTGAGGTATGATTAATTTTTTACTTATCACAACCTTGGTCGAGTCTTAGAGAAATTGTGCCTCAAGAATTTCATTTTTTGCTTAATCTCAAAAACTGTTCCTTGAGAACTTTCTCCCAGGTACAAGACTTATTCTTGTGTCTTTTTTATTAAATGCTTGAATGACCAATATCGGTCATTGTTCACACGAAGGTTTTACTATAGAACTTTTTGAACACAATAGAAATTAGAGAACACTTAATTTGAAACAGTATTTTACCTCAACAAGTTCTGGACTCCATATTATTGCTTTTAACATATTGTTGAATAATTCTTCGTGAATTATGTAAATTAAACGATCATACTTTTTCAGGAGGTGAAGGCTAAAAATTATTCATCAAACAAAACAAAAATCAGATTGCCATTAAATTCAACGTTTTTCTTGTCTAAATAATAACTAAAAGTGACCTAAGATTTACACTTGGCCAGTAGATAATCACATGCATGGCTGGTTAATGCAAGAATTGCCATAGAAAACAGGATAAGCTCGCCCAAAAAAACATTGACCGATATTTAAAAAAGTCACTTATCAGCCGATGCAAATACATCGATGTTTCCCTAGCTTTTTGTGAAAACTATGGAGAAAATTTTATTTTTGAAATGTATGTAATAAAGACTAAATTAATCTGATGTAGAGTAAAATTAGAATGATCAACTGCATTTTTTGACCCGTGACCTTCAAGGCACCTTATCCTGGATAATGGTTAAGGTCAAGTCTTTTTTTCTCCTTCGGGTCAGAAAACATCGGGTAAGATTGGATAGCATACCTGGTCAAAAAGTCCGATACATCCCTAATCGCAAAATTTATTTGTGGGATTTCATTTTTCTGTTGTAAAATTTTCGCCATGTCTATTTGAACAGAATTATCAGATGATGAAAAATTTGAACTTGATGAAAAAGAATCCTTGTGAAATGTTTCATGCCCTGATTACAAGGACCTTAGGAAAAAATACCGTGTCTTCAAAGAAATTCAGAAAGAACTAAAAGTATTCAAGGTATTGATTTTATGGTTCATACATGGAAAGAAATAAGTATACGTTTTAGGGGAAAAATTTTTCCGCGAAGTATGAACCAACTTCGAACACGCTCGGCAAGCAAGCTGCTCGCCGAGCTTCCCCGAGCATGCTTGGCGAGCATGCTCGGAGTAAATTTGTACGCCGAGCAGAAGTACGAACCGGGCTTTGAGAAAAGTACTTGGGTGGTACTTGCACTTCACAAATTAAAAAAAGACAAGCCCACTTACGGCGTATTTGTTCATAGAATGGGCGAATAGCCGTGGTAAATGCGAATTAGAAATGACTAACTGATCGATGACTTTCGTCGGCTCCTTGGCTGCCGGCGCAGCCCAAGGCACCGCGTCCTGGAAACTTTTGAACGAATTGGCGTTTTCGCAAATCACATTTGTCTGTTTGTACCGACTGGGAGCGCAATAACAAGGATGAGTTACTTTTTCCGGGCATTCTTGCAAAGATAAAATGATCCAAGCGAAAAGTAAAGTGATCTTCAAAATCATAATAATTGATCACGTGATTAGAAAGCAAACTTTGACGCGGTGTTTCATGGCGTGTTTAATTTTTTACATGTGAATCATGCTAGTTGAGCTACAGTAAAGGCGTCGAAACGTTCAGCAAGCCGTCGAAGGACGGCACCTGGTGATCATGGTAATAAACCGTTCTATATAATCTGCTTTGGCACGTAAAAGCATAAGTCAACGGTCGAATAATGAATTTTATTATACAGCTCCCTGCTTTTTCTAGCCTTTCCACTAGCAACAACTGTAGTGAGACACTGCTCTTCTTGTCAACCATGTTACGCGCAAACTATATTCTATTCGTAGAAGAGTAACAGGTGAGTCAACACTAGAAATCAACGTAGAGATAGAGAGAGAAGCATATATGGATGCAGCACGGAACAAGAAACACTTATGATTGGAAAAATTCGCAAGCTATGCATTCGGTATTGCTCCACAGGAAGATAAAAAATGGAAAAATAACATTATTGTCTTATCTTTTGTGTTTGAACAAATATTTGATTTATGCCAAAAAGAACGTCTGTATCATACGGCAGTGCTATCTTTTACGTCCGGAAGAGGCAAGCTTTCGGGTCACATAAGGCAATGAGATAATGTTGATAGCAACCTTGATAATGTGAAAAATATCAAGAGTAAAAATTAATTTTGATAAGATCAAACGTCAGTTAAGATCGGTTTATCACCGTGGAATGAACTTTCTTCAGAGAGTTTCCTTCAAGGCAGCATATCATTGTTTGTGTTATTCCTGACGAGTTTCATAGCGCGCTCACTAGGATCAACTGCATCTGCATGAATGTCACAGGCAATTGAAATTAAATCTTTACTAGAGCTTAAAACTACGACTGATACAGTTATATGACGACTTTCCAAAATGTATAAAAAACCGAATGTGTCCGTGCAATCCTTATTTCCATAAAATTTTAATTCTCACTTTCCGTAACTGCCCAAAGTGAGGCTCGGAATGAGCGTCGGGCCAATTTTTCATTTTTACCCTAGATCTCAAGTGTCACTGCTATTCAATAAACAATTTCACAGTAAAATATTAGAAGCTACGGTTTAAATGAACATTTAAACTTTGTTGGACGTACAGTTTTATCGAAAATTCCCGTGAAATCTGATTTCAATAGGTAGGATTTGATTTATTCTGGTAGATATTAGGCCACGCATTCATAAAAATTCATTTAACGTGCGTCACACAGAAAATTTTCATGCTTAAACACATCAATTCTTAAAAAAAAATAATAATATAATAAAGAATATAATAATATATTAAAAAATATAATAATATAATGAAAAAAAATAGAAGAAGAATTAGAATAAAATTAGAAAAAAAAGAATTCCTGCATTAAAAAAATCTGAGGTTCCGAAATTCGGCTAGCCGACATCACTATCACAGGTGGGGCCGTTTCAAAAACCGGAGCAATATTAGGACACGATGTCCGAGAGGATTTAGCTTTGTTGTGGTAAGTAAAAATAGAATTGTCCCTCAAAAACAGTTATGTGAGGTAGTTTTTTATGTTGAGAACGAATCTGACATTCATTTTGCATGAAAGTGTGGATTAGATGTGCTACGATAAACTAAACGTCAGAATTTATGATTGATTGACACTTCTGGTACGTTTCCTCTTATACCTATTGTTGTGTGAATTCGATAGCTGTCAAATAGTACTCAAATTGTTTAGCAGAAGTTTACACTAACATTCATCATCCCCGTGTTTAATGTTGACTTTGGACATATCATTTTTGAAGGAAAAAGTTATTTTTCAGAGAAGGGCATGCCAACACGCCAATCCTGCATATTTCTACAGTATCTACTCTTTCCAAGTTGGCACATCACACCGAAAAATCACAAAAAATCTATATCATACAGTATCCAAAAATTTTAAAAACTTTTGCTATTACAGGGTTTCCCATGAAAAAATCATATTATTGTTGACATTTCAATTCCAATAATATAGCAAAAAACGGCAACAAGTACGGTAGTAACCTATAAGAAGGCTGTGACGACTAAACGAGGCACTGATCAATACAGAATGAACGGCCTAGAAACATGGTTTCTCGAAGTGTGAGCAGGCCAAATTTCTGTGATGTGAGTAGTAAGGCCGGCCCGTATAGGCGGGTGGTTAAGCATATCCCTATCTTTTGTGTACCCACTGTAATTTGTCACTTTTGACCGATTAATAGGGGAATATGGTTAAGCATAAAAGTTCTAGAGTTACCGTAATAGTAGAATTACAGTAATTTTCGGATTATGGTAATAGTGGAATTATGTTAATAGTCGTGTTACTGTAGGTGGAAAAAGGAAAAATGGTGCTCAACAGAAAATAGAAAAGGAAAACTAAAGTGAACAAAAAAAATGGGAAAGAAATAAAAAAAGAAAGCATGTATAAAAAAATGACTTCCTCCATGGGCAGAGGAGGTCTTTCAAAAATTTGTGCCCATGGACCCCCTTTGACGAAAGGGCGCCACCTGCAGGTGTAAATATGTTTGGAGGTGGTCCCATTCCTGAACGATTGTTCCAGTCAGTAGTAGAGTTTTTCATTTTTATAGGATAACCATTTCAACCATTTTAAGGCGATAACAGACTGTCTTTCTTCTTTACCATAATCTTTGCATGGTATTACTCCAATACTGTTTGGTTTCAAAAATAAACATCGAAAAACAAGATTACAAGCACTGGCGAAAGTTATTGATCTTTCAAAAGGATCAACATCTATTTCTTCCATGAAAATATCTCTAAATTTCATACAACACTGTCGTAAAACCTGCACATTGCTACGACAGTAATCAAGTAATTTGTTGTCAAAGTTAAACTGACACCCCTGAACAACGACACACCTCTAAATGCAAAACTTTATACATTTTTTTTCAAACTTACTGCTTCAATTTATCACAAATCATCATTACCGGAGCTAAATGTTGCCAGGCATTGTATCTCAAAGACAGTGGGTGTTGATCACAGGAAAACGATTGTGAATAGTTACCTTGAACGTTCATCACCTCAAGTAGTGCATAAAACTCCCGTTACCTTGAACAATGTTATTTTTGTTCAAGAGGATTTTTATGCCAAGCATCTCACCCCATATGCCCAACAAAACCTAAACCTAAGTCAAAGTCTCAGCCTAAGCCTGTAAAGGTGAAAATAAAATTTTGAAATCACCCAGAATTTTTATATTCACCTTCAAGTTGGAGTTTTATTACTACACCTACAAATCTTTATTCGAGGTAAAATGATGTTCCAGGTAATGGGAGGTAATGGGACATTCGAGATGATAGGACACATCATTAAAAAACAAATCCAGACTTAAATACAATCACATTATAGCAAATAGTTTATGTTCAGGATATAAGGACATGTTCAGAATAGATGAAAATATGAGAACAAAAGAGATTACAAGTCCGCACAAAAGTGTGGCGCCTGACTGAGGATCCATAAAGGATATAAACTAGCCCTACTATAGGCGTACAAGTCAGTCAGTTAGTAGAGTAGCTACTTCAGCCCAGTTCTGGTACATGGATTAGTCTGCTACTCCAGCCCAGATTAAAGGCAAAACGCAAGCTGGGAATACAGCCACAAGTTGAAGTAGCCATGATTACTTCCTGAAGAAACATACCGCCTAGGGGTTAGATCTTATAGATCAACTAAAACATGCACGTGTGGTTACGTAATGTTGAGTCCATCCACTTGAGATAAATTGTTCACACAGGAGTACAACAACGATATAAGAGAGCAAGATAAACATTTCAATGCACATTTTATGGACTTTATACGCTATTTTCGGAATGATCATATCTTCGATATTATCAGCAGCCATATTTAATGATCGGAGAGAATTGAAGCATGTCAACACCTATTGAAACATGTCAGCACCTATAAAATTTGGACTTAAATGCATGAAACCTAGAAAAATCATGGAATTGGTTCCTGGATATGGTTTATTGTTTTTACAACGATCATATCTTTCGAAGTTTTTTTTCCAGCACTAGTGTGAGCGCATTAGTGATAAATCTGTAAGAATAATTTCCATTGAGTCTGGATAAGTTTTGTCTTACCTCGTTGAGACTCTCTACAATTTTCTTGCGCTGATTTTGAATCTGATAAACAAGCATTTTTCACAAATTTTTTTGTCATTGAGATATCATGGTGCAAAGTGTTCAAATATCGCTTATGCGACTCATTCCATATGGCCACTTGTATGTTCCACAATTTTGAAGATTTTCAAGTGCGATATTTTAAAGTCGATAACAAATTGAACAGGCTCTTGAAAACATATAGGCAATCATCTCTTTGAATGTTAATTCTAAGACAGTGTAGAAAAAAGTGGAAACAATTAATTTTCCCTTTTGTCAATTTTCCACTAAACAACAACTTGTGATTGGTGGAATGAAATTGAACCATATTTTTCCATAACATGAACCATTCATGTGCCTAACCTCATGAAAAAATTAAACCTACACCACAAAAACCCAGTGACCAATTTTGGCATGTGTAAATTAAACCTTAGTTTTACATCTCATTTATCGCGTGTTTTTATTTCAAATTATCATTTATGTCCCAGTCAATTTTCGACAATTTTTCATGAAATTTTTTTAAACGATAGTATTTTACTGTGGCCTTCAAACGGTTGATTCGCATGTTTTTTCGGATCTTTAATTCTAGTGAAACATGCAATAAAATTTTGAAAAATGAAATTTCTACAATTGCGAAATTTTCATGTTTGACACAAGAACTCGGCATTTGATAGAATAAATCGAACCTCATATTTACACCACATCTAGTATCTATATATACTTTGCATGAGAAAAATCTGAATCATATGATCGGAATTGTTTTGACGAGTTTCCCACACATGATTGATGTTATAGCTTCAACTGACATCGAAGAGACTGATGAAGTTATGTGCCTACGCAGATACTTTCTCTGATCACATGGCTCATTTAGGGATGTTTCCTGTAGAAGAAAACCTATTTAGTTTTCTTGACACAAGTTTATGCAGGAAGTCTCCTCTAACAATCGTACCGTGATATTTTTCGAGAAAGGGTTTTCAACCATTGGGAATCAATGGATGCGATCATTTTACACAAAAAAACTATTCCGAGTGTAAACAAGCGTATTTTTGGAATTTTTTGTTGGAAGGGTTTTCGACACGGGGTTTATCCTTTACAGAAAAAAGTTACCCTGAGTGTAAACAGATGAATTATTACGGATTTATTGGTGGAAGAGGTTTTCAACTACAGAGAATTCAATAGATGCAATCACTTCACATAAAAAAATTGACCCGAGTGTCATCAAACGAATTTCCCCGTTTTTTGGTGGAAACGGTCTCTTTACACAAAAAAATTATTCAGAGTGTAAACAATCGTATTTTCGTAATTTTTTGGTGGAAGGGGTTTTTGAATGGGGGTTATTCAATGGATGCAGTTACTTTACACAAAAGAAATCATCACGAATTGAAACAAAAGTATTTCGGCGATTTTACTTTGGAAAAAGTTTTCGACCACAGTGAATTCAATGTACGTGATCACTTTACACAAAAGTTATCCTATGTGTAAACAACTGTATTCCCGGGATTTTTTCTGGAGGGCTTTTTCGGCTATGGACAATTCGATGGACGCAGTCATGTCACACCAAAAATCATGCTGAATGTAAACAAACGAATTTCCCCGACTTTTTTGTCGGAGGTGTTTTCGACTGGGGGGGGGGGATTCAATGGATGTAGTCACTTTACATAAAAAATTATTCCTAGTGTTAACAAACGAATTTCCCTGTCTTTTGGTGGTTGAAAATGTATCTGACCATGGGGAATTCAAGGGACGCAAACACTTGCACAAAAAATTTTCTGGTGTGTAAACAAAGATATTTCTGCGATATTTTATCCCATCACTACCTGTTGTAAGTACTATGCAGCTTACACATCTTTTACATCTACCGAAAGCGAACATTCATAGCTTTAAGATTGTTTTTTATTGAAACATAGGGCCAACTAAAGAGTACAGAGTATGCCAGTCATTGTCAGTATCAAAAGTGGCTACAATGGTGTGGGTATTATCAAAGTGCTTAAAGAATGTCATCCAATTGCTTTCCATGGCCAAAAGAGCTTCGAAAATGAGAGCTCAGCCATTGGGGTAGGCAAGTTGAATATAGCGAGGTAAGGTTTTAGCGTCAGTGTTAAATGGTATAAAAGAAGAATGTTGAAACTTTGACAGGTCCGATGTGTTAATTGGCTCCATGTCAAAGCCAATCAGAGTGTATTCACGAAAACTAGGCATCTGCACTGTGCCCAAGGCTGAGTGCAGGTTGCCTGGGAGTATAAACTCTGGCAAGGTAATGAGACTAGGACAATGTGGGAACAATGACATATACCACTCTCCCAGCTCTCTTACCTGAGGGAGCCTTTTGACGTTGAACTCTGAAAACACTCAATTTACATAATACTCACTAATAAGGAGAAGGTCACTGACAGCAGGTACTTGGATAAAGATACTTAAACAGACTTGGACTTTAGAAAATGTATTTTTTGACCAAAAGTAATAGAAAATAAGAAAGAAGTTTTTGAAGATTTTGAAAAAGAAATTATTTGAGTTGAAAAATTAGTTGTGTTTTTGTGTTTTGAGAAGTACAAAAAGTTTTGAGTTTTTTGGAAATTTTAGAATTTTGTATGAAATTTGAGATTTTTGGAAAGATGGCTTTCTCGATTATGGACTTGAGCACGACCTTCACTACCAAAGTAAATTGTAATTAACTCTAGAAGCAGTCTCCAGCCTCTGAATCAGAACGTGTGCAAGCTAGGCCAAGGTATATGGATTAATCGGATCCATGGAAACTGACCACTGGATGTCTTGTTGGCTCTCAGAAAGACAAGCACAGTGGGAAACTCAAATCAGAAAGGCCAAGAAAAAAAATATGCACATAAAAAGCTTATAAAAATGCATGCAACTTACAGTCAGTAAAAAATGAAACATAGTTCTGATGTCCCGAACTGTTAGCCCAAGCAGCATACCGCTCCTGGGCATTGATGTTGATGCTAAATATTTGCAGTAGTTGGCAAACATAGTGTGGCGGGAGGGGCAGCAGCCTGGTGTCAACTGTGATGGCAGGTTGTGCCATAAAACTAATCTCAAAATTTTAATGGCAAAAATTTGAAAGTAAAACTTTGGAATAAAATTTTTCTAAGCTAAAGAAAGAGAGAAAAAAATAAACCATTTGCAACAAATTCAGAACAAAGACAAGCATAATGCACGAAGTGAGATCCTGAAGGTCTTCTAAGGTCTGCTCTCAGAGGTTTGAGGGTCAGTGTCAGGCGAAACCGAACTGAAGTACAAATTGCAGTTTGGAATCTATAGCTATGGGTAAATCCCTATACCTATGTCCATAAGGTAGATGTAAGTTGTTACACCAGTATGCAGTCATGAAGGGACATGTATATACGCCATGTTTAGCATGTATAATTTACAACTCAAGATTACAGTTAAGATTTTCCTACACGAGAGACAACAGTCCTGGACAACCCTGACTATGTTTGAGGAAGTACTCCGAGCCAAAAAATTTGGTTGTTGGGGGACTATATGCATAAATACAATACAATGCAGAAGTGAAGTGCTGAAATGGGAGAGTTTAAGAGCTTTTGGTAATTTTGTGAAAAATAGATATATATAGAAATAAATATAGATATGTGACAAAGTCAATTTAATTATTTAGTGGTGGCAGGTGGCCATGGGGGACCACTGGCTTCTGCTAAAGAGATATCCCTAGCAGATCAAGAAATATAATTTTTAGGCGAGATGTGGACACAATTTGAGGTCTACCAAGAGAATTTAATACATCAATAGTGACAAAATTATGCTCAAGAGTAGAGACATTGGTAATAATATATGGTCCAATGTAGATGAGTTGAATCTTATCACCTTTCTTAGAGTTAACCAGCAACAGGAGATCTTTATGGGGATCTGTCATTGTTTGGCTTTCTTATCATAGTACGATTTGCTGGTGGTTGAAGCTCTTTCCAGGTTTTTGCTAACGTTTTTGTAAAGATTAAGATGAGATTGTGTGAGAATATGTTGACACACATCATAGTTCAGAGGTAAGGTCATATGTTTCAGGCATTCCTAATCGAATGTGATTTGAGGCTAGTGACCTCTCAACAATTTGAAAGGAGAATAACATGTAGAGGTATGAGGAGTAGCATTATAGGTGAAGACTGCATAGGGTAGGTAACATTGCTAATTATGGCCATCTTCCATGGTATGGCTTTTCAGTTAAGAAATTAACCTTTGATTGAATCTCTCAATCATCCCATTGCACTGAGGATGATAAGCAATACTTTGAACTTTTCTAATTTTCAGTGGCTCACAAACATCTTTCATGAGTTTCGAGGTGAAACAGCTACCTTGATCAGAGAGCAGGAATTGAGGGGTTCCATGTTGCAGAACAACACTATTGACAAAACATTCCACAATAGTAGGGCCTTATGATCGGAGATCTGGTGAGGGCTTTCCCACTTAGTTAAGTAGTCTTGAAAAATCATGACATAAGATCTGTGATCACCTACAGGAGAAATATAGAAAATATCAGTTGCAACAATCTCAAATGGGTATGTTAGCTTAATAGAAATCAGAGGTCCAGGAGCAGGCAGTTTAGCTATTGTTAGCTGACAGATTTTACACGTTTTAATCCAAGTTCTCACTGAGCCTTCTATTCTGGGCCACCAAAAGTGAAGCCTTGTGGCATTGAGGAAAGGGTTGTGCCTTTGATGGTTCATGATTTTTGCACGATTGAATTGATGAAAAATGGTATCGACAAGTGTTGTAGGAAATATGAGTTGTCTTGGTTCCTTAGACTTTTGGTAGAGTATACCATCTTCAATGAAAAAGCAAGTACAAGACTCAAGAGGATTATCAGCTGTGAGAGCACAGATAATTTTGACTAATACAGGTTCCTCATTTTGAAGTCAAGTGATTTCAGCTGATGAAGCAATAGAAGGTGGTTCTACTGCCAGCAACTGGAAACCATCTTTTAACAAAGTTTGAAGGTTAGAGACAGTAGTTTTAAGATTTCAAGGGCTCTTAGATATAGCTCGGATAACTGCCTGTATGAGGAGAATATCTGATTCAGTAACAGTAAGTAAAATTGTGTCTTTCTCTCTGAATAAAGTACATATTTCATTAGAGGCAGTTTGAGAGTTTTCAGAAGAATGAAAATCAGATCTAAAGATTTCAGAAACAAGTTATTCAGTCCAAGGGATAGGAGCCAGTTCATGAAGATCTTTGCGAGACAAGAAATCCGCACAGGCATTGTCCTTTCTATTGACATACTCTACCTATAGTCATTGTCTTGCAAGCTAATTGGGAAGCCTTGCAGTCTAGTATTCCTATGTTTCTCATCTTTTAACAATTGTAAAGATTTATGGTCTGTATGCACTATGACAGATTGTCCATAAACATAGTGTTGATACTTTGGAAAACCATAAACAATTGCAAGACATTTACTTTCAGTAGTACTGTAGCGAGTTTCAGCATCAGTTAAGACATGGCTATTATAAGTGATGATCCACTTATTGTCATCAGATTCTTGGTACAAAGCTGCACCTACTGCCCTAGTACTGGAGTCACTTCGGATGATAAATTGAGCTTTACCTGTTGTAAACAGAGTAATGGAGCAAAAAAGCAGATGTTATAGCAATTTTTATACCGTCAAATGTTTGTCTTTGGAGATTAGTAAGAGTGTAAGTGGCCTCTTTTCAGAGCAGCTCATAGAGTGGTGCTGATAATGTAGTAAGTTTAGGAAATGAGTGCTTAGACCATTGTACAAGGCCAAAAAATCTTTGCATCTGCTTCTTGGTACTTAGAAACTGGTAATTGGGAACAGCTTTTAACTTGTCTGGATCAGCTTAAATGCTATCAGCATTGAGAAGGTGACCAAGAAATTTGACTTTATGAGGTAGAAACTCACATTTGTCAGGTCTATGAGTGAGATTAGGGTCTCTAAGGGCTTTGAAGATCATCTTAATGTGTTCGAGATGCTGTTCAAAAGTTCTCAAATAAACTATAATATTGTCAATGTAAACTAAACAGATTTTCCAGATATAAGGGTTAATAATTCTTTCCAACAGACATTGAAGATCTACAGGAGCATTTTTTAAGCCAAAGGCAAGGACCTTAAAGTGAAAAAGTCCTTCCTAGCAGATAAAAGTAGTTTTGTCGCAAGGTTCAGAGTTGATAGGAACTTGCCAGTAGCCTGCTTTCAGATCCAAAGTTGTGAAAAACTTTGCATTTCTCTTTACATCCAAGTAATCATCAATTCATATAATCCAAAAATGATCACTAGGTGTAACTTCGTTAATGCCTCCATAGTCAACTACCGGGCCCCAAAAACCATCCTTCTTCTTCACTAGAAAAAGAGGAGCAGCCAAAGGGGACCATGAAGGTTCAATGAAGTCTTTATCGAGCATTTCTTGAATGTGAGACCTAACTACAGCACATTATTCAATGGGAGAAGATAGTAGAGTCTAGCAATGGGTTGAGCATCACTAGTATCGATGTTCACAATGAGTTCATGAGTAAAGACAGGGTAATCACTAGGTAAGCTGAAGACATCCCGATACCTTTTGAGTATCTTCTTAGTCCTTCTGAGTGGGGAAGACAAAGGTATTTTGAGTCACTTTTTGGAGAGCTAGATGAAGTTTCTGGGAATCAGAGGTATTAGGTAAAGAGTGATCTAATGCAGCAAGTTGGTGATCTGCCAGATCTTGTTCTGATGCAGCTACAATGACATGAGTACGGGGACTCTCTCATGAGTCAGTGGGCGTCTTTTCCAAAGAGTGCTTTACAATAACAACTACTTGCTTAACACAAAGCTTGAGATACTTTTCAGAATTGTTCACAAACAGAAGAGGACAGGTTCCATTACAGATCTTGATTAATGAAGTCTCTATGGGAAATTCTTCACCATTAGATTGTCCTATTGGGTGCTCGTATGCACTCGGCTACCTAGCTGCAGTTCTTGGGAGATCCAATCTGGTACGGCCCATGATGCTAACCCGGTACTAACTACACTCCTACTGCACCTAGCTGAGACTGGATGTACGAATATGTTTATTTTGAGCAAAACGAAAAGTGCAGTGAAATACAACAGTGGGGATAAATCGAACACAATTATGCAAATTCCAAAAACGAGAACTCCGCCCCCTAACTTCTCTCTGCCTTGCAAATCCTTTTCTTCATCCCTGTGCACAGAGCCACAGGGACTTCAGGATATCTCAACACGCGGCCTAAGCTGAAACTCTTCCAAAAATGAGACAGATCTATCTGTCTCTTAACAATAACTCACTGAACCTCCTGATCAAAACGGGCGACGTAAATCCTTAGGCTGCATCAGCTCTCAAACATAACCTGCACGCGACAAACAAACGATAATACAAAATAATCCGAGTCAGCGATAACGCCCGTGCCTTTCCTAGTCACCTCGCGAGTCGAAACGTCCAGTCACAAGACAGGACGAAATAAGAGCAAAAAATAGACGTTCCAATAAAAATGATAAATCTTGCAATAATGAAAAAAATGCACAGTGGCGTGCCTAACATCAACTTGCATGTATTATGCAAAACTTTCGCACTACCCATTTGTTTGTTTTGGGGCCAAAAATGTGTGACACAGACCGTTTTGTCGGTTTGTTTACTTAATAAAAATTGGACCCTCTTTAACAACAAAGAAACTTTAGAAAATAAAAATATAAAGAATAGAGGACCAAAGGTCAGAGGAATTGACCCTCTGACAAGATGTGTTAGCTGCAAGTTGAACTATAAGATCAGATATGGATGCATCTGTTTGTGGAAAAACATGACCACAAATTCAGTATTGTGAATAAAGTTGAACCTTAACAGTAGCAAAAGCGACAGTAAAGATAGGTTAGGCCAGCTCAGCAACTACTAGATTGTTGGCATCACCAACTGTGAAAGTGTTGGTTTGAAACGGTCAATTAGAAGATTCAGTTTCAATCTCTTCAAGTTGCTCAGCACTTTCAGATAATGGATAGTCTGAAGATTGGTCATGAATTGGAATTTCTTCCATGATAGGTCCCTCTAGACTAGTGAGAGTAGAAATGATTTCAGGTGAGTTAGGCAGATGTCTAGGAATTATGGTAAGAGGTTGCCATTTATGGCTATCTCAATGTATCCTTGCTTAAAGTTCAGAATAGCTCGAACATCAGGATGAGTGAGAAAATCAGTACCAATGATGCACTAGTCCCCAGTGTCATCATCAAGAATGATGCATTTGACAAGATGTTGGCAAAAGCCTGATTCCATCCTGAGTAGAACCAGACCATGGGTTCTAACCACTGCTCCATCTGCAACACATATATGTCCACAGGCAGGTAGAGGGGTATATATCTTTTGAAAAGTGAGTTTTACTAGGCCAGACAATAACACAGAACACTGTGCACCAGTATTGATGAGAGCATTTGCAGTTATGCATCTAACTTTGATAGGAATCAGAAAGGCATTAGTAGGCAGATAGTTTTTTACATAGTCACCAGATACAGGAGTACACTTTCAAATATGGCGTATTGCTGGGTATGCCATCTGGGGGTCATTCCCTGAGATGTCTTCTGCATCCCAACTAATAATACCAGGATAGAAGAGAGTGGCATTAGCAGAATTATCAGACTTAGAATCAGTTTGTACCATATTAGCAGAAGGTGTATGAGAAACTGTGTCAGATTGTTGAGTAGATTCAGAAGTACTAGAGGTCAGAGCTATAGATTGAGGAGCAGGTGAAGGGAGAGGAGTAGATCTTGTCTCAGTAAGGTGTCTACTATTAACAGGAGATGCAGACCAATGGTTTACCGGAGCAGTACCATTCTGATAAGTGTGATACTCAATAGGAAAGTTAGCAGAATCATACTGAGGAGCAGAAGTGACAACATTACAAACATCAGCATGGTTGTTAGCATATGTGTTAAAATACAAACCAGGCCTGCCGTAGTGATAAAAGATTCCTCTATTAGTGTCGCTGCCTCTCTTGTTTCTCCAATTTGAGTTGATGGGAAAATTGTTGCCAAAGTTTGGATTGTAACAGTTTTGATACCTATCAGCAGTGTAAGGAACTATTTGACAATCATTAGTAGGTAGTTTGAGGATTAAAGTGCTATAACCATTCACAATCTACAGTGTTGTGCATGTTGCTTTTATGAGCCACTGAATAATAACTGGTTGATTGAATAGACAAAGGTCAGTTACAATCTCTACTCTGAGATTGATCATAGCAAGAGTAGAAGCCAGAACGATTGTCAGAACATGAGTGATCATGGCTACCTAGTGATGAAAAGTCATGTTATGCAGTTATCATGACTTCTATTAGTCGGATATTGAGAAGAAGAGAGGCAAGAATCACAAGTTAAAGAAGACTGCTTACTATTACGAACTCCATCAGCAATCTGCTGAAGAAGATCAGTAATCTTATCTACAGGAACAGTAGCTTCACTAAAGGAGACTCAAGGTTTATTACAATTGGAGTTATCAGAATTATGCTTAGGAGAATGTGACTGAGGAAGATGTCTTCTATCATAAAGTCTTTGAGGAGGAGGAGTAGGAGGTTGAAGTTAAGAGTGAGGATCAGCTTGATTCATGAGAATGGGTCCTTTTGCAGTACCAATCTCCACTTTTGCAGCATCCAGTATCTTATGAGCTTTAGAAACAGCAGTGGCAAGTTGTTGAACAGTAGAAAATTCCTGCACATCATCATCATTTGAGATTTGCTAGAAAATATGCATTTTCATCAAACATGTCCTGATGATTTTCTGATGGCAGAAATTTTGATCCTTATCTTGAAAGAAAAACTGAAAGTGAGTCATGACTCAACTGAGGAATGTGGGGGGTCTTCCCTTGAGCTCAGAGTCGTCGAGTCTAACTCACACTTGAGAGTCATCTTATCACAATTAAAAGCAAGAGAAAACATTAACATATGCTTTGCTTCTTCATAATTGTTGATGTCCTGAATATTATCACTAGGAGCATCATGAGTTATTCTGCAAAGTGCATTAATATTGACATAGTTTAGTTAAAACTGAACACATTTTCGAGTGGAATGAAAAACTGTGATAATCTCTTATCATGGGTAGCTTGATTAATGCAGAGAGGTGTCATATCCTTAACTATTCCTTCAATTCAGCTTTCTTCATCATGATGTGATGGATAATGAATATCAGCAGTGTGGTAACCATAGTTATTTGAGAAATTTACGAGAGGATAGTAAGAAAAGCCAGGAGGAGGAACAGTATGTGAGAAAATGTGAGGTATCTCAGAGTGAGGTATATGCTCTTCTTGGATTACTGAAGAATTGGGGTGACTAGGAGATGCAGATTGATTAGAATTGTGAGTTTCCAACTTAATTATAGGAGGTATAGCAGGTATATGAGAGGTTACAGGTGCAGTAGTAGTGGCATGTATATTATGAGAGGTGAGATGGTCAGATTGAGGGACAGAAAGACAATTGATACTTAAATTGTCTTTCTGTTCAACTTGTTTCATCAAAGTTTAACTTGTTCCATCAAAATACTCAGAGTGGCAGAAATAGCAGCAGTTTGACTTTGTGTAGTTTCAGAAAGTTTGATTTGAATCTCTTGAAGGTCATTCAAAAGTGACAAATTTTGTTCCTCACTCTCTCGGGTTTTGTCTTTGACAAAACGGAGAATTTGGTTAATAGTTGCAGTAGTAGGAATTTTTTGCTGAATTGATTTAGTAGCTTCCACCAGGACATTCAGCTGCACTAAAGCTTCGACTCCAAAATTCTCAATCTCAGCTGTACAGGCATCTTTGATGCTTTTTTGCCTAGGTTTCTTCCTCTTACAAGGGCAAGATGAGGGCAGCAAAGAATAATCCAGAGTTGCAGAATCAGAATCAGAAGAGAGAGACTGAAAAAAAGTTTGCTGAAAACTTGAAATGGCATGGCATGATAGCGAGGGCTGAATTTGTGGTTAGGTAGTGTTTACTTGAGAACTGGTAACCACAATAGGAGCGGGTGCCAATTTCAAAATTGGCGCCACAACTGACTGAGGTGGTGGAAACAAGAAAACCTGATTAGTAGGGATAGTTTGAGCTGAATTCAGAAGATTAACTACAGAGGGAGACTGAGCAGTTAGGTTCTGAGGTACCTGAATGTGATTACTTGGCGCTAGATTTGCTAACAATTGCATCTGATCCTCTGCATCCTGCGAACCTGATTCCACCTGTGGTAAAGTGAGGACCCACGGTGCAACTATCTGTGCATATTGTGCGGGTTGAGCAGAAACAGGAGTAGTTGAAGACCCAGATGTGAATAGTGTAGTGCTATTTGCTAGTGGTACAACTAGGGAAGCGCTATTCACAGGTGGGTATGAGGATTTTTTTGAGAATTTGTTAGCATTTTTAAAAACCCAGAAAGTATCCTAAGGCAGAAGTCCTACGAGGTCTAGCCTCCAGAATTAGGTTCAAATTCAGGAAACTAAGCCTCAATGCAGGGAGCATAAGTACTTAATAAACCTAAATGGATCACCAGTGTTGTACTTTAATTTTTTTCCTTTGGGAGACTCTGGAACTGGTGATCCACCAAGAAATATGATTTGATTTTGAGCTCAGAAATGTTTCAGGGACGAGTTTAGTCCAAGAGGTTCAGACCTTAATATTAAGGCTTACTTCCCATTGGGCTGGGGAAGTTACCCCTCTTCAGAAAATTAGGAAAAAGGTTTGAAAAAAAACGAAAATCAAAATATTCTAAATTGAGGAATTTTTGATTTCCCAATTTAAAATATTGAATAAAACGGCAGTGATAATTAGCTAAAGGAGTTTATTAGGAGAGACCACCAGACAGTAAGAAATACAAAATGAGAACTCAATCACTGACCAAATTCTGGCATATGAGGCAATGACTACAGTAAATGTGTCACCTGGTTTGAATTAAGATGGCATGGTGGGGAAATGATCATCTTTGATTGTAAAGATTGAGAAAGTTTAAGGTGACATTAAAACAGTTGTGGAAAACAGGAAAATGCCACTACAACAGACATAGGTAAGTTTTGTGATAATAATTGTGTCAAAGTAGCATGTCCACGGCTAAATCAAAAACTTTTTAAAGATATTTTGGATGCTTTATCCTGTTGCTGGGTTTACAGGCAATGTGCAGTGACTGTAACCAGGGCACATACTAAAGGTTTAGTCTCGAGCTCAAAGATAATATCAAACAAAAAGGCAACCACATCAGTTCCAGCAGTTGCAGTAACCTGCCAATGATGTCAAGTGTTTGCTATAATCTTGATGTCTTCAGAAATATCCCCATTTTGAGCTGTTGGGTTGCACTATTTTCTTAAATTTTTTTTCTAGTCTGCAATTAGTGAACCTGGGCTGAGGCATTTGTGTTAGCTAATCTTAAGCCTTGTGTAAGGATTGTTAGTCCTGTAAGAAAATGATCTTGACATGATTAGCTGAAACTAAGGATTAGTGCTTTAGTGCTCTGTAACGACCTGTTTTGAGAAGCACTTTACTTTATCCAATTACGGACGGTGGTTACAATAGGCCGCCCGGGATACAGTGGGGCGATACGGATAACAATCGATGGCTGCTTTGAGTCATGAACAATAACAAAGGGAACAACACGGTCTCAGCTTGCAAATAATTAACAGCCTTGGTTTAACTGCTTTCCTATAAAAATGGCGCTTGTAAATAAGATGGAAGATGGCGGAAAAATGAGACTTTGAGAATTACGAACATTAATAAAATCACGCTAGCTTCTCTTTAAATAATACAACGTTTTTGGCCACTCCCTGGCGTTGCGGGAGGTCTTGCTTCTGTCAATCTTCTTCCCCTAATCGTGGCTTCCTGTTTTACTATTCTTGCTAATTTAGTCACCCCCTTCAATGCTTTTCTAGTATGGCATGCTTTTCATGTCTTGCTTGTTTCCTACAGTGGGCTTAGCCACACCTCTGTGCTTCTGTGCATGCTTCTGTATCTATTTCCTCTGTGTACACATGTATTGTGGGACCGTCACTACCATTGCACTTGAGACTACTGTCTGGCGGGGCTTCTACTTTTTACTGTGTGTGCAGATGTTGTTTACGATTTTTATGAGGAATTTCGGTAGCCGTGGAATGTGTAGTTTAGTGTACGTTCTAGGGGACCAGCTGCCATTTGTACAAATTAATTGGGGCGTCTTAATTGGGTCAATAGCCGCTACCCAGGTGTGGAAGGATCAAAATAAAGTACTTCACGTTATTTTACAGGAATGTTTGGGTGTGAATCCCAGACACCCTTGAGACAATAAAATATGAAAATGAAATAATATTTAATAAACGACTATCACATACAGTATGCTATATATTTACAGTACTGTGTTAGCAGGTACGTTACAGCTCCACACTTTGAAAATCAAATGACCTGGGTAACCAGTTTTCACAGTGCTGATGTTAACCAGGTATTTTGCATATCCAACCAAAGTACTATATTCAAGTACTTGAACTTTGAAGTATATTAGGGTTTTACCCATACATTATCTTGTTAGAATTTCGGGTAAACAGGCCACCTGGATACCTGAGTAGCACCAAGGTTTCATTTTTGAAAATGACTCAGGTGGATATACCCAGTACCCTAAATGCCTGGGGTACTCAGTATGAAACATTGCTAAGGATCAGCAAATTAATCCAGATGTTCAGATTATTCCCAGATTGGGCTAGTGCAACTGATCATAGGTTTTCTATAGTGCTTAATGAGGCCTTTCAATCACAGGCATAACTTCAAAAAATAAAATGACTATAATATGCCAGTCACTCGCTATTTTTCAGCTAGAGTTAGAGGCATATTTTCAGATCAGTCGGAACTCACAATACTATATTGCTATTGGTTCAGCATGTCTCCATATCTGAGTGAAGTGAACCATTAGCTTGCATATTTTCATCCAGAAGTTTTTTCTGTAGTTGATACAATGTTATGGAATGACAAAATGCACGAAGCTGCAGAGTATAGTTTTTGACGGACATGAAAAGTTTTTTTATGACAAAGAATGAAAATTCAATATTACAAAAGTGGATTTTTCAAACTTTAACTCAAGTTTGCAAAAATCTTGTTCAATCTTTTTTCTAGCTTGTGTTACCTTAACTGATATCTGGAGCCATGTCACATTAAGTAAAATTGTGGCCAATCACATTGATGGGAAAACCCATGCCATATTGATAGAAAATATGGCCATGTCACTATGAGTGACATGCTGTGACCCCATTGGGTGGCTCCATTTGGTATTCAGTTTGGGAACCTGACCCCACTGGTACTGGCTATAGGAAGGCCTATAGAGTACCTTGGTGCTGTCTTGGGGTTCTGCTGTAGAGTAATGGACAATGCCACCAGGTCAGGGGTGGCAATCCCTGGTCCCATTCAGTGAGAATGAAGGACAAGATCACTCATCGAATGACCTAATGTAGGGGCCTGATGGTAAACCTTAATCCCCTTTTTGGCCTTAACCCAAGAGGTACAAGGGCTCCTCTAACTGAGGGGAATCTCAAGGGAAAACCGACTTAGGAAAGGGTTCCACACAATACATCCTCAACCACAATAATCCCCTGAGAAGATTCACCTAGTCCTGTTTTCAAATACGATTCAACGCGAGGGCGACATGTCCCTGTTGATTCACGGGTTTACAGGTCTTGGATGATGGGAACAGAGAGTGGGGGCAAGTCAGTTGGTTCCGTGTTGAGGGTGATATGAATGGGTCGAGGGGTGATGCACAAACGGTCCAAGGGTGGAGCAGCAGGAGCAAACTAAGCCCAAGAGGGCAACAGGTATATTCCTGAATAGGATTCAGGCAGTGGACGCAGTGGACACAATAAACATATGCAAATTTATTGGTGTAAGGAGTATGGCAGCGGATGCAATGCAATATCAATAAAAATATATAAATTTGATGAACGCAGAGCTAAAAATGCAAAGAAAACTTGAAGAGCCCAAAAATGAGTACAAAACTAAGGAAACAGGCCCTTTTGAGGACCTTGTAAACCTACAGTATGCCCTGGGTGGAGCTAACGACGCCCAAGCTAACTTCTGCAGCAGAAATCAGTGCAGAAGATGCCTATGGTCACATAGACATTTTTCAGTTCGAACAGGTTAAGCATTGGGGCGAGTTTCACTCTCCATGCTAAACATATGAACGTCTTTTAATGAGAATTTCCAGACTACTCATTTTGGGTTGCAAAAGATCGCTAGTTTTTACTGATAAGAGGTGCATATAATGCTCCAATAATGGCCATAAGCTCCTAGAGCTTATCTGGCAGAAATTCTGATTAATGGGTTACATACCATAGTCTACGTGCGGAATGGAAAAACAACAAAAAAGGTAAAAGAAATGAAACACAAAAATGCACACAAGAATGCGTGTAAAACCTAATGAATGAAATGAAATAAAATTAAGTAACTGTTAAACAAAAAGTGACGAAAAACATAAAGTGTGAACATGATGTAAATCACGTGACATTGGGCAAAATTGATCCGCACGTGACACTTGGCAACTACCCAAGCAAGTATACTCTTTTTTCTGCCCTATTGGGGCATTTTCTAATAAGTTCTGTATATTCGCCTCACTACATTTTGGCGGTAGTCATTACTTTTCTCATATCAAAGAGCAATATTTAGAAAAGTGGTATGATGCGTAATGCGAGGAAAACCATGGGAGGGTTTTCGACCAAAAAAGCACCATGTGGTTGAGCGAACGAGGGACCAATCAAGAAAATTCTAGCTAGTCCATGTGGAGGTAGCAAATTCCCTCATCATACCATAGTAATTTATTGCATGTTTTCTGTTCTGAAATTTCTTCCAATTTACGTTTTCCTTCTTTTTTACTCCTATTCCATTTATTTTCTTCTATTCCTTTTTAGACTTACCTCATAACATGTGATGTCCTCACCTCACAACATGTGATACATACATACAAACATCACACATACAGTCATACATGTGATGAAGTTCTGAGATCTTGCGTATCAGGCGACTCAGGGAAAAAATTCGATTTTTTTCACTCAAAATGTCCGAAAAAAGATTCTAAAAGATCCTTCCTGTTTTCTTTTCCTCATTCAGTTTCTTCTACTAAACCCATTTTCTTTTCATTATAATTCACTCCCTTTTTCTATTCTTACACATTATGTTGCTGCTGACGGTTCTTAATTTTTTTTATTTTTATTGCTTGTGCCAAGAAAAAAAATGGACAAAAGATGAAAACATAAAAACATAAGTAAACAACATGAACAACACGCAGAGAAAACGAGAGAAAAAGAAAAATATAACGTGAGGGAGAAGAATAAGAATAAAGTGTTATTACATTCTCAATCGCTTATTCGAGAATCGTATAATTGGCAATTCGCTCACATGGGAATACACCTTCCTACTATATGCCTACAAACTTCGCGAAACTCGCAGAATCTTACGGATATATACTTTTTTGCTTTATTCGGAAAATTTAAGCGTTAAAATTCACGAAAAATTCCTCTTCGCATGGTAACTACATCGGAATGCGCTATAAACCATTGGAAGATGACGGTTAATTGTTCATAATTTCATGCCCAATTTACGCTTTTCTTTGTCCTTCTTTTTGACGGTTTTCAAATTTCTCTCTTTCCACATACTTTTACGAAGTTTGATGGGACGATTTCCGACGTATTTACCTGAAAAGCGATTTACTTGTACATACGATTAGAAAGAGAGATACTAAGCTTTTGTGAAAAATGTGCAAACAGCCATTAACCAAGTGCGTATAAATAATTCCTATCGAACAATCATGAAATGACTTTTTTTTCAAGTCCTATATTATTTAGAGGCATTTCAAGAAAACGGACTAGGAGCTCGGTAATGATATTCGAAGGTTGCCATTTATATTTCTTTAGTGCAATTCTTTTTCACTGCAGCTGACACAAAAAATGACTCACAGCAAATGTAATTTAGTAGACGGAAAATGACGGACCTTGGTTACCACTAGCGATCGTCCGGAGGTCCAATTTTACCCCCGGCTGGAGTTGGAGACCGGATGCTCATCATATAATATTAAATTTGTCATGCAGGTTGAAATGAAAGCACATTTGGTTATCTATACTTTTGACAATGATGGTTTTAGAAAATATATACGATTTCGAATTATTCATATCCCAGTCCGATGCACAGAACGTTCAGATCAACACAGTTCCAGAATGTTTTCGAATATGCTATAATTGTAGTACCTAAACCATTGAGGGACTAGGACAGACATGAACGGCAAGAATTTTCCACGGAGGAGGGCCCTCGGACTTTTTATCAAGGGTGGTGGGGGGAGTGGACGAGCAAAAAAACAAAAAAAAGTTTCACAACCATGTTTTTCATACAAAATATGCATAAAAATCATCAAAAAAAAACTTATTGGAAAAAGTGGTTTTCGACGATTTTTTTCGAGGCAGGGGGGTGCCCAGCGTTTCAGGTAGGAGGGTTTATCCCCTACCCCCTATATGCAAGTATGGACTAGGATAATATTTATCAACACGTGTTATGGACTTTCCCGTCTTTTCAACAGAACCTCCTTCGGTTGACACTAGACTATAGTCCGTTTGTCTGACGGCGTTGCTAATTTCTGCTATATCCTGAATTGCAGCATTTATTTAAAAAAAAACTCGCAGGTCGGATTTTTCTGGAAGTATCATGTGTGAAACTAATTATTATTGTTCAATAACATCAGAACAGCAGGTTTCTTGTTATTGTAATCTTTAAAGCCTCATTAGCTAAGAAGAAAATCAAATGACAGCAAAATTTATAGTTTTAGTCAGTAACGCCAGCTAAATGTCACTAGGTTGTAGCATACAAACATAAGCATATAGGTTTTAGTAACATAAAGTTGCATCTCTTAGGGCCGAATTCACAATCGCGTGTTAGCAACGTGTTAGGCTGACACGGTGTTAAATTTTGGCTAACACGGTGGTAACACGGTGCTATTATGGTAACACGATGCTCCCCGTATTCACAATCCCGTGTTAGGGTCGAAAAATGGAAAAGTTAACCCAGGGTTCTAAACCTGCCCCATACCAGTTTTAGCGGTGTGTTAGCAGTAGTCTGTTTGTTAATTTTTTTAACTGTCATGGAAATTATTTACCTATTGGATCATATTGATGAAAATGAAGAAATAGCACATCATATTCGTCACTTTCGGGATAGGGCCAATCCATTTGAGGGCTACGATGACGTTACCTTCAAATCAAGATACAAATAGTCGAAAAATGGTGCCCGAGACTTGATTACGCTTCTCCAGGATCAATTAGAAAATTCTGGTCGAAATCATGTGATTCCTCCAGCACTTCAGGTTGATACAAAATCATAAGTTTCATTCATGAAAATTAACTGCTCATCAAATGACTGTTCAAACTCAAAAATTACATACTGAAAAAAGCTGGCATTGTTGAAAAACCTTGTTGACATTGACCACAATGTTTATTTTTTCCTGTTATATCCTTTTTCATATTAAAAAACATGCTTGAGCTTATTCTGCCACCCAGTTACAAAAGTAACACGGTGATAATGAAAGTAACACGGTGTTGGCTAACACAGACTTAACACGCTATTGTGAATACGAGGTGATACTTGACACGGTGTTAGCTCGATCGCCGTGTTAGCCAACACGGTGTTGAGTCCTAACACTGTGTTGACTTAACACGCGATTGTGAATACGGGCCTTAGTGTATCAAATAGCTGCTACATAGACTTTGTTTTTAGAATAGATTAAGCACAAACTAGTTCTAACATAGGTCTCTTGAACTTTGCAAATGGAAGATATCACCTGAGCACCTAAATGAACGCCTGTTTTAGTAAAATTCTGCTAAAATCAGGCATAAGCATGATTAGTTTCTAAACATTTGTATCCATACATGTAATTGGGGAGGGGCAATGTCATGGGAACTCCTCCCAGAAATCGTCGACCATATGGCTAGCCATTGGGCGACTGCCTCTCCAGGATTTTCCAATCCATAGCTAGCCATATGGTAGCCATAGGGACCTCACCCCATACTTTTGGCCGGAAAAATACAGAAAAACTTCAATTTTTTGATGGAAAATGTCAATTTTTTAACAAAAAATGGTGAAAAATGTGAATTTTCTTGGGCTTCGTGCCAGGAATACATTTCTTCGATCTTTTTAGAAAAAATTACTACTTTTTGAACTATTTTTCGGACTTTTTTCATGAAAAAATCGAAGATTTCTCAATTTAGAATAACTGAATTCACTCGATTTTTCGAGTAGTTTTTCCTGATTTTTTGAAGAGGCGAGTGTGCCCCTGCCCAACGAGAATTAAGTCTTAATATTAAGGTCTGAACTCCTTGGAACTCCTGCCTAAAACATTTTTGGATTCAAAAACCAAATTTCATTCTTAGTGGATGACCAGATCCAGAGTCTCAAATAAAAAGGAAAATATTTTGAAAATATAACACTGGTGATCCATTTAGGTTTATTAAGTACTTATGCTCTCTGCATTGAGGCTTAGTTTCCTGAATTTTAACCAAATTCCGGAGGCTAGACCTCATAGGACTTCTGCCTTGGGATACTTTCTGGGTTTTTAAAAATGCTAACAAATTCTCAAAAAAATCCTCATACCCACCTGTGAATAGCGCTTCGCTAGTTGTACCACCAGCAAATAGCACTTCACTATTCACATCTGGGTCTCCAACTGCTTCTGTTTCTGCACAACTGGCGCAAGATGCACAGATAGTTGCCCCCCTTGGTCCTCAATCCACCACCGGTGGGATCAGGTACACAGGATGTTGTGGATTAGATGCAATTATTAGCAAATCTAGCATTGAGTAATGACACTCAGGTACCTCAAAACTCAACTGCTCAGTCTCCTTATGTAGTTAATCTTCTGGATTCAGCTCAAACTACCTCTGCGACTCCGGTTTTCTAGGTGCCGCAGCCTCAGTTAGTTGCAGCCCTGATTTTGTAATCGGCACCTGCTCCTATTCGGGTTACTAGTTCTCAAGGAAACAATACCTCACAAATTCAGCCATTGCTATCAGGCGGAGCCATTTCAAGTTCTCAGCAAACTTCTTTTCAGCCTCTCTCTTCTGATTCTGTAACTTCTGATTATTCCTTAGTGCCCTCATCTTGCCCCCATAAGAGTAAGATATCTCAGCCGAAAAGCATTGGTGATGCTTGTACAGCCGAGAGTGAGAGTTTTCGAGTGGAAGCTTTGGTGCAGTTAACTGCCCTGGAGGAAGCTACTAAGTCAGTTCAACAGAATATTCCTACTAATGCCACTGTTAATCATATTCTCAGTTGTCTCGAAGACAAAACTGCAGAGAGTGAGGAATGAAATTTGTGATGTTTGAACGACCTTATAGAGAAGCAAACAAAACTTTCAGAAACTCAACAAAATCAAAGTGCTGCCATGTCTGCTACTCTGATAAGTTTAATGAAACAATTTAAGCTTTTCATTTCCTGCAACTGCTGCTACTCTGTCTAGCCTAACTCAAGTAGGTAATTAAAGTATCCCTCCTCTTTCTGTACTTCAATCTGATCATCGGGCTTCTCATAATATACCTGCCACTACTACTGCACCTATAAGGTCTCATATACCTGCTATACCTCCTATGATTAAGTTAAAAACTCACAATTCTGATCAATCTGCTCCTCGTAGTCACTGTGATTCTTCGGTAATCAAGCAAGAGCATATACCTCATACTAAGATACCCCACAATGCCTCACATACTGCTCCTCCTCCTGGTTTTTCTGACTATCATTTTGTAAATCTCTCACATAAATATGGTTACCACACCGCCGATTGTTACCCATCACATTGTGATGAGGAAAGTCGAATTGAAAGAATAGTTAAGAATATGACTGCTCTCTGCATTAATGAAGCTTCCTGTGATAAGAGATTATTACAGTTCTTCATTCATCTCAAAAGTGAGTTCGGTTTTGACTTAACTAATTATGTCAAGATAAGCGCACTTCACAGATTAACTCATGATGCTCCTAGTGACACCATTCAGGACATCAACAATTATGAAGAAGCTGAGCATATGTTAATGTTCTCTCTTGCTCCTAACTGTGATAAGATGACTCTACCGAGCCCCAAGGTCTGGGGGGGGGGGGGGGGTTGGGCGACTTTTTTCGGACCCGGGGTCAGTAATTCCCAGAATTTTGGGGGGATGGGTCTCTCAAAGAAAAAAAAATTCGATTTTTTCATGGAAAAAGTCTGAAGTATAGTTCGAAAAATAGTAATTTTTCCCTAAAGAGACCAAAAAAAGGTATCCATGGCCCGAAGTGCCGTGAAAGTTCACATTTTTTACCATTTTTTGTTCAAAAATTCACATTTTTAACCAAAAACTAGACATTTTTTAGTATTTTTCTAACCAAAAGTATGAGGGTCCCTAGGGCTACCATATGGCTAGCCATTGGATTAGAAATCCCTGGGGGGCAGTCCCCCAATGGCTAGCCATATGGTCGACGATTTCTGGGGGGGGGGGTTCCCATAGCACTTCCCCCAATTACATGTATGCTCAGAAGTGAGTTAGAATCGATGAATCGAGGCTCACGAAAAGACCTCTCCACTTTTGGCAGTCGAATCATGACTTATGTCCATTTTCTCTTCCAAGACAAGGATCAAAACTTCTGCCATCAGAAAATCATCAAGAAATTTTTGATGGAAATGCTTATTTTCTTCCAAATCCCAATTGGTGATGATGCCCAGGAATTTCTACTGTTCAACAACTTGCCACTGCTGTTTCTAAAGCTCATAAGATAATGCATGCTACAAAAGCTGAGATAGGTACTGCAGAATGACCCATTGTTGTCAATCAAGCTGATCGTCGCTCTCAACTTCAACTTCTTACTCCTCCTTCTCAAAGACGTTATGATAGATGATGTCTTCCTCAGTCACATTCTCCTCGTAATTCTGATAATTCCAATTCTGATACCCCACGAGTCTCCTTTGCTGAAGCTACTGTTCCTGTAGGTAAGATTACTGATCTTCTTCAGCAGATTCCTTCATAGTAATGAGCAATGTCCTTTCACTTCTGATTCTCCCCTTTCTTGCTCTCAATATCCGACTAATAGAAGTTGCGATACCTCTGCCTACTGTGATTTTTCAGCACCACGTAGCTGTGATCAATCACATTCTGACAATCGTTCTGACTTCCATCCTCGCTATGATTGATCTCAGAGTAGAGATTGTAACTGACCTTTATCTATTCAATCCACCAGTCATTGGTGTGAAGCTCATAAAACAACAGGCACAACACTGCAGATTTTACATGGTTAAAGCACATTAATCCTCAAACTTAACCTACTACTGATCATCAAATAGTTTCCTACACTGCTAATAGGTATCAAAATGGTTACAATCCAAACTTTGCATACATGAACATAGGGAGGTAAGGGAGTAAACCCCCCATACCTGAGAACCTGGCCACTCGCCCTGGCCAAAAAAATCGTTGAAACACACCACTCTGAACTTTTTCAAGACAGCTTTTTTCATGATTTTTGTGCATATTTTGTATGAAAAACAGGCTTGTAGAACTTTTTTTGTTTTTTTGCTCACTCAGCCCCCTACCCCCTGGGAAAAAGGTCCATGGACCCTCCCCCTGGAAAATTGTTGCCCTGCATGTCTAAAACTTTGACAATGATGTTCGAATCAACCTGAATTGGAGAAACAGAGGCAGCTATAATAATAGAGGAAACTCTTATTACCATGGCAGTCCTGGTTTGTATTTTAACACATATGCTAACCACAATGCTGATGTTTGTAACATTGTTGCTCCTGCTCTTCAGTATGATTCTGCTAATTTTCCTATTGAGTGAGTATCACACTTATCTCAATGGTACTTCTCCGGCAAATCTTTGGTCTGGTTTCCCTGTTAATAGTAGACACTTTACTGATACAACTTTTACTCCTCTTGCATTACCTGCTCCTCAATCTCCAGCTCTGACTTCTGTAACTTCCGAATCTACTTCACAATCTGAAACAGTTTCTCATCCACCTACTGCTAGTATGGTACAAACTGATCTGAGCCTGATAATTCTGCTAATGCCACTCTCTTCTCTCCTGGTATTATTAGTTGAGATGCAGAAGACATCTCAGTGAATGGCCCCTGGATCACATACCCAGCAATATGCCATATTGGTAAGTGCACTCCTGTATCTAGTGACTATGTAAAAAACTATCTCCCTACTAATGCCTTTCTGATTCCTATCAAAATTGGAGGCATAACTGCAAATGCTCTCATCAATACCAGTGCTCAGTGTTCTGTGTTATCATCTGGCCTAATCAAAAGAGCTTTTGAAAAGATAACTGTCTGTGGAGATATACGTGTCACAGATGGAGGAGTGGTTAAAACCCATGGTATGGTTTTTTATGATGGAATCTGACTTTGGGCAACATCTTGTCAAACGCATCATTCTTAATGATGACCCTGGGGACCAGTGCATCATTGGTAACTGATTTTCTCGTTCATCCTGATGTCCAAGGTATTCTGAACTTCAAGCAAGGATAGTTTCAGATAGCCAATAAACAGCAACCTCTTACCCTAATTCCTAAACATCTGCCTAACTCACCTGAAATCATTTCTACTCTCTCCAGTCTAGAAGGACCTATCATGGAAGAAATTCTGATTCATGACCAATCTTCAGACTATCCATCATCTGAAAGTGATGAACAAGTCAAAGAGATTCAAGCTGAATCTTCTGATCGACCTGTTCAAACAGACACTTGCACTGTGTTGACCTCAACAATCTAGTAGTTGCTGAACTTGCCGAACCTATCTTTATTATCACTTCTGCTACTGTTAAGATTCAACCTTATCCTCAACACAGGATTCTTGGTCTTGTTTTTCCACATAGAGGCCCATCCATACTTGATCTTATAGTTCAACTGTTGTAGTGTGTTTCCCCCGATTTCAGGATTTTTATACAAGTTTATCAATTTCATGAAGACGCCTGCAGGTACGAGTTGGACTGGGTGAAGAGGACCGAATTGGAGCATCTTCCAATATCCCAGATTCAGTAAACCTGGGGGTGAGCTCTTTCTTTACTGTTGTTACCATATATTTTTCTATTAGTTTGGGTCCCCCCTGCATTTGCTGTATTTACCAGCATGCTGGACATTTTCTTATATTGACTCTGCCCATGACATTATATTTTGGATTGGTTAGGTAAGTTGTTTGCCTATTAGGTAAAATTTATTGGAGAAACTTCTCCGCCTTTGGTTTAAGCACTTTGAGAATTCAAATTAGGGAAATGAAGGTTTTCTAATTTGGATTATTTTATTGTGAGGTTAGAGTACCATAAGAGGTTAAGTTTCCTGTAAGCATGGGTGTTGGAAACAGGTGCATTGAGGACGATCCCTGGACAACCTCCTGCCTTCCCATGAGGATCTATGCCCCAACATAAATTTTCAAATACAACATTGGTGAGCCCCTTGGTTTGCATGCCTTGTTTCCACACCCTTGCACTGCATTTGATCACCATTTTCAAGTCTGGAAAATCGCCCATGCTGCTCTTGCACCCAAGGATATAAAACAGGATTTTAAAAATCGCTCACGACAATGCCCCGTGTGAAACATAGGCCTAACAACAAACTATGACAAGAATCCCTTTCAAGGTCCTCCAATGCAGCAGCCAATGCCGCGCGCCGCACTCTAAATTTGGATCAATAAACTTCAACTACTGCTAATATTTTTGCTAATGAAATACAAACATATTTCAAAGTTATTTAGGTCGATATATTGTTAGTTTGAAAATGAAACATAACTTCATGAACTGTTACAGTACTGGTATACGAGAAAAGTTTTGACACAATCTAAAATTTCTGAAAAAAATTCTTTCATGAAAACCAACATGCTGAAAATCAAACAAAAAATAAAACTAATAAACTTAAGTGTATTATTTGTGAAAAAGAACACACTTTCCGAAATTACCTCACGGTCTGGATTTAAAATGATCACTGCATCGATCATTTTAAAATAAATGAAGTATAGTCAAATTTCATTGATTTAGGCTTGATGGTCGCTGAATCAGATGCATCAAATGAACAGGGAACATTTTGATTTGAAGAAATCGCAAAAATCGCTATACTCACCATCCATTTCTCTAAGAGCCCTTATAAAATCTTGCGGATCTTTGAACGAAACAAAACCATAACCTTTGGTTTTATTGGTCCTCTTGTCGCGAACAACCTTAGCTCTTTGGAAGCTGGGGTATTTTCTGAATGCTTTGGCCAAAAGTTCGTCGCTAACTTCGTTGCCCAAATCACCGCAGAATACTCGATAATCGTCTGAAAATTTCCACCTCTCAATGAGACAAAAAAATATATTTGTTAAAATCAAATATTTCATGAGTGGAAGCTACTCACTCAAAACCCAAAGTGACAAATTTTGCCGCTCGCACATGCACACAGTAACCTTTAAATTCAGTTTTTCATTTTTCATCCATCCTTTAATTGGAGATATGGGAAATAAAATTCTGTCTATGAAACATATCTGGATGACAATTTTTGGAAAATTGATCGGTTTATGTCAGCTTCAATTCTTGTAATTTTACTAGCGATATATTAGTTCAACTCGCTTATTTCTGGGTATTGTATTTTTGGGTGAGATTTAAAAATTCATATACAGAACAATTTTCCAAACACTTTCGAATGATACAAGTGGGAAATATGCAAAATATTCAAAACCAGAATATATAATTTTACTTAATGGAAGATTTAACACCGAAAATAGAATCTTACTAGGATCCCATTCCAATAAAGTGGGATCTTGCCAAATTTCGCCGCCGGCTGTTCGCACATACCGTTTTGGCGCTTGTTGCTGCGGTCCTTTCGATGTGCCAGCCTGCGCGGCCTTCGGAGTGGCAGCAGCGGCCGTCTTTTTCATCATTTCTGGAAACGGAAGTGACGAAGTACTCGTAACGGACGACGTAAAAGCCGGACTAAAATCGAAAAATGAATAACTATTTACATGTTTTGAGGAAGGTTTGGAGGTTTACCCCATTTGACCGGTCATTTCATCAAAGATGGCGGGCGCGATGCCAACAGTAGGCGCAGATGCATTGGTATTGTATCTGAAAACTTATACTGCAAAAACATAGTGCTTGAAACATACGATGAATTTTCTCAACACCAGAACGCAAAATCTAAGGATATTTTAAAATTACATTCACCATTATGAATCTCATCCTTGCTTAATCTCATGAATAACATGAAATTGCATTGAGCGTAATGGAATCAAAGAAACAAAGGGTGACATAACAGGATAAAAAAATTTATTTTATGCCGAACAGAAAAGATCAAACAAAAACGTTCTGATCACGTTGATTGCCAAATTGTCAGGCAATCACGATCCAAATCTGCATAAAAAAAATTGCCTCAGTTCTTTCTATGAACCTATCAAATTTTACATGCTAATCGAAGCATATACAGGGTGTCTAAAAAAGGCTACCCTCATCTCTGTTGCATAACTTTTTTTCAATTCAGTATTTTTTCCTGCCATTGTCTGCTTTAGATAAGCCGAAAATTCGGCCACAAACCTGCTAACTTTCATAACTTCTGAACTGCTAGTTCAAATTCAAGATATACATTTTACAAAACCCAAAAAAACTTTTCAGCAAAAAGCTTAATCATTAATATTTTCAATTAAACGAGAAAAAATTTCATGTGACATGAAGCAATAACACGTCAAATATGCAAATCACAATGATTTAGTTTCTATGTGACCCCCTTATGGTTGACTAATGTGCTTCAGTCGCATGGAAAACTCATCAATGACTTCGTTAATTGTTGTTGACTTGCGCATGAAAAAAGTATGTCTGAGAGGACGGCTCAGTCACGATTTCTTATGGGAGGAATCATGGGTCACCTAAAATTTAGTGAAGAGAGCCTTTTCAATTTTTTTATCTTCTTTTCAAATGGTTCAAAAAACAGTGATTGCGTCTTAAAAATCATAACAATTATCGGCGCGCAGCACCGAAAAATTGATATTCCTAGCCGATTTGCTACAAAAATGAAATTTCTCAACTTTTTTGTCACAAAGAATGGGTTTTCTACGACTAGCCTTAAGATAGCCATATCACTGATAAATCCTGAGGTCACCACCTAATACTTTCAGAGGGTGGACTCCTATAGCACTTTTCTCAATTACATGAACGAATCGGAAATGCATTCGTAATTGACATCCACATCAATACATTAAAGTCTCACGGACATCAAGATTTAAACAATTCTACTTCTCCAAGCCGAAAATAGCAACGGACTGACAAATATTGAAATTTAGTTATTTATCGTATTCACAAGTGAAAACTCCCGAAAATCTATTTTTTCATTTCGGTTAAACATTGGCGCATGTATAAATCGAAAAACACAACTACGAGTGTTGTAGTGTGTTTTCCGCGATTTTGTACAATTTCGTAATATTGTCGTTCTCGAAGAAGCGCCCGCAGGTACAGTTCGGATGAAGCATTGCGGGCCATTCCTGGCTGTTTACTGTAGGAGGTGGATTCGGCAGGTGTGCGCATGAGTTTTTCATCAGTGTTGCCAGATGTGACGGGTTCCCGTCAATTTTGACGGGAAACGAGGCAATTGACGGGAAGTTTGACGGGATGAAAAAATGACGGGATTTGTGACGGTATTTCACTATTTGTGACGGAATTGACGGGAATCTGACGATATTGACGGGTTGTGTGACGGGAATGAGTTTTTGACGGATTGAGATATTTCCATACATTTGGGTTGGCTTGGTTTACGATGTATTGCATAGTATACTGTTTATTTATTTTTATTTTTGGTGTTTTTTTATTATCGATTTTTTGGCGAAGTTGGAAATGTGATTATATTTAAGATTGCAAGTAAAAACTATGCTTTAAAGTGAAAGTGTAATTGGTAAGGTAGGCTTAGGTACATTCAGTGTTTCTTTTTTATGCACGAATTTTGGTCGTTTTTTGTTCACCGGCTGTGCACACCCACTTAAATTTGTGCACGTAACGTTATAAGTATATACAATTGCACATTTAGATGCAAAAAATTTGTGCAAGGACCTGAAAAAATATGCATTGTGCACAAAAAAGAAACCATGGGTACATTCCATACTTTAAAAAATAAATCAGAACCCGTGAGGCGTGAATATATGTTGATGATGCCGTTTCGAACCAATTTATGCTGCATTTATTGGTTAATTATTGGTTTTTTTTGTTATCTACGGGTATGCATTTCTAGCAGGGGCTGACAAATCGTAAACTTTTGGGTTTTTGCTTTTTTAACATGCACTTAATTGATTGTTCAGCCCAAAATTTTAATTAATTCTATAGAAATTTAAAGTAATACTTCAAAAACGAGAAGGTCGTCCGGAGGCTCTGCCCAAATTTTTTATGGATTTTTTTTAGGAATTTAAGGTAATTTTGCAAAAACGAGAGGGTCGGCCGGAGGCTCTGCACAAATTTTCAATTAATTCGATAGAAAATGACATCTTTTGTGCAATTGAGCTTATTGAATGTGTTGATATTGAATAAAGTTGTTGAATATACGCTTTTCCATTTTATTTCTCACGTTTGTATCGATTATGTATTAGTTTTTTTTATAATTTCGTTGACGGGGTTTGTGACGGGTTTCAAAATTTATGTGACGGGATGTGACGGGATTTTCGGTTTTTTTCGAAAAAAATGACGGGTTTTTAATAATTCCATCTGGCAACACTGTTTTTCATTAGTATTATTTGATTAGTCTTTAGTTTCCATGTGCCCTTTATTTCATCATTCCCTGCACGGGTGAAACGTGTGTATAACCACGTCCCTATCTTTTATTGTTACTAGTCGCCATTGGGCAACCATTCGTTTTTGGTTTTTTGTGAGTGTTTTATTAGGTATTTGTGGGTTTAAGTACTTAAGTTTTAGTTCTTTTTCGGGTAAGCGTGGGTGTTAGGAAACACATGCATTAAGGACGATTCCTGGCTATCTCTCTTGCTGACTCTCTATTCTTTTTCTGACTCACGGACTGGGACAGGTAATGGCCTGATGGGTCTTTAACTCCTCATTCAATTTTCAAATATAACACGAAGTCAACAAAAAGGTCTCACATTCTGAAACTACTGAAAAAAGTTTCAGGAGCTTTGAGTAGCCAACAGTAATTAGACATGATTTTGTTTCCATTCGGGACATGAAAAATTTTGGGATTTACTTTAGATACCAATCAATCCGTAACAGTTCAATTAAATAATTTAAATTTCGGTGAAAAGTTTAAGAGTCATAATAAAATAGCGAAAAGACAACAACTAGTGGTTAGGGATAAACTTTGTGTTTTAGAACGTTTGACCTATGGAGAAAACTTTTCTCTCACCTCGTTGGAGCACCTTCAATAACGACCGTGGACGTCGGCGCAGGTACTACTGGTAGACGCGGTCGCGGCGGAAACCCCGAGATGGCCGGCGGAAAAGGTGGTCGAGGAACATTATGACCAGGAGCTGGCAGCATTGGTGGGGCGTAGGTCGCACCAACGGGCGTCCTGTGAACGGAATGAGGAACGAATTGGAGACTGACGTCTGTAAGAAAGTGAATTCATAAAATAAAGTGGACAGAATCGAGAACTCAATGGATGAGAAAGCCAATAAAAATAAACCTATTTGCGGAAAAGATGTTAGTAGAAACGTTAATTTTCGAACAGACAATTATATATTTTTGAATAAAATGTATTTATATAAATTCTCAGGCAAAAGTTTTCAATTTAATCGGACTCATTTACATACCCGGTGCAAACTTTGGCATAGGCGGTCTTGGCATTGGTCCAGAAATCTCATTTTCGAATCTAAAAGCAACGCCAAGTCAGTTGTCAAATTTCGAGGTTGAATTGGAAAAAACTCCACCTTGCCATTTCGGCTTGCATCATTCGTATTTTGTCCGAATTCGGATTCATTTTTACAGCTCTGAAAGAAAAAATTCGTTACTCTTCGAAAGTTGAATGATCGAAACAACAAAATAATGCGAAATACGTATAATCAAAAGAGAAAAATAACATCTATTAAAAACATATTTACTGCGGATAGAAATAGAAAAATTTAAAATCACAAAGTTATACATTTTCAATAAAAAAATCAAAACATTGGTGCTATAAATAAGTGTGATTGTGTAAGTACAGCAGTCTGACAACGAAGTCACAAAGGATCTCGTATCCCAAAAATTTTATGAAAATTTCGAGAATTAACAAAAGATATCGAATGACTCACCTCGTTTAAAAGGTACCTTCATCAGTTTCGCATATAATTCTGAACAATTTTCCAAACTGACAAGTTCTCTTCAAAGTGATACGAATCTTGCATTAAGACCGTAAGTGTTTTCGATTAGTCGAAAAAATTGACCGATTAAAAATACGTTGCGCGTTAATGCGCTCAGTGGCGCACGTACCTAGTCTCGCTTTCCCAGTTTCGACTTTTGCACAAGCCCCAAACGTCCCACTATTCCCAATCCAGTCATTTTTCTTCGATACGAGTGACAATTGGCTCTTACTAAGTTCAACGCTGAACGCCTTTCTGGCATTTTACATTGATTTTTTTCTTGGTCACCAATACTACAGTCATCCATTTGATAATCTTGTTGATCGCATTCACTGTCGGGTCGACGGTAACGATGCGACGAAGACAGGCGCCGGCGATTTGTATTGTAGCCCATGGGGTCATAACTTTGAAATTTTCGTTTCATGAAGTGCCGCTGTTTTTGTAGATGCGGAAATAAATGGGAACACTTAATTAAAGCTTCTTCGGCGGCTTTCATTTCAGCTTCTTGGACGCTATGGCCGCAGCCTACAAATAGGACATGATGAAAGCGCATTTTTGATATACTCACCAGATCATTTCTAACACAAAAAACTGGTACACGATTTAAAAATTTCTGCTGCGCATTTGATTTTCGACCGGATGAACGGGTGCTACATATAAATATTAAAGTTAAGAATAAAAATTCAAGCTGTTTTTGACAATACATTTAGTTATAAATTGATTTTATGACGCTACTACCTACTTGATCAATATGATGTCATTTAAATCTAAAAAATCCAAAAGCATAATTGACAGCAGAGTGTTTTTTCTGCACAGTGCAGACTTTTTGGGCTTCCTGTAAAATTTTTTTTGCGACTTCTGCACTGGTGCAGGATTTTTTGAGTTATGTGTTTGATCACATCGGATACAGCAAAGATGCATTTTGGCCCATTTTAGGAGGTCATAATCTCAAAATTTTGAGATTACTCAGACATAAACATTGGCTTTAAAAAATCACGTTACAGCATCTAAACAAATTAGGAGTATTAGGGTCGATGAGAAATTTGATCTGTTGAGCAAAGCTAAGCAACATCGATGTTAAATAAGCTACTCGACTTAACAACTGTTGTGGATCACTACCATACATAATTTTGACTATAGGTAAGCATCTGCAATACTGTAATTAGAATACCAAGACTTTAGCTTTGCTCATTTTCCCACTGAAATTTCAAAAAAAGTCGAAAATTTGATCTAAAAGTATAACGATCTTCACCCGCTGCTAATCGTTTGGATTTGAAATAGACCGCCACTTGATATATTCTCGTATTAGTCGGGCCTTCGATTGATATGACTTTATAAATGGGAATATCGGGTTCTCCGCCATCTGGATTGCGTACTGTGAGACAACACTGTTGCAGCTGAGATTTTGGATCGTTCCATTTTTGGGACACGATAAAATACTAGAAAAAGCATGAAGGCGTATTTATTCTAAACTCTCGATCAAAAGTCTGTAAATTGTCATCAGATTCAAATTCGAAATCATAAAAGAAAACCCGAATCGAAAAATTAAGATAAGATCTTGCTTTTCTTGCATTTTACGGTACATAACTTACTTTTAGTCTGGGATACAAACAAACTCTGCAAAACGTTTTGCAAAAATCTAAACCGCGGTCCACATAAAGCGCACCCAGAAAAGCTGCAAACAAAAATATAAAATGTTATTTGAATAAACAAGCGTGTTTTTACGTATACGTTGCAAAAAACTCGAAATTTTTTCAACCTCAATAATATATAAATTCGCGTTTACCTTCAACTAAATCGGCTTTATCTTTCATTCTTAAATCGCCGACGCCCGACTTAGAGAAAACGGACGGTTGAATAATATACTTCGTAATACCCAAATCGTCGCATATAACAGCTTGAGTTTTATTTTTTACAAGGCAACTGCGTAGAAGCTAGGAAAAAGACCTATATTTTAAACAATGTAATGAAATGACTGACTTATGCAAACATTTTGCAGCAAATTTTCAACACAACCTGCAAATTACTGGTTGCCATACTGTCAAATTTTTTTATAAATTTAAAACTGATTAATGAAAATGCAGCAAAAAAAATTTGCACAAGTTGGAGTAAACACAGAATGACTATCAAAAATCTCAGGTTTTTACTGTCCTGAGCGAAAAATATACCAACTCATAGGGGTATATGGGGGTATTATCACAGTCTAACGTTTGGAAATTACTTCTCTACCCTGGTAAAAATGATTTACTGGTCGAGTGTAATGGGAGAAAAATTACTTGTTGGTACACAAAATTTTAGGAAGTGTCATAATGGGTAAGCCAAATCGAAGGAAATGGGTAAGCGGGTACTCTTAGAAGGATTGATAGAACAATACGTTGAGGGTGCCCACAGCTTTTAAGATGCAAATATTGCATAGCCGGTTTTGATGTGTGACTTTTGGGCTAAACAACATGTTTGGCTCCGTACAAAAATTTTTTGGTATTTTCGTTTAAAGTCGAAAGACGTTTCGTCGACATTATATTGTTAGAAGACAGTTTTCCAGGCTGTAGAATCAAAAAGATCGGAAAATTTTGTGGCGTCTCGCACCGAATACTACTCTGGAATTATTTGGACTGGACAATGCATTGATTTTACCCCAAATGTGCGTTTTTAAAAAACTTTTGGAAAGCGGAAAAATGTTGAGGACTCGACGTGAAAAAAGCGGAAAAATGTTGAGGATTCGACGTGAAAAAACAAGTTTGGTGCACATTTTATACGGTGATGATGCGAAACAGCCCACGTTACTGGGATACAAACGATTTGTACATACATCGCTGTACACGTATTGTATTCAGGAACCACACAAATATACAGCATCCTCCCAGACGTAACACGGCGAGCAGCGAGCAAAAAAGGTCACGGTACGGAGGTAAGTACTAGCCTGATCATATAGGATTTTACACATACCTAGCTTTACGACATTGGGAACGACTGGCAAAAAGCAGCAAGAAAATTTCACCAAAAAATACATTCTTACCGATAAGTGACCTTCATGATGTTCAGGAAAATGTTTGTACAAATATTCAGACGTGACTAGCTGTAAGACGGTATCACCCAGAAATTCAAGGCGCTGATTATGACCCCTGAAAAAAATCTGTATAACAACGAGTTGACTTCGACAACCTATCTCACATCGTCAGATTATTATAGGCTACATTCTTTCGCGTGAAAGCTTTGGCTAACAACCTGATATGCCGGAAGGTTATACCGGTTCGTTTTTCGAAGTCTTCCAAGTTTCTTAAAGCTTCAACTTGTTCGACCCAATGTCGATCGCCGTCAGGTTCTTGTTGCTAAAAAATCTCGTAAAATAATTCAGGACAGGAAGATTTTCGGCACTTCTTTAAAAGACATCCCAAAAAATATCATATAGAGAATCAATCTTCACCTGTAAAGCGTGTTTCGGCAAATTAAACCAAACATAATTTGTATCCGGTTCTTCGTCAAGTTTAAAAAGTATATTGCCGAAAATACGGTCGGCAACATCGATACCACCGTCCAGGAAAATGGCACCCATTACAGCTTCGAAGGCGTTGGCTATAGCGTGACGAAGATTGGCTTCGTGACATAAATCCGGCCCGTGCGCATAGAGCATGTAATCTTCTAAACCGATTTTCTGAAAATCTAACATGTTATAACTAGCGTATAAGGGCCTGAAAACGAACTACTCAAGTTTTCAGACAAATGATTCCAAGTCTGTACTTTTCCAACCAACATTCAAGGCATAGCGTGTTCGGAGACTTAACGTATGTCAAGACGACTATGATATCTGAATGCAAACCACTTCCAAACAGAAAACCAGTATACCTCAAAAGTGATATAAACTTAAGTACATTTTTTGGTTTTTAAGTTTGTTTCGCTTGTCAATGCATCTTTTATATTGATTTCATACCATTATACATAATTCAGCATGAAGAATGCATATTAAAAGGATTGAAATATTCACCCTTCCGAGCACCGCCAGATGCTTGTTCTGAACAATAGACGATCTGTATGTCGCCAAACCACCTTCTTCTAAATCGGGGAACATAAAAAATAAGTGAATGCTGGAAAAGAAAAACTTTTGAACACATTATATTATGAATCTAACAAGATTTTCCAGAATTTTACGTCGACAGAAATTCGACAACAGCATCGCCTAAATACTCTAAGCGCTCGTTATTTTGCACCAGTGATTGCTTAACTTTGTCGGACCCGAATCTTGACATGATATCAATTAAAGTGTTTATACCTAAGAAATAGTGGATTATTCTACAAATTTTAGTGCAGAAAAGGAGATAGTTAACGTTTTGCTACCTCTTTTCCTAGAAAAAACTTGCTTCGACTTGATATCGCCGTATTCTGGTTGACGAATGCCGCAGTTGCTTAGAACGTTTCGGGCATGATCGGGATTAGTACCGTAATTAGACAAATAAGAAGGATGTGTAAACGCCAGCTTAAAAAACAACTCATCTGAAAATTCTGAACCAGCAAAATTCTAGATATCGGACAGAATTACTCGTACATACCTCGAGTAAGGCTTTATTTTTAAATTTGTACTTTATTCGATCCTTTTCGAATACTTCTAATGAATAATGAAATCGAATATGACAAAACATCACAAGCATCATTAAACCGTGCTGGAAAATGATAACTTTGGTTTACAATAGCAGGACTCGAACATTAAAGCGTGGATCTGACAGCCCCATGTACAATTTGTTATGAAAAGCTATGAAAAATGGAAAAAAAGAGATTTTGATCTATAAATGCACCAAAATTCATCTTTTCCATGTTGAACCCTCATATTTTTTCCTCTTGTCGGGAATTTTTTTCCCCTAGAAAGTTTGAATGGTAGAAAAATGGTGATTACACTAATTCGAAAAATTATATAATGAGATCCGGCGCGAAGCGCCAGAAAGTTTCCGATGTTTCATGATTTTGGAGCATGTAAAAGACTTACTTTCAATTTAAAATTGAAGAAAAATAACTACAATTCACTATAATATAAATTGATAAGCCAAAATTTTAGGAGCCAAGATGACTCCTAGACCTAAAATTTTAGGAGCCATTTCCAAACTTTGAGGGACCCAGGCCCCTAAAATGACTGAAAAAGCCTGGTCGAGTGAATTTTCGGTCTACATGGTATTGCAAGCTGTTTAGAGGAATATGGAACTTGAAACAGATTGTTTTGAGACTTTGTTGACGTCGACGCTTTCGCGTGTCGTTGTTGTTGGTCATGCTAATGGACGTCAACTAATTATTAAGTTTTCCGTTCAGACTTGAATACTCTTCCATTTAATAGGCTTAGTTTCTTCTGGTATTCAGCCGTTTTTTCTATACATATATCCTTTACGAATTTATAGAGCATGTATACCAGCCATCGTGTCTCTCTTTACTCGACGAACCCGAGGAGGCTGATTCTGATGACAAGATGAAGAATCAACAAATTATTTACTTGGACCACATCAGGATAAAGACCGGTCCTGTAGAATCCTTCGCTGGAAATTTCAACCGTAACGTCCCGCTTCATATTTCTGCAACGAAAAACTACGAAAACTAGGGAACAAAAAAATTGACAAAATAAATACGTTTTAGCCTTCAAGCTCAATAAATTTTGTTCTTTCTGGGCCAACTTCATTTTGTCGTCTGGAGTCAATTTCGATTTCATGGATAATAAATGTCGAAATTTGACAAAGTGTTTCCAGGCTTGTTGATATTCTGGATTACCCGTATAAGTTAAAACTGATGGCCGAACGCCGAAGTGAATCAACGTTGGATAATAAGACTGATAGGGCCTGGAATAATCGTTTAGTATAGCGCGATCAACTTGATCCACTCTGATTGTAGAAGGTCTCTAAAATAAACAATAAAATCTGAATGACTAGCTTTCGATTACGAGAAGAACTGTTTTTTTGTACGAGATGAAGATTTTTGGATCTGTACAAATATTTTTTCAGCGCCTTTGTACATTGAATAAATATTTTTTCTGTACTTAATCGCACGCTCAGTTGAAATCACTGCCATTTGAAAGTAGTATTATAGTAACAACGTTCTTAAACTTCCCACTGGAATGAAAATATTTTACTCGCGGTCTTCTTTTTTTGGTTCAAGAATGCAGCTGCATTTTGCATTGTTTCTCCCTTCGTAAATTGTCTCATAATTTATGAGCGATTGTCATTTTTAACACTGCTCATTGATTATATCATATCGAATACATATCTCCTTACACTTGTGAGATGATTGACATGTACAGATGTAATATGATATAATCAAAAAAATATTGGAATTTTTCAAAACAACCGACCGAAAATTTGTCGCTATCTCCATCGACCGGACCAGTGAATAAGGAGTTGGATGACGAAACCGTCAATGAAAATGTTAGTGATGATCATATAGTTCAAACAAGGAATAATCTATAGAACGAAGAAAAAATCCAAAGAAAAATCTCATGCTTCTGAATTGGCAATATGGCGCATAAAACTTTGCTCGTCTGCCTACGGTCACATGGACCTGTCCGACTCATATAATGTCTGTGTTGAGAAAGGTCACCTCTACTACGAATTGTTGCAAAAAAGAGAGCACATTTCCCTTTGCTCGGTTAGCTCAGTTGGTTAGAGCGTGCGGACGGTGGCCGCAAGGTCCCGGGTTCAAGTCCCGGACAGAGCCTAACCTTTACTGAAGCCCCGAGTAGCGGGGACAGGTTGCTTCAACACTGGTGACCCTTGGCGGTCTGTCAAACTCGACGGCGGAGAGATGTTGAGAATGGTCACAGCAACCACCTCAACTAGGAATTGCTGCATTCGCGGGAACAGGTTGCCTCAACATCTGGACGCGGTCACTATTGCACGATGCTGACAGCAAAAACAGTCGCAAAGAAATTGGTCATGATTCGCAAAAAGATGCTAACATACCTGGGAAAATCCTACCGATTCATCCGGTAAGACCCCAACATGCTTGATATGTGTAGCGGTAGCGACATTTAACATTATCGTGTTTAAATTAGGTACCTATGTGCCAAGTGGTTATGAATTTTTTTGAGACTAAACTTATGAAACAGAATACTTTTTGTTTGTTCCTCTAACTCGTTTTTTCGCTTAAAAATGCTCCTGGACTTTTTATTTGTGTTTTTGAGCTTTTTAAAGCATTCTGATAATCAATTTTTCGAACATAGTACCTCAAAATTGGATTTGAATTTTGTGTTAAAAACTGTAACTTCTAGAATTATATCATTTAAAAGAATTTTAAAACCAGTGAACATTCATGAATTTGACCGAAAAGATGTGAGTAAGAAGAGTAGAAATTTTCGAAAACTATTTCCACGAAGCCTTTGAAAATTTATTCTACATTAAGAAGGGAAAAATTGCTTCAAAAAGTTTAGAAATTTGACGTGTTGATCTTCCTCAAATAATGTTTCAAGGGATCTTCATTAAATATCAATATAAAGTATTGAAGACTACCAATTGAAACATGGGACAATACGTTCAAGATGATGAAAACTAAAACAGATTAGATGGTAAGTGAAGGTAGACATGCTAAAAGCCGTGCCTGAGCTTGATAATAAGAAATAATGATATTAAAGTTGTAACCGGCGCAAAGCGCCAGAAAACTTTGAGAAATTTTGAAAATTTGGACTTTCTAAAATGCATCTTTTCTATACCAAAACCCCAAATTTTTTTCCACATTTGTGGAAAGACCTCAAAAACTTTTTCCACATTATAGTGTAAATGTGGAAAAAACGGTGGTAGGGAACTAGATGCATAGTAAATTTATCTCGTAGAAAATGGATAGAATGCAATCTCTCAAGCTTATTCAAGAGTGTATACACTTTTTAGGACATACCAGTGTATGAGTATAGGGAAACTTGGAAAGTCAGAGGAAAAAATTATGCTTGGGAAATCTGGAAAAGTCTGAGAACTTAAAGGTGCGTTTTTGTGCGTTCTAGAATCGATTTTTATTTATAGGAATTGGCTCAAGTCTGGAAGTCAAGTACTATTATCCAATTAACATTTAATTTGATTTTTCTGTCGATCCATTTTCTCACTTAGTGACTATTATAAATAATGAAAGTTATAGGCAGATTAAAACAGGAAAAATCACAGTGATGAAGGTCCTGGTGTGTGCTTTGTACATAACTTTTACTATTTTACGATTTGGTGAAAAAATCTGAAAAAAACGGCCGGCTAAGCACGAAGATCTTTTTTGTATCTTTGTTTATAGAAAAGGATTTTGTCGACATTACCTGACGAGTGGCCAGTAAACGCTTCCCCAGGCTCTAAAATCAGAAAACACCGAAAATTTTTTTGATGCGGTTTCTACTTTATAATTCTTCAGAATGGTCCATCCAATGTTTTCCCTGTGCTTTTTGAAGCAAGAACCTTTTTGAACGGTGTTTGCGTTCGACGTGAAAAAATATGAATTTCGGTGCATTTTAAAAAACCAAAATATACTTTTGAACATTTAAGACGAGTCTGGATTCAAAAGCATCCTGAAAGTAATTTAATGAAATTTCAAGTTAAAATCTATAAGTTTTCCAAACATATTTGTCAATTTTAAAACGCGACATGTTTTGAACATAAAATTTAAACCATATGCTCCTTGAATGAGTTATCGGGAAATTGATTTCCCGGCATGAAGCTACGTTGTTCAATACCTTACTTTTGTGCTATATAAGAAGATCGTTATTCAATACCTTACTTTTGTGCTATATAAGAAGATCATGGGAGAAGGTTCGCGAAAAATCATGGTTTTTATAGAGCACAAAAAAATTTGGTCGATCTATCTACATGTACAAAAGGGCTCGTGCAAATAAAACACCGGAGTTGTACCTATTTTTGATTATAAGCATGATGACAACTAGCTTCGGACCAAACCTTGCGCACCCTAATGAATTCAGGAGGATCAAAATCGGTGGTTCACCAATTGAAACTTTCAATCCAAAAAATATACCCCTCAATTGCCCATTTTGCCAAGTGATGATCCGACCACGTGAAGCAAAAACGGAATCATAGAATAAAACTATATATGCTCATTTGCATAAAGAGTCATACCACTGAGTCATGCGTAATTGCGTCACTGGATTCCATTGAGGGTCGGTGATCCTGATGGCTAAATCCTCAATTTATTGGTTTCGTTTCCTGTATGTTTGATTGATTCCCTTTTTGGCTGATTGCTTGATTCAAGTTAATCAGTTAGTTGATTGAAATTGGTTTCCTGATCAGTTGGTTCATTGACACTGGTTGGGTTGATAATTTTCTGACTGGCTGTTAAGTTGGCGGATTCAACTAGACAATCAGTTAAAAAATATACCAACAAATTATAATTACTATTATTTCCTTTATTCACTTAGTGAATCAACTGTTCAACAAGGACATCAATGTAAGTTGCTTCATTAATTTCCTAGTTGGTTGTTTGATCTCCCTGCAGTTTGGTTTTTGTTCATCCCAAGATTAATGTTTAGTTGGTTGGATCATTGACTCCCTGGTTAGTTGGTTCGTTGATTTCCTGATTGGCTGGTTAATTCCTAGATTGGTTGGTTGGTTAGTTCATTGATTCATTAGTTGGCTGATTGATTTTTCGATTAGTTGGTTGGTTGATTCATTGATTCACTGGTTGGTTAGTTCATTCCCTGGTTGCTTGAAATTGGTTAAGATAACAAAAATGACGTGTGCGGAAACGAGAAATGAGTAGAAGGAACTGGAATGAGACGAATTTTTGATTTTGGCCATTCAGAATTTTGTGCTACTTCAGGATGAATTTATGCTACAACATGACGTCGTGAACTTTATACAGTCCGAAGGTCGAAAGATTAAAAATTTAACACAATTTACCTTTGAAGGGTTTACCACAAGTTGACCCTTGACTTTAGTCAATAATCGATCCCAATCTTCCACCGACCAACTAGCAACCTCGTGAATAGTGAATGGATCGAAAATTGGTTCAAAATTTTCGTACAAATACTTTAACACTTGTTGCATAGATAAAATTTCGATTCCGTAAGTGCATAGATACCCATTGGGTTGATATTTAGTTGATTGCGACGTTTCAGACAACCAATCGTCTTTCAAGTGACGTACGAAGCGCGGCAGGACGTGGAAAATAGGGCAAGATGATACAGTGCCTTTCAAAAAGTTTTCTGCATCTTCGATAGACGAATTCGGTAATAAATTCACGTCTAACAATTCTAATAATTCGACGAAAAAAAAGTTCCAGAACAGATTCAAGTCTCTGATGGTAAAATTCTAAAAAAGTTGCAAAATTTATGATAGCTCAAACGATGAAACGCAATATATTTTTGCATTTAGAATGAGTACAATAATTGTAAGGCAAACATTATTGATGACAATTTTCTTACTTCGGGCGGATCTTCTTTAACCATCGTTAATTTATAATCAATGTTCCATCGCGACACTGAGCATTCGGGCAGCTTCAGAAGAGAAAATGCTCTTTGGAATGACTATACTCATACAGTCATACAGAAATTCAGACTAGTTTATAAAATCGCATACAAATTCACACTAAACGAAAAGTGGGCTGACATTTTTTGTGGACATGCACATATGACATATTTTCACTACAACCGACATTATTGTCTTTTCCAGAAACAAAATGATATAAATTATCATCGTCCGTTGATTTACAAAGAATTTCTGGGGGCGCAATATAAATTACCGGCCCTTTAAAAAATGAGCAACAGAAAATTACAAGAGCACAATTGCGGGTTTCTAACAAATCAAATCTAGTAGTTTTTTTGTCTGAGTAAAATACTCCTTTCCTCATTATAATGTATACATTCCAAATCTGAACTTTTCTTTCACTGATTCGAGCAACATATGTCTTAAATTAAAACAGTAAAGACCGAGGATCGGAAGAACTATCACCATTACCTTCTCAGGCAAAGGTATATGAGTAAAAATCGAATAACCACTGAACACATAATCATGATCGTCGAAACGAATAGTCGTAGCGTTTTTCGTCTAGAATATAAGCCAGGGCACTATTTAAAATCAAGGCGACAAGTAAATTGGGGAATTGTACCAGAATATTTGTCAATGGCGTTATTTCCAACTTGTAATGATGTAAGCGATCGGTGTTACTCGAATCTGGCTCACACAGTGGAACCGACTGCAAAAAATGATCCAAATATTCGACGAAGAAAATTATCAATAAACCCCAATAGTTCTTGGATAGAAAATTACCACAAACTGTAAGCATTGTAGTATTGTCATTCTACTACAAACATTTTTCTACTTAAAATGGTCGACTAAATTTGATGAAAATGTCATGTTTAAGTTTTTATATTGTCCAAAGGATTTTGCGCAACACAAAGGAAAACTATCCCCCATTTAATTTAAAATAATAAACGCAGTGAAAACCAAGAAGTAATTTCAACTTGATACGCAGTTGTCATTTAAGGGGAAAATTATACTGTAGAAGAAGGATAAATTTCTTCATGAGAATGGGAAAGGCCAAAAACATTGAAAAGCAACATGCTATCAACTGTCAATTAGGACCGAAATGCGCCGATACCTAAGTGCTACTCGGAAAATTTCGTCCACTTAACCAGATTATTGAAGGAAAATTTCAGCTGTTCTGTTCGATGCTCTCTGACGAAATTTTTTTTCATCGACTACACAGTATTACGCTAGCTAGTTTTTTCGCTATTGAACTTATTTTCATGGTATCACAGCATCGATCGTTCCAAAATGAATGGGGTATTTGCCCGACTTACACACCTTTTCTCCAGGATAGAGGGAATGTACAATGCCAGATCGTCTAGCCTTCCAACTGCAACGACACAATGGACCATCATTCATCTAAAAATTCTTCATGTATACTTCAAAAATATTGTTGCGTAACTTGCAATGCGGCCGAGCAGTGCAGAATTGGTTCGAATTTTATAAGATTCTCGCTATGTTGCTCAAAATTTGTGAGAAATGATTGATTTACAGTAGATTCCTTTGGTTTTCTTGCAGGTTGATGAGAATGTCTATAGCTAATCAATAAACATTGTCTAAACCTGCAATCGAGTTCATAACAGGCATGAATAGATTTGAAAAATATCTTACATCCCCTTAGTACTACTTTAAAAATATACAATATAAGCTATTGATCATAATATATATATTTTCGCACCATAGAAGCTTTACTTGTCCTTTTTCGTTGAACCAGATATCTTTGTGCAAACGGGCCGGATGCTCTTCTTTGCGTCTTATTTCTTCTAACACGCTTTTGAACCGCGTGTTTTCATTTTCTGAAGCGTTCGATGAACATGACGAATCGGAATCATTGTCGCTGTCTGATTGGCTACTTGGAGAACTGGACGCTTTTTGATGTTCGCTCGAGTTTTTACGACGAACTAAATAGAATAATGATTCTTAAATTTAGAAATCTCATGGAAAAATAGCAGGATTGAATCATCAAGCTTTCTGAACACCAAAACGAAGCCGCTGATTAGACGATATCAATATTGAAGCTGTCTTCTGAGTGATAAGGATATCACATAAACTAAACGTACATTTCTTATTTTGATGACGGCGATGAACCTTGACCGTATGATGGTGGCATTTATGCATTGCAGGTTGCGGTTCAGGCAACGGCGGTAACTGAGGCTGGGCTAAACGCAGATTTCGGCAAAATCTTACGACACGATTTTCAAATAAGTTTTGAACAAATTTTAAATTGTTGGTTGAAAGACTATTAATCAAATTCTAAAAAACGAACAACAACGATTAATTAGAAAGTTATGGATGCTGTAGAGGAAACCGGCATGTATATCACCTTTTTATCCCTCACATAATAAAGTTTCGCATTAGTGGACTGAACGTACGCCGTATCCGACTGTTTTTCACCGAAATTCACACCTTCTTCCTCAGTTTCGCTAACAGATGACTGTATAACATTCGCACAGTCGTCAGAGTTACGTATATTTAATTCATTGTTGTTGTTCGTCAAACGTTTTCGCGGAAGTTTTTCAGCCGAAAACTCTTCGTCAGTAGAGAAATCGGTAAAATTATCGCTCTTTCTACACAAGATAAATTATAGAAAAGAAAGATAGAAGCAATTACCCATACACTTCGCCGTCGGACAAAGACGATTCGTCAGAAAAATCGGTACTCCCAACGCTGCGGCTATCGTTCTTGATTATTTTAGCCTTCTGTAAGCGATAACAAGCAGGGATTCTAGATTCTTCGTCGCATTTCATTTTTTTACTTCTAGAGCTTGAAGAAAAATAATGTATATAATTATCCAGTTAAGTACATCATTATCCTTCTATGTAAATATGGCTTCTACTTGGGTACCATTCGGGCACTATTCAAGAGAAATGATAGGAAACTTCAAAATTGATTAGAAAACAAGAAAGCGAATTACAAAACTCAACTAGATAAAACTTTGTAAAAATCGAGGTAACTTCGGTGCTAGATGGATTGGTTCCCAGTGTCAGATCAAAATTTATACAACAATATATTTCAAGGAATAACGAATGTGGGAAGTTGCGCGACCTCTGAGCAGTGTTGCAAAGTGGTCGCCTTGATAACCCTTATTTTTCCGCCAAAAAGCCTGAATCGTTTTTAAAAAAAACCCTAGAAAACCTCAAATTTTTTTCAAAATCCCTTAAAAAAACCCAATTTTTGGAAACATAGAATAAATTTAATCCATAGGTGAAACAAATAAATTAAACACAAGTTTATTAAGAAGCGACAATTTTATTCAGCTGCTAGCTGACAATTTCATCTTCATCATAACATTCAGCCAATTGCAGCACCGAACTATTTGAATACATGGCCAACGTAAATTTTTTGAACGTAGGTTTTATTAAACTAAAGGAGCTATGTACAAGTTCCATTCCTTAAGGCCAAGCTATATCAAACACATAATCTATACTTATGATAAGCCTGCTTAGTTGAAAGCTAAAAGGTTGACTCCAATCCCTACCTGAAGGCTCAGCTCAGTCTGATGATTATGATCAAGAGTAAGAGGGTCAGGGTTGGAATAGATAGGTTTTCCGGGTTTTGTTGTAGTGACATTTTCCAGTCTCCCACAACTGTTTTAATGTCACTTTACAAGTTCTTGATCTTTACAACCGAAAATAAGCATGTCTCCAGCATGCCTGCCATCTTAATTCAAACCAGGCGATGCAATTACTGTAGTTTTTGCATCATGTGCTGGAATTTAGTCAGTGATTCAGTTTCTCGTTTGTATATTTCTTACGTCTGGGTGTTTACTTCTCACCATTAAACTTCACCACCCTTATTTCCTGCTGTCGGAATAAATATTTTAAATTGAGAAATCGAAGATTTCCCGATCCGGAATATTTCAATTTGGGAAAAATTTTGAGCAATTATATGAAACAGAAAAGGTGTTCGTGCCCTGGCCCAACCCTAGGGAAGTCTTAGTATTAAGGCATGAACCTCTTGGAAAAAACTAATGCTTCAAAATTTCTTGGCTTCAAAATCAAATCTTAAAGTTCTTAGTGGATCACCAGATCTAGAGTTCATGATAAAAATAAAAGAATTAAAAATATAACACTGGTGATCTGTTTAGGTATGCTGTTTAGGTACCTTCTCTGTGTTGAGGCATAGTTTCCTTTACTTCTGATCAAATACTTGAGGCTAGACCTCATAGGACATCTGCCTTAGGATACTTTCTGGGTTATTACAAAATGCTAATGAATTCTCAAAAAATTCCTCGTACCCCACCAGCGAATAGCATTTCGCTAGTCGCTCCCACAGCACTCAGCACTTCGCTATTCACCTCTGAGTCCTCAAATAATTTAGTTTCTGCGCAACCGGCGCAAGATGCACAGATAGTTGCACTATCGACTCCCACTTTATCACAGGTAGGATCGAGTTCACAGGATTCTGTGGATTAGGCACAATTATTGGCAAATCTGGCACCCAGTAATCAATCTCAGGTACTTCAAAATTTATCTGCTCAGTCACTTTATGTAGTTAACCTAATGGATTCAGCTCAAACTACTCCTGTTAACCCAGTTTTCTTGGCGCTGCTGCTTCAGTCAGTTGTAGCCCTGATTTTGCAATTGGCACCTGCATCTGCTGTGGTTACTGGTTCTCGAGTAAACAATGTCTTGCCAATTCAGCTGTCGCTATCGAGCCGTGCCATTTCCAGCTCTCAGCAAACTTCTTATCAACCTCTTTCTTCTGAATCTGAATCATCAACTCCTGATCAACGTGTTATTCCTTCACTTCACCATCGTAAGAGTAAGCCGTCTCAGCCTAAAAGCATCGGTGATGCCTGTATAGCTGAGATTGAGAATTTTTGAGTGGAAGCTTCAGTGCAACTAACTGCCCTGGCCGAAGCTACTAAGTCAGTTAATCAAAATATTTCTACTACTGCCACTGTTAATCAAATTCTCCATTTTATTAAAGACAAAACCCATTGAAGTGACCAAAGAAACCTGCCACTCCTGAACCAAGTTCAGGTGAAGCATGATAATCAAACCGCCACCATATCTGCTACTCTGACTAGTTTAATGGATCAATTTAAGCTTTTGTTTCTGTAACTTCTGCCACTCTGTCTACCCTAAATCAAGCAGGTAATTTGAGTAACCCTCCTATTTCTGTATTTCCTATTTCTGAACATCTCGCTTCTCAGAGTATACCTGTCGCTGGTAACGTACCTGTAACATCTCACATACCTGCTATAGCTCCTGTAATTAAGTAAAAAACTCATAATTCTGAGCAATCTAATCCTCCTAGTCACTGCAATTCTTCCATAATAGAAGAAGAGCATATAACTGACTCTAAGACACCTCACAATTCCTTGTATACTGCTCCTCCTCCTGGCTTTTCTGACTATCCTCCCGTAAATTTTTCACATAACTATGGTTATTTGCTACCCACCACATCTGATGAAGAAAGCTGAATTGAGGGAATAGTTAAAAATATGACTCCTCTCTGCATAAATGAAGCAACTTGCGATAAGCGATTGCTACCCTTTTTCATTTGGCTCTAAAGTGAGTTCAGTTTTGACTAAAGTAATTATGTCAAGATCAGTGCACTCCATAGATTAACTAGTGATGCTCCTAGTGATACTATTCAGGACATCAATGATTATAAATGAGCTAAGCATATGTTAATGTTCTCTCTTGCTCTTACCTGTGATAAGATGACTCTCGAACGTGAGTTAGACTCTATGACACTGAGCTCCAGGGAAGACCCCACTGCTTTTCTCAGCTGAGTCATGACTTATGTTCAACTTTTATTTCAAGATAAGGATCAGAAATTCTGCTATCAGAAAATCATCAAGACGTTTTTGATGAAAATGCCTATCTTCAGAATAATTTCAATTGGTGATGATGTGCAGGAATTTACTACTGTTCAACAACTTGCCACTGCTGTCTCTAAAGCTCATAAGATTCTTGATGCTATGAAAGCCAAGATTGGAACTGTAGAATGACCCATTCTCATTAATCAAGCTGATTCTCACTCTCAACCTCAACCTTCTACTCCTCCTTCTCAAAGACGTCATGATAGAAGACGTTTTCCTCACCCACAATCTCTTAATCATAATTCCGATAATTCTACTTCTGATAAGCCTAGAGTATCCTCTAGTGAAGCTACTGTTCCTGTAGGTAAGATTACTGATCTTCTTCAGAAAATTACTGATGGAGTTCATAATAGTAGGCAACCTGCTTTTTCTTCTCAGTATCGCCCTTCTTGCTCTCAATATCCCACTACTAGAAGTCGCAATAACTCTGCTCACCATGATTTCTTGGCTTCACGCAGCCCTGATCAATCATGTTCTGACTTTCACTCTCATTATGATCAATCTCAGAGTACGGATTGTAATCGACCTTTATCTATTCAATCCACTGGTCGTTTATGCGAGGCTCATAAAACCAACATGCACAACACTGCAGATTGCAAATGGTTGAAGGGCTTCAATCCTCAAACTCAACCCTCTACTCATCATCAAGTAGTTCCTTACATGGATAAAAAGTACCATGACCATTAGAATCCAAACTTTGACAATTATGTTCACATCACCCTAAATTGGAGAAACAACAGAGGCAGCTACAGTAATAGAGGAAACTCTTATTATCCTGGCAGTCATGGTTCCTATTTTACCACATATACTAACTGCAATGCTGATGTTTGTAACATTGTCACTTCTGCTCCTCATTATGATTCTGCGAATTTTCCTATTGAGTATCACACTAATCCTAGTGGGACTGTTCCATCAAACCCTTGGGCTGAATTTTCTACTAATAATAGGTGTCTTACTGAGACAACTTCTACTCCTCTTGAACTACCTGCTCCTCAATCATGAACTCTGACTTCTAGTACTACTGAAACTACTCAACAATCTGAATTAGTTTCTCAACCACGTTCTGTGAATATGGTTCGAACTGATCCTAAATCTGATAATTCTGCTAATGCCACTCTGTTCTCTCCTGGTATTGTTAGTTGGGATGTGGAAGACATCTCAGGGAATGATCCTTCGATCACATACCCAGCAATATGCCATATAAGTAACTGCACATCTGTTTCTGATAATTATGTAAAAAACTATCTGCCCACTAATGCTTTTCTTATTCCTATCAAAATTTGACACATAACTGCAAACGCTCCCATCGATACAGGTGCTCAGTGTTCTCTGTTATCATCTGGCCTTGTCAGAAGAGCTTTTGAAAAGATTGATAGTCTTCTACTTGTCTGTGGCCACATTCGTGTTGCAGATAAAGCAGTGGTAAACACCCACAGTCTCATTCTATTTACTATGGAATCTGATTTGAGTCAACATCTTGTCAAATGTGTCATTCTTGATGATGATACTGGCGACCAGTGCATCATTGGTACCGACCTTCTGGCTCATCCTGATGTCCAAGCCATTCTCAACTTTAAGCAAGGATACATTGAGATAGCCAATAAATGGCAACCTTTTACCATATTTCCTAGACATCTGCTTAAGTCACATGAAATAATTTCAACTCTCGTCAGTCTTGAAGGACCTATTCTAGAAGAAATTCCAATTCACGCCCAATCTTCAGACCATCCATCATCTGGAAGTGATGAGCTAGTTGAAGAGATTGAAGCCTAATCCTCTGATCAACCTGTTCAAACTGACACTTCCACAGTTGTTGGTCCCAATAATCTAGTTGTTTCAGAATTGCAAAACTTATTTTTATTGTTCCTGCTGCTACTGTTAAGATCATGGCCCTGCACAAGGGGGGGGTGTGGGGGCGGCCGCCCCCCCCCCATTGAGGCAGTAACTCTAAACCGAAAAGATGCGTTTTGGTGGACTTTAAAAGGTCAAAATCTCAAAATTTTCCGGCGCTTCGCGCCGGTCATGGGTATAATTATAACTATATTCTATCATGCGCGGCCGTTAGCATATCTACTTCGACTTACTAATTAATGCTCAACAGTTTCTGTCAATCAAGTTAGCTCGTTTCATTTTCTAATCGTTTACAGTCAATTATGTCGCCGAAAATAGAGATTTTTCATCAAGTCTCTCAATTTTTTCTCTCGATGATTGGAATTTTTTAAACGCAGGGTTGCCACCGAAATGCCAAAACGAAATTCCCGGTTATTTCCCGGTTAGTTTTATGAAAATTCCCGGTTGGAAATACGACAAAAATGACTATAAATTATAAAAACAATATTTTCTTTTTTCTAAGGTTATTTAGAAGCATTTCAAGAAAAACAGACTACAGCAAGCAACATAATTACACTTGGTGAATATTTTATCGGGCTGAATGGTTTGGATATACAAGCGACGTGAATATTGGATTAAGATTGAAACCTTGATACAGGACTTCATAAATAAATGAAACAAGAACGTATCGAGACTGTCATGCAAGTCATGTCATGTCACAAGAACAGGCTGTTTTATGCACAGTAAATAGTTTTTTGGCTGTGCAAAACTTTTTTGGTCATATTCTGCACTAAGCAGAAATTTGTGATCGAGAAGTTGTCGAAGCCTAGGATTTTTCTACTCAGGAAATCGATAAAAAAAGGCGAATTTTTCCGGCCTTTTATCCAGTTAGAATCCCACAACTTTCTGTCGTCTTAACGTAATTTATATTTTTTTCGTTGCAATTACGGTCGTTAAATTTACTCATCTCATTGTGGATAGTTGAATGTAAATATTATGCTTGACGTATTTTTTCATCCTTTATTCAGATCTTGTTTGCATCCTTAAAATTACTCAAAATACTTAAAAGACCTGGAATTTCGCATACAATTATGGTTAATAGAGCTTTTTTAAAATAAAATTCCTTGACTTTTCCTGTCGTTTTCCAGGAATTTTTGAGGTTTCTCCGGGGTTAAAAATAATTCATACACTTGAGCATGTGTTTCCAACCAGCTATATAATGCCGTCAACAATTATAAAACCAAAAACATCAGTCATTTTTCATAAATTGGGTCAAAACGACAGAAATCAAATCTGTTCTGGACTGAAAAAAAGCAAATAAAATTCAGAAATCAGGCAACCAACCAAAAATTGAGATTTTTCAACCAGCAAGAACTTCTGCCGTTTCTCTGTACCGAAGAAGAGCTATAAACACGTATAACATTATGATGCAGACACGATAATAAGACATTCTATTAAATTTGTTTTAAAATAACATTTTTACTTTTCAAAATTCCCGGTTATTTCCCGGATTTCCCGGTTCTAAAAAAAATTCCCGGTTGTTTCCCGGTTTTCCCGGTTCGGTGGCAACCCTGTAAACGTTTGCAATCTGAGCTTTTGCGTTTATTGAAGGTGGAAATTGAACCCATTACTCTAGAACGCGATTTCAAAACATTTGTTCACGAATTATCTGTTGGAGAGATTTATTTTTCAGCGTTTTAGAATACCAAAACCCGAAAATTTTTCCGGCGCTTCGCGCCGGAATGGGAGGCAAATTACGCTCCACCAGTCTGATTTTAATTTATTTCCCAACGTTATGAAGGTTCATTTTCCAGCGTTTTAGAAAGTGAAAATCAAAAAATTTTTTCCGCGCTCTGCGCCGGACCATTCTATAGAACACCAATATATTCTTCATGAGCTCATTTTGAATAACATAACCAGAATTTTCTCAATTTTTTTCCTCATTTTTGCAGGTTTCTGACTACAAATACAACAAAATGCTTGGGTATGTTCCTATAAAAAAGGATCTGTAGCCACATTATAAGCGTTTTTAAAAATGTCGAAAATTTTTGGAAAATGAGGAAAAAAATTTTGGGTCCGGTTCTGATGTGGAAAAAATCTTCGAGGAAAAAAACGGTGATGCACACAGTATATCCGCGTAAGATCAACATTTTCTGGGGCTATTCAGTGAAAAAATCTAGTCCATCCCCCCCCCCCTCATGAAAAAATCCTGCGCACGGCCCTGGTTAAGATTATACTTTATTCTGAACACTGGATTGGTGGTCATGTTTATCCACAAACAAACGCATCCATACTGATTAAATCGTTCAACCTGCACCTAGAGCTTCACACGACAAAAATTTCGTACCCGGGTACCCGTTTATTCATTACCCGGGTAGTTCGGGTACCCGGTGTGAAGCTCTACCTGCACCTAACACTTCTAATGGCCAAGAATTTCCCATGGAAACTTCCGTGATTAACATCTGTAATAGAATGTGTCCACTTCTGTTTGTTGATAATTCTGGAAACTGTCTATAGCTTAGCGCTAACCAAGTAGTTGCTGTTGTAAAGCACTCTCTGGAATAGTCACACACTGGCTCATGGGATATCTTCTCTCAAGTTGCTCTACCTGCATCAGAGCTTGATCCAGCCAATCACCACCTGCTGCATTAGATCCATACTTCTGCTGATTCTTAAACACTTCACTTAGCTCTTCAAAAAATGACTCAAAATACCTTCATCTCACCCACTCAGAATGATGAAGCCATTACGACACTCAAAAGATATGGGGATGTTTTCAGCTTACTTGGTTATCCTCCTACCTTCACTCATGAACACACAGTGAACATCATGCTGGCAATGCTCAACCCTTCGCTAGACACTACTATCTTGCTCCCATTGAACAACATCCTGTTAGGTCTCACATTCAAGAAATGCTCAATAAAGATTTCATTGAACTTTCATGGTCCCCTTGGGCTGCTCTTCTTTTTCTAGTGAAGAAGGACAGTTTTTGGCGCTCAGTGGTCAACTATCAAGACATTAATGAAGTAACACCTAGTGATTGTTTTCCAATTCATAGAACTGATGATTACCTAGATGTAATGGGAAATGCAAAGTTTTTCACAAATTTGGATCTGGAAGCAGGCTACTGGCAAGTACTTCTTGACTCTGAATCTCGTGAAAAACCACTTTCATCTGCCAGGAAGGACTTTTTCAGTTCAAGGTTTTACCCTTTGGCTTGAAAAACGCTCCTGCAGAATTTCAATGTCTATTGGAAAGACTTCTTCATCCTTATATCTGGAAAATCTGTTTAGTTTAAATAGATGATATTATCCTTTTCTCGAAAACTTTTGAAGAGCATCTCGAACACTTCAAAGCCCTTAGAGACCCTAATCTCACTCATAGACCTGACAAATGTGAGATTCTACCTCATAAAGTCAAATTTCTTGGTCACCTTCTCAATGCTGATAGCAACTCAGCTGATCTGGACAAGTAAAAAGCTGTTCCCAATTACCAGTTTCCAAGTACCAAGAAGCAGATGCAAAGATTATTTGGCCTTGTACAATGGTCTAAGCACTCATTTCCTAAACTTACTACCTTATCAGCACCACTCTATGAGCTGCTCTGAAAAGAGGCCACTTACGCTCTTACTAATCTCTAAAGACAAGCATTTGATGGTATAAAAATTGCTTTAACATCTGCTTTTTTGCTCCATTTTCCTGTTTACAACAGGTGAGCAGCATACTGACCATAAATCTTTACAATGGTTAAAAGATGAGAAACATAGGAATACTAGACTGCAAGCCTTTCCAATTGGCTTGCAAGACTATGACAATAGGTAGAGTGCGTCCATGGAAAGGATAATGCCTGTGCAGATTTCTTGTCTTGCAAAGATCTTCACAAACCGGCTCCTATCCCTCAGACTGAATAACTCGCTTCTAAAATCTTTAGATCTGATTTTCATTCTTCTGAAAACTTGCAAACTCCCTCTAATGAAATCTGTACTTTATCCAGAGGGAAAGACACAATTTTACCTACTGTTACTGAATCAGATATTCCTCTCATACAGGCTCAAACTACTGTCTCTAACCCTCAAACTTTGTTAAAAGATGGTTTCCAGTTGCTGGCAGTAGAACCACCTTCTATTGCTTCATCAGCTGAAATCACTCAACTTCAAAATGAGGACCCTGTGTTAGTCAAAATTATCAGTGCTCTCACTGCTGATAATCTTCTTAAGTTTCCTACTTGCTTTTTCATTGAAGATGGTATACTCTACTAAAAGTCTAAGGAACCAAGACAACTCCTATTTCCTACAACACTTCTCAATACCATTCTTCATCAATTCCATGGTGCAAAAATTATGAATCATCAGGGGCACAATTGTACCCTCAATGCCATAAAGCTTGACTTCTGGTGGCCCAGAATGGAAGAGGCCATGCGAACTTGGATTAAAACTTGTAAAATCTGTCAGTTAGCTACTGCTAAACTGCCTACACCTGGACTACTGATTCTTATTAAGTCAACATATCCTTTCAAGACTGTCGCAACTGACATTGTTGATATTTCCCCTGTAGTTGATCACAGATCTTACATCATTGTTTTCTAAGACTACTTCACTGAGTGGGTAAGTGCTCATCTGATCCCTGATCAGAAGGCCCCCACTATTGTCGAATGTTTTGTCAACAATGTCATTCTGCAACATGGAACTCCTCAATTTCTCTTCTCTGATCAAGGTAGCTGTTTCAGCTCTAAACTAATGCAAGTTGTTTGTGAGCTACTCAAAATTAGGAAAGTCCAAACTACTGCTTATCATCCTCAGTGCAACGGGATGGTTGAGAGATTCAATGAAACGTTAATTTCTCAACTAAAAAGGTACACTGTGGAAGACCCCGATGATTGGTAATGATACCTACCCTATGCAGTCTTCGCTTATAATGCAACTCTTCAGACTGCTACCCACCATTCTCCTTTCAAATTGTTGAGAGGTCCCGAGCCTTGAATTATGTTTGATTACAAATGCATGAAATGTTTGACTTCAACTTTTAAGTATGATGCATATCAGCGCATTCTGACTCAATCTCATCTAGACCTTTATAAAAATTTGGAGAAAACCTGGAAAGAGCTGCAACCACTAGTAAATCTTATTATGATAAGAAAGCTAAACATCGTGAGATCCCCACAAATGATCGTGTTACTGGTTAACTCTAAGAAAGGTAATAAGATACAGCCCGACTTCATTGGCCTGTACATTATTACTGATCTCTCTTCTCTTGAGCATAATGTCATCACTATTGATACATTAGATTCTCCTGGTAGGCCTCAAATTGTATCGACATCTCACCTAAAAAATTATATTCCACATTCTGCTAGGGAAATCTTTTTAGCCAAAGCTGGTGGTCCTCCTCAGCCATCTGCTCTTGCTGAATAATTAAGTGAACTTGGTCAGAAATTTGTATTTATTTTCAATAATCAAAACTAATTTTCACAAATTATCAAAAGTTCTAAAATTCACTATTTTTGACACCTCACTTCTGCATTGTATTGTATTTATGCATATAGTCCCCCCCCCGAACAACCAAATGTTTTGGGCTCTGACTACTTCCTCAAGCATAGTCTGAGCTGTCCACGTCTGTTGTAGGAAAATCTTACTTGAAATCTTGAGTTGTATACTATGCATGTTCAACATGATGTATATACATGTCCCTTCACCACAGCATTCACTACAGCACAACTCCTGCATCTACTCTATGGATATAGGTAGAGGGATTTACCCATAGCTATAGGTTCTGAACTGTAAGTTTTCATTCAGCGCAGTTCTGCCTGACACTCACCCTCAAACCTCTGAGAGCAGGCCTTGGAAGATCTTCAGGATATCACTCACTTCTTGCATGATGCTTGTTTTTGTTTTGAATTTTGCATTTCCTTCATTTTCTTTTCATTCTTTAGCTCACAAATTTTTATTCAAACACTTTTTCCTTCACTTTTGTTTCCAAAAACTTCATTGAGTTAGCTTTTTCATGGCACAACTCGCCAATAGTATAGGCAGCCACCCAACCTTGATCTGCCGCCACTACCATGATGTTTTATTTTTTACAGACAGTAAGTTGCATGCATTTTTATAAGCTTCTTTTATGTGCATGTTCTTTCCTTTTCTTGGTCTTTCTGGTTTGAGTGTCCCACTGTGCTCATCCTCTGACTGCCTGAGAGCCAACAGGACTTCCAGGGGTCAGTTTCCACCCATCTGATCAATGGTTATGCCTTGGCCTAGCTTGCGCTCATTGGGATGCTGAGGCTATAGACTGCTTCTGAAGTTAATCTCAAGTTAACTTTGGTTGTGAAGGTAGTGCTCAAGTCCATAATCGAGAAGAGCCATCTGTCTAAAATCAAACTTCATCCCAAAATATTCAAAAATTCAAAAAAAATTCAAAGCTTCCCAAAATTTTCAACACAACATAACTAATTTTCCAAAGTTCAAAACATTCTCATCATCATACTCTCAACACAAATTTCATTTTCAAAATCTTCAAAAAACCATTTTCTTATTTTCTATTTCTTTTGGTCAAAAACAATACTTTCTAAATTCCTTGTCTGTTTAAGTATTTTTCCCTGAGTACCTGCTCTCAGTGATCTTGCACCTATTAATAAGTTTACAACTGATGCCAATATTAAACTTGATAAGATCCTTCTCAACAGACACATCAATTTTCTGGTTCTCACACCGCTCCTCCTTAGATCAGCAGTCTATCACAACTGTTGATATTTTTAGTTTTTTTGCATTTGTTTTGTTTGTTTTCTTTAATTTTTTTTGCTCAAAAGCTATAATTCCAGTGCCCTTGTTTTTACTTTAATTTTTAGAGCTTTTGTACAGTTTTGGACCCAGCACTGTGAAAATTTTTTATGAGCGTACTTTTCTTTGTGATGACCAAATTCACACAACAGGTTTGCATTGTGGCCTCTCGCCCAGTTAAGTAAGTATCTTAAGTTCACTTCCTTGCAATTTTAGATTCCGTTACATCTTGCTCTCATTCTTCCACAAATGAAGTTCGGAAAATTCTCCCACTACAATGACTCTGCTGCACCTTGTAGTTTTGATCGCTTAAGGCGATCTGCTGCACGGGGGAGGGGTGTAGTAGTGACATTTTCCAGTCTCCCACAACAGTTTTAATGTCACTTTACAACTTCTTGATCTTTACAACCAAAGATGAGTATGTCTCCAGCATGCCATCTTAATTCAAACAGGGTGACTGTACTTTTTGCATCATGAGCTGGATTTTGGTCAGTGATTCAGTTTTTTGTTTGTATATTTCTTATATCTGGGCGTTTACTCCTCTGCCATTAAACTTCGCCACCCTAATTTCCTGCTGTCGGAATAAATATTTTAAATTGAGAAATCAAAGATTTCTCGATTTAGAATATTTCAATTTGTGAAAAATTTTGAACGTTTGTCTGAAACAGAAAAGGTGTTTGTGCCCAACACTAGGTAAGTCTAAGTATTAAGGTCTGAACCTCGTGGAAAAAACTCCTGCTTCAAAATTTCTTGGCTTCAAAATCAAATCTTATAGTTCTTGGTGGATCACCACATCCAGAGTCTCCGATAAAAATAAAATAATTAAAAATCTAACAGTTTCAAGTTTTTTGGGCATCAAATTTTGGGTTTATAGGTTTACATGGCCGTGCGCGAGGGGGGGGGGCGGGGGGGCGGCCGTCCCCCCCCCCCCCCCCATTGAGGCAGTAACTCTAAACCGAAAAGATGCGTTTTGGTGGACTTTAAAAGGTCAAAATCTCAAAATTTTCCGGCGCTTCGCGCCGGTCATGGGTATAATTATAACCATATTCTATCAGGCGCGGCCGTTAGCATATCTACTTCGACTTACTAATTAATGCTCAACAGTTTCTATCAAACAAGTTAGATCGTTTCATTTTCTAATCGTTTACAGTCAATTATGTCGCCGGAAATAGAGATTTTTCATCATGTCTCTCAATTTTTTCCCTCGATGATTGGAATTTTTTAAACGTTTGCAATCTGAACTTTTGCGTTTATTGAAGGTGGAAATTGAAGACATTACTCTAGAACACGATTTCAAAACATTTGTTCACGAATTATCTGTTGGAGAGATTTATTTTTCAGCGTTTTAGAATACAAAAACCCAAAAATTTTTCCGGCGCTTCGCGCCGGAATGGGAGGCAAATTACGCTCCACCAGTCTGATTTTAATTTATTTCCCAACGTTATGAAGGTTCATTTTCCAGCGTTTTAGAAAGTGAAAATCAAAAAATTTTTCCGGCGCTCCGCGCCGGACCATTCTATAGAACACCAATATATTCTTCATGAGCTCATTTTGACTAACATAACCAGAATTTTCTCAATTTTTTTCCTCATTTTTGCAGGTTTCTGACTACAACAAAATGCTTGGGTATGCTCCTAAAATGCATAAAAAAGCAACCGTAGCCACATTATAAGCGTTTTTAAAAATGTGGAAAAAAATTTGGTTCCGGTTCTCATGTGGAAAAAATCTTCGAGGAAAAAAAAACCATGATGCACACAGTATATCCGCGTAAGATCAACATTTCTGGGACTATTCAGTGAAAAAATCTAGTCCGCCCCCCCCCCACGAAAAAATCCTGCGCACGGCCCTGTAGGTTTATGTATACGAAAACGAAAAAAAGAAATAAAAAAGAAGAAAAAAAGGTTTACAAATATTTTTCATACATTGTGTTATAAACTTGGATTATAAACTTGAATGATTAATTATACTTCAGAGCATCGTACATATTAGACCATTTCAAACCATATATGTAATTAGGGGGAGTGCCATGAGAACCCTCCCCAGAAATCGTCAACCATATGGCTATTGGGCAACCCTCCATCCAAGATTTTCCAATCCAATGGGTAGCCATACGGTAGCCGTAGGGACTCCCATACTTTCGGTCAGAAAAATACTGAAAAACGTCAATTTTTTGATGAAAAATGTCAATTTTTGAACAAAAATGGTGAAAAATGTGAATTTTCTTGGTGTTAAAAAGATTTGTTCATCTTTTTAGAGAAGATTACTATTTTTTAAACTATTTTCCGGAATTTTCTCGTGAAAAAATCGAAGTTTTTTCCTTGATAGACCCAACCCATCAAAAGTTTGGGAATTATTGACGCCAGCCCCAAAAAAGTCGCCCAACCCCCCCCCCCCCAGACCTCAGGGCCCTGTTACAACTTGTTTCTGCCCAAAAAGTTGCACATTTTCGAAAATTAAATTTCTAGTGTATCATTGGCAGAAATAGCCGTAAGTTTTTCGTACTATTTTAATAAAGTTTCAGGCAAATTGATTAAATTTTATGTACCTAATCATGTTTCAAATAGTTGAAGTATAAAGTTTAGTTATGGGGACTTATATACTCTATATATAGAATATACACATAAGCAGAGGTCCCCAAGGTCAAAAATTTAGGTGGGGGTAAATTCGTAAATTTTAAGGGTAGTACTTGAAATATGCCGTGATCTTTTTTTTTGCTCCCAACTTTTTGCGAAGGAGGGGGGGTTGTAGTACTCTAACCACATAAAACTTACAAAAATGGATAATGCTCCTACTTTATCCTTTTACACTCAAAAAACATTTACTACTTCAACTCTATGTTCCAGCTGCAACTTTAATGCACTAGTTATACGTACAGAATAGTCACACTTTGAAGACTGTTGTGCCAACTGATTCCTGCACATTTCAAGAATCGGGCACAACATACGTTTGGAAACATTGTTTCAACCAGCATCTTCAGCAGTATGGGCTTATCCCATCACTGATTAGGCTCGGAACAGTGCTTCCAATTGAAAGTCCTGATGCTGAATGTGGCTTTAGTATTATTAATCCCATTACACTATAAACTACGAGTTTGAAACCAAGTACCACTCCTGATCCACGTCAACAGACCTCACATGTCTCAACTCATAGCAGGAAAGTATGCCACAGCTTGGGTAACCATACGCGCACAGAAGACCCAACGCAGAAGCGGGGAAAAGGAAAGGAGAGCATGAAGAGGCAGAATTTTAAGAACATAATGTTTTTCTTCCCGAGGGGCGATTTTTTGATAAATCACATAAACATAAGTCATTATTTCATCTCCCAATTATATATATAATGATTTCCTACAAGTAGTATATATTAATGTGCTGATATCCTTTCCTAAAAATCGCTATATGGCACAGAAAATGCATACTTTCCCATTATCATTTGCTCAGTAAATGTGTCAAAAAGAGCAGTGAGTTATTCCTCAGAATCACACATTCTGCAGTTTTTCTCGAATTAGTATAACCTACTGGGGAGAGGATGGTCAACCAAAATTTTTTGCTATAGTGAGCTGTTTTTATGGGGGTAGTAAATGAATTTCCAAATCTAAGACGGGGTAATACCCCCCCCCCATACCCCCATGGGGTGCTCTGCACATAAGTGAATTGTGAATAAGCCAGAGTCTAAGCATAAGCCTAATGCTAAGCCTAATTCTGATTGACCAAGCAAAGATCAATTGAACGAAGGTCTCACTAATAAGTAGCAGTTGTGAGTGACTACTCAGCCTGCCACTAAACTTGACTAGTGCCATTCCTACTAATGTTTCGAAATGAATACAAAATAAAACTCACATTAAACTAAAAAACCCACAATAAACCCAAGAAACCCACGGAAAAAGCCCATAAAATTCAAAAGTCTAAATTTCGAAAAATTGTTCATTTCATCTCTGAAAGAGTGTGCACATGTCAACACATGTCAACAGAGTATTTTTACACCAAACCAGCGAGTTTTTCCCCCAAAACGTTTATTTTGGGAAAAAATTTTTTGAAAAAAACGGCAAAATTTTTTAGCTCTATAAGCCAAATGGGGAAAAAGTTTTCATCTAACCTCCCCTAGATGTAATAGCATTTCAAACTTGAATACACTTAAATGGGGTAAAATAGTTACTTTTGGTCGTTTTGCAGCATACGTAAAATACCAAATAAATTAGCACAAGTTTTTATGCACTTCAGCCGCGAGTTGTCAAATTTCAATGTGTCTCAGTCCTTTTACATCCTAAATTCATCCAGTTTTATTACTTTAGCAAAAATTTTCAGGGTTTTTCCCCATGCTGCAACAAAAGCTAAAATTTGGTAATTAAGCCAAAAAAAGACGCTAATTCATACGTGTAATTGGGCGGGGGACCCCACCCTCAACTTGGTCGAACACTATACCCGAAATTCAGAACTGCCACCACCAACATGGTCAACCCTATACCCAGCCGCCCTCAAACTGGGAAAAAAGTGGCTTGATTTGAGAAATTTTTTTTAATTTTGTCGACTTCTTTTGGGGGTTTTTCCGACTCCCCTCTCAACTCGTCGGGCCTCTTACAGGTATGCACTAACCCAATGCACTAACACAAACTGGCCACATTATTCAATCAATATTGATTTAAATTTTAATTATTTTCAATTTCATCATGCTTTTTTCTCAATTTATACAGTAATTCTCCGTCGAGCGCAGCAAAATTCAAACAAGCCAATTTGTTGGAAAGCCACCAAAACCTCAAAAATAAAAATAAAAAAGCCCTAGAGAAACCTCAACCCCCTCGACAAACCCCTAGACTTGGAGAAAAACCCCTAGCTTGGCAATATTGCTTCTGAGATGGGTGATGCTAGATAAATCAACCAGACTTGTATAGGGATGCAAGTTGGGAAAAATTGACGAAAAGATAATTCGATATTCGCCAGGAGAAGGTTAGATTAATATTATCAACTCTAACCTACTCAGAATTTTCGTCATGTTTAAAATTTTCGAAATTTCGTTGAAATTGTTCGAAAATCTCTTGATGATAGGCAGCATTCTTCCGTCTTCTCGATCTACGAGGCCTCGTTAAGGCGTCTAAAGGCATCTTAGACCGTTCGCCTAGCCTCCTATAACGGTTAATACGAGTTTGCACGTCTTTGTAATAGTTACGGTTAGCAAGCCTGCAAAACACGGAATCTTCGTGTATGCAACGTCGTTTTTACATAGTGCAGTTGCAGTTTTTATTTGCTATCATTATATACGCATGAACGTGAGCAGGTGGTCAAAATATGAAAAGTATTCTCAAAAATCGATGAATATTAAAAACTTTGAAACATGATTTATAGAACATGGTGGTATGTCGAAAAATTTTATCGATATACGTCATTGGGTGTGTGATGCATCCCAAACCCTAGCCAGAAAACCATCACACAGCATGTTATCTGCAAGTCCGCTTGAATGATCGACAATATACAAGAGGGAGTAATGCCATCCCCATCAGACTAAAATACGAAAAGTTGATTTCTGAGCTAAAAATGATTAATTATTAGTAGAGCTTCACACCGGGTACCCGAATTACCCGGTTACTCGCGTAGAATCAGAGAAACGCCATCCGGTACCCGTGGTTAAATTCGGGTAATTGATTGTATTAAAAAAAGCAACGTAGATAGTGTTGAATGTGGTTCATGTATGCATAGAAACGTACGGAGTGCATATTGAGCAATCGTTGTGTCTCTTTACTCAAAGTGGTGCACAAAACTTCAACCACTTGTGCATCCCTTGGTTTCTCACAGACTTTTACGCACCATATTATGGCCGACACACTTTCCTTTACTTAGCACCAAACCGTAAGATTGTAGAGCACATTGTTCAAAAAATTTCGACAATATTCGCAACTATACTCAAAGAAGGTAGTGTTTCAGTTTACACTGTCATGTAAATATAGTGTGCAAATGGCGTAAACATAATATGCATTGTTTGATCGCGTATCCAAGTGGCTATCGTGTATAAAAAATTTTATGTTATCAAGTGCGCTAAAAGGGAAACTATGGGTCCTGCACCCAAGTTGCATCAACACGCAGAGAGTATAAGTCACGTTATAGAATAAAATTATTGACTCGCATATATTTTTGGTTCTCAATTTTCATCATCACACAACGATTTCTCTAAAGAAAGACTGATGTAAAAATCATGCAAAGTACGGAAAGGCACGTTCCGGCGCCGTCGTTTGGGCGCCAGCCAGTTTGGCACTAGCCATTCTGGTGCCAGCTATTTTGGCGAAGGCTGTTTCGGTGCCAAACTGCTTTTCTTTTTGTTTTATTTCTTCTTCAGTTTTCTTTATTTCTTATCTTATTATTTTTTAACCATTGTTCTTTATATTCATTTTTCTTTTGTTTTCTGTGTCTTTGTTCATGTTTTGGTCGATGTTCATGCTGTTCTTTCTTTGTCTTACATACTCTTTCTTGTATTTCTTTTTCTTTCGCCTTGTGTGTCTTGCTGAAGAGTTAGTTTAAATTTGTTTAGGACTTTAAAAAATAAAGTACCTAGGCTATAAGGGAAATTTCAGAAGATTCATATAGTATTGTTGGAATAACGGGACACCACTTTTGGCAAAAAATTCCATTACTCGGGATAACGGGATTTATAGCATTACATGGAGTAACGAGACACTTGGAGTTAGAGGTCCCCAAGGTCAGATTTTTGAGGTAGGGGTAAAATTAAAAATTTCCGCGGGTAGAGTAACTAAATGTCCACTAAACACGTCATTTTGTCTCAAAATTAGGCAGCCAGTGATCAATTTTAAGGACTTTAGGTAGGGGGGTAATACCCCCTCATGACCCTCCCCATGGGGTAGTATGCTTGGAGTAATGGGACACTCGAGGTACTCGGACTCTTGAGAAAACGGGAGACTTTGAATAACAGGACACAATCTGAACAATAACGTACCGCCTCCGCGATTACACTCTATGTATATATACAAGCAGAAAACAATCCACATAAGCTTGTGACATAGATATACCTGTTTTAGAAACGGCAGGATTCATTGCACACATGAAATAATTTTCGGACAGTGTAACCAATTTTTTTCAGCAAATCGCATAGTGCAGCCTGGAGCCTGACAGCCCTTTCGACCAGGTTATATAATTTTCTGTCCAGAAATGCATTTCTATGCGTTTCAAAATGGAAAATACCGAAAACTTTCAGGCGCCAAATCATTTATGATTCTGGTCGTTAGTCATGTTGCACAGTTAGAAAATGTCGGCCTAGCTTATGCTTATAGCTTTTAAACATCAGCATATTATGGATAAATGTTTGATCTTGTATTGGTTTTTGACGTATTTGACGCATATTAAGAATTTTCTTGATTATTTTTGCAAAATCGTTTTGTGGTCATGTAGATTTCGGCTTCCGTGAACGTAAACTTATTGTATTCGAAATAGCAGAAGTTCTTGCCGGCTGAAGAATCCGAATTCTGGATTGCTTGCCTAATTTTCCAATTTTAGTTTGTTCAACTGAAAGCTCATTGAATTCACTGAAAAATTTGACATTTCATTCATGAAATATATTTTGAAAAGATGAAAAAATACTATGAAATAGAAAGAAAAGACGAAGGAAAGAAAAGATAGATAATCGTTCCTTGATTCGTTCATTCATTTTCCAGCGTTATAGGATACCAAAATCCAAAATATTCAAGTCAGAGGTAAAATACCTAATGGCGCTTTTTTATCCTTCAGATTATTTGAAAACAATCTCTTTTGATGAATAATTATGATTGGTAAATTACTGACCCAAGATATATTAGATCGAAAATGGAGAAAAATGTTTGATGTCTTTCGCCAATCAAATGGCGTAAAGATCGCTAGCGACCTTCGATAGTTGCACAAAAAAAGCTGAAAAAAAGATTTTGACGACGTTTTAGAGACCTCGAAATCAAAGTCTTGTCGGTGCTAGGCGCCAAACACATCACTTTTGCCAACCTTTCAATTTTCAATGTAAATTTCAATGCAAAAAATGGGAACAGGCTCAATCGAGCCGCATTATTAATTTTGTTTATCTTCTTAATTCATATTCTGATGCTTAGTCTACTCCTGTATTCATTAAACTGATGAAAATTGGAGTTCCATATATTTCAGCTCAAAGTAGTTACTATACTTACATACTATTAAATACACTTAATTATATGTTACTATTATAATATCTACCCGGGAATTGGGGTAAGAAATTCTTGTTGTGTGGAGCACTAATTATTAGATAGAAGTCCAAAATCCATGAAGAGCCATTTTATGGGTCTTTTGGGATTCGAGAACGTATTTCTAAGACATTTTACGAAAATTTTTTATGCCCAAATTCGTCTTCTTCAATCATCCTTAACCACCCAAAAGGGCCTTTAACCTTGTAGCGTTATGTGGCTGCCGCATGTGCATGCGATAATTTACCCATTGCGTTTCATGGAGATGCTAGCATTATCGTTCGAAAAACTATGCTGCTGCAGCTGCGTTTGTGGGGTTGATAACGACATGTTCGGCAATGGCGGCGGCGGAATGGAGAAAAATTGCGTGAAATCGGGTTGCTGTTGTTGTAAGACCACGGCGGGCATTGGCAACGAATAATCTGCCGTATAATTATAAACGTTTGCAGCCGATGCATAACCTCCTGCATAGGAAGTTGTGACAGGTAGCGTGATCTGGTGACCGTAATTTGCAGACTGTGGTGGGGGTACAATGCTGACAGCGGGAGACGATGTGCCGACAACGTTTAAACCACTGACGGATGAAGAGGGTAACGGTGGCGGTTTTGAAGTATCCAGAACGTAATATTGAACGTTAGGAGGTGGCACGTTCATAATTGGGCTGTAGCACTTTTTAAATGATAATCACACAGAAAAATACTCTGTCCTTAAGTAAGAAAACAAGTTTTCTATTCGAAACAAAATTTCGGCCCCTTAAAAAATTTATTGCAACAGAAAACCTATGATGCGTAAGAAAATCAAAGTCAATAAACTTTTCTAATGGTCGTCCTGTGGTTCAACTCTACTTCACCATATAATTCCAAGTCCGTCATGCAGGTAGAAAGGACTTTGGTTGCTCCTATCTTTTTGACATTTTGACAAAGTGGAATGTATAACATGTGATTCTGAGATCATTCACATCCCAATCCAATGTATAGATCATTCACATCCCAATCCAATGCATAGTTCTCGTCATACCCGTAAGAGGTTGAACGAGTTGAGGTGGAGGGCCTACATGTAATTGGGGGGAAGTACTATTGGAACCCCCCCCCCCAGAAATCGTGGACCATATATGGCTAGCCATTGGGCTAGCCATATATTGGGCCCCCAGGATTTTCCAATCCAATGGCTAGCCATATGGTAGCAGTGGGGAGCCCCATACTTATGGTCGGAAAAATACTTTAAAATGTCAATTTTTTGATGAAAAATTTCAATTTTTGAACAAAAATTGTAAAAAAAGTGGATTGGCGCTTCGCACCATGAATACTTTTTTCGATTTTTTAGGAAAAAATTGCAATTTTTTGAACTTTTCTCGTGAAAAAATCGATTTTGTTTCTTTGAGAGACCCCTTCCCCTAAAATTTTGGGAATTACTGACCCCCCCCCCCCCCCCTAGACCGCGGGACCCCGTTACATGTATGGTGGGGGGAGTAAATTAAAAATTTTGGAGTGGGATCCCCAAATGTCCAAAATTTTGAGGGTTCCTAAAAATCCAAACAAGTCAGAAAAATTTCAAAAATTTTCCACCAAACAACTCAAAAGGCTACTTTTTTATAAATTTTCCCTAGTTGGGGGCACTGTTTCCCCCCAAATCGTGCTTTTTGGGTGAAAAAAAATTCAGAAGGGAGGAAAAAATTTTGCGCTCTTTCCCAATTTCGGGAAAAAATTTTTAAGGATCTGATATAGAAAAGTCACATTTTGGTTTAGAATGTTCGAAAAGAACTCTTTCGTGTTTGAGTCAAATATAGGAGTAATAATATTATATTTTTTTTGGCGGAAATTTTTGGCTTTTTCAGCCCCCAAAAACGTCTAATAATCAAGAAAGTAAATGTTGGACCAGCCAAAAACTTTATGCCAATTGGCAGAAATGCTCAAAATTTTCTGTGTCATTCCGATTTTTGTGTGCCCAAAACCATGTTTTGACACAAAAATCGATAATTCATTAGTTACTAAATAATCATCCTGAAAGAAAGTGATGTCGTTCGATTTCAAAGGGATATATGAGATGAAGAAATAACAGGTTGCGACAGCCCAGGAGGAGAGGTAAGATTCATTATATTGTCCCTTTAGATTCGATTACAGGGTTTTCTGTCCGGAGATGCGTTTTTATGCATTGTGAAATGGAAAATTACTGAAAACCTTCCGGCGCTTTGCGCCGGATTTCAAGGAATAAATGTTGGCAGCATTAATTTTCCAGTGTTCTAGAATACCAAAATCCAAGAAAAATTTTGGTGCTATGCGCTGAAATTGGTACCGAGACATTAGAGCGCGGACATTAAAGCACAGGGACATTAGAGTGCTGAGACATAAGAGCGCAGGGACATTAGAGTGCAGGACAATAGAGCACAAGGACATCAGAGTGCAGGACAATAGAGCGCAAGGACATTGGAGTTTAGGACAATAGAGCGCAGGGACAATAGAGTGCAGGTAGAGCACAGGACAATAGAGCGCATGACAATAAAGTGCGCACATTAGAGCCCTGGAACATTGAAGCGCAGGACAATAGAGCGCATTGACAATAGAGCGTGGACATTAGAGACAATACTAGAGATGTATCGAGCACCCCGAACCGGAATGAGACCCAAAATTACCTGACCATTTTTTGGACCCGGACGCGATATTCCCAAAATTTTGGACCTGGACCCGGACCCGATATTCTAAAAATTTTGGACCCTGACCTGGACCCGACGAAATTGTGACAATTCTGATTTGGGTCTGATGTATAACATAGTAATTTAGATCATTCATGTAACGGAGCCCCGATGTCTGGGGGGGGGTTGGGTGAAATTTTTGGGGCTGGAGGTCAGTGATTCCCAAAATTTTGGGGGGAGGGGTCTCTCAATGAAAAAAAATTTGATTTTTCGACAAAAAAAGTCCGAAAAATAGTTTAAAAAATGTAATTTTTCCCTAAAAAGACCGAAAAAATGCATCATGGCCCGAAGCGCCAAGAAAATTCACATTTTTTACCATTTTTCGTTCAAAAATTGATATTTTTTGTCAAATAATTGAAATTATTCAGTATTTTTCCGACCAAAAGTATGGGGTTCCTACGGCTACCATATGGCTAGCCATTGGATTGGAAAATCCTGGGGGTGGTCTCCCAATGGCTAGCCATATGGTCGACGATTTCTGGGGGAGGGGGTTCCCATAGCACTTCCCACCCCCCAATTACATGTATGATTCAGATGAAAACAAATACCTATGTTAAAGGATGTGATACATCAATTAACTAATGGAATATAATGAGTAACAAATCAACACCTAATTGTTTAGATCATCTTGAGACTGATTTAGACTTAAAATCTACAGCACACAAGCTATATTTCATGAGTAGTTTTTCAGCCGTTTGTAGTCGTCATCTTTTCAATCTTGATTTTTATTTTTAATATCAATCTAAGGATCAAAAATTAAATTATAGAGATGCTTACTCACTAATATTTCAGGAGAGATTAGTGACTTGAATCGGTTTATTGTGTCTCAACCAAACCGTAGGATTTCAATACGATATTGTTTCTCCCACATCCATTTTGAGATGCAGTTGTGAGAAGTTCGAATATATGAATACGATAAGTAGAAAATGAATCATAGCCGAAAATAGGGTATATTGTCTGGTTTTACATACTGCGTTTAAAAATTTATTCGTAATGTTGTACTTTTCACGTTTTACACTTTTTAGAGTGTCCAAAAGTAGGCGGAAATCTCATTTGGACTTCTTTCCAGACACCTCCCCATAGGATGCGGCAGAATGTTTTCATCATTTTTGTAGGGACTAATGTCCGACATAATGTTAAAATTTCAATAGGAGTTGTGTGCCGTTTTTTGAGTTGTTGAGATTGGCACACATTGCACTGCTATTCAATTATATTTTTGAATCCGAATGAATTCCCAACCAAAAAGTTATGAGAAAACAAGATTTGCCATCAGCCATCACCTATATAACAAATAAGAAAAAAATGTGGCTTTAAAGCTAGATAAATTTTGATTCATCTAGCTTTGATATTTGCTGTACGACATGCTTCAAATGAAAAGTCGACAAAATTTTAATTTTTTTTCAAGTTGAGAGATTGAGCTATTCCGACGTTTCTTTACAAGAAAACGCAAGAGTTATCCCAATGAACGTTTTTAATGTTTTCTGCATCTCGTTGATGGCATATTTAATGGCAGCAAAGAGCATTTTTGTATCAATTTTAAGATGTGCAGACATCTACAGCTCCCAAAAGGGTATACAAACCTGATTTAAATTTTAACACAATGTCTTGGGCACCAAAGACTATAGAAATAGAGGTAAAATTCCGTGGAATCTTATAGGAGGGTGCCAAAAAAGGTTCAAATGACTCGTTCAGAAGAGAGTAAGATGTCAGAAAATTTCTTTCATATCTATTGCATATAATGAACGTTTGAAGATTTATATTCACAAACAGGCATAGAGACTGAGGAATGTCAAAAAATGTAGGACTCCCAACTTTTGGAGTGTATAAGAATTTTCTTTTTCTGCCGAATATATGCAGTCACAATATTCAGCATATAAAACCACTCAAAATGTCTCATTTTCAGATATTATTAATTTCCAACTTATCATAGGTTAATGGAACAGTAGGTCAAATCTCTCAGAAATTGCTTTTGAATAATGTCACACAGAATAGCATGGGGAAAATATAATGAACCAGGACCCGAAATTACCGGACTGTTTTGCTGGACCTGGACCCGATATTCTCAAAATTTTGGACCCAGAACCGGACCCAATATTCTTAAAATTTTGGACCCGGACCCGATTTTTGGATAATTTTGGACCCGATTATTCTCTATACAATACTGTAGCAGATGCAGGGGCGGGGGCGACCGCGCCTCCTGAACTCATGGTCTAAAAAATAAATATTATCAAGATAATGATTGAATGCAAATTATCAGAAATCTACAAAACTTAATTAAATACTGCAGTGAAGATTAACTTTTTTCGAATTCTTTCTTCTTTTATCTATCCTCTGTTTTCTTGTCAGTTGCACCATTGATTCGTCTTTTTTCATTTTGTTTTTTTATAAAAAAAGAAAAAAAGGAAAAAATCGTTTACATATCAAAGCAAATTATTTAACAGAAATATAAAAAATGTTGATAAAAATTCCTGCTACTCCACCAAAAAAATTTATGTGTGCATCACTGAGACAATAGAGCACATGATGATAGATCATGGACAGTAGAGCACAGATACATTAAAGTGCAGGACAATAGAGCACAGAAAAATTGGATCAGAGCAAAATAAAAAAAAAGAAAATGAGACTATGTGAAAAATAACTAAATTTCAGCTCAAAAATACTTTCTTTAAATTTTTTCGTGTCTCTGAAGAACATACACGCACATAGGGAGGGGCAGGGGGAGGTAAGCCCTCCTACCTGAAAGCCTGAATACCCCTCCATGGCCTGAAAAAAATCGTCAAATACCCCTCCACGACCTTTTTCCGAGACAGTTTTTTCAATATCTTTCATGCAAATTTTGTATGAAAAACATGCTTGTGGAACGTTTTTTTGTTTTTTTTTGCACACCCACCCCCCACTCGATAAAAAGTCCAAAACCTTACCCCCTGGAAAATTCTTGCCATGCATGTCTGCTGAAGAAGTTTGTGTCACAGCCAAAGCATTTTTCCACAATGGAGTACTTGGTCAAAAGTTGCGAAAGACACAAAAAAATCACAGATATTTGACCTTTGGACATTCAAATAAAATTGTTTCATTTTAATATTTTCGAATTAATTTTGAATTTCTAACTTGCTTTCAGAATGACACACACAGTTTTTTGTTAGCCTTTGAAATAAAGCTGCTTGCTTAGTATTCTTCTTTCTTGTTCAAAAACAATTTAAATTCGCATTCCTTGCAGATCATGGAAAATCGGTTAAAATACTTTGGAACCAATAGATGAGCCCTAATATCCCTGCACTCTATTGTCCTGTGTTCTAATGTCTGGGCTCTATTGTCCTGTGCTGTAATCTTTGCGCTCTAATGTCCCTGTGCTCTAATTTTCAACTCTAATGTCTGCTTTCTATTGTGTCTGCACTCTATTGTCCCATGCTGTAATGTCCCTGCGCTCTAATGTCTATGTTCTCTAATTTCCCTGCATTCTATTGTCTTGTGCTCTATTGTCGTGCACTCTAATGTCTCTACCCTCTAATGTCCACACTGTGATGTTCCTGCACTCTAGTGTCTGCGCTCTAATGTCCGCACTCTATTGTCCCCCACTCTAATGTCTGGTCACGGCTGAAATTATCTACATTTGAATCCAGAATAGAATACCTGCTGTTCTTTTTTATGCTTTATATCACGTGAGTGATAAATTATCGGTTTCTTGATATATAAGATATTTGAAAAGTTCAAAAAACATAATAAAATATCTGTCCACAATGTTGAGCAAAAAACGACTTGGTGAAAATTTAGAAATCGTTTTTAACGTGTTTTGTCAAATGGTGAGAAGATCACAATTTATCATCAATAGTTTCAGAAGAATGAGCTCAGAAAATGAATGTTCCAATGTTTTTAGAACCCTCAAAGTCAAATTTTTTCAGCCACATACCTTTTTATTTTTAAAAAAATATATATATTCGCAGGAAATAATTTTATTTTGGCGTTAATTTTTTTGCATTGGCTGAACAATTGTTAACTTCCTATAGTAGGTATTGATGTTACTAACCTTTGGTAGGACTATTCTTCATTTATCCTTAATTGGGGTGAGGTACAGGGAGCCAGAGCTCGAATCAGATGAATGGAGTTCCAGTAATGTCATCTGTGATGACCTGTTTGGCACAACTATTCTCCATTTGTCCTTAGCTGGGGGTGAGATGTAGGGGGCCAGACCTTGGATGGGATGAATGGAAGTCTAGTAATGTCATTTGCGGTGACCTGTTGGTACTTGCCATAAGTTATTTAGGAATTTTGAAAATAGATTGATGTCAGGATTATGAGGCATAAGGAGTGGTACCTGAATTTTTCCTGTGAATAATCAGACTTTTGTAACAGCTCCGATTTATTGATTTTTGATCAGTTGAGCTAAAATTTGGTTAAAAAAATTCTGTGTCATCAAAATTTCCTGCCATAGGTTCATTGAGAATTTTCAAAATCTATTAATGGAGGACTCTTTTCGAAAGGATGGCAGTTGAATGCCCATTTTCAACCAAAAGTCGCCAATTTTTCAACTTTAAGGTTGAAATTCTATTTTTCGGCTAATCTGACTTGACCTGTACAAAAAAACCATGTGCCAGATTGGAAAATGGAAACCGGCCAAAAGTAAAAAAAAAAATCGGCAAAATTGGCCAATGCAATTTTTTACAATTCAATGGCCTGTAACCAGGGCTGTAGGCAGGAATTGTTTAAGGAGGGGGCAGACCAAGCAATAAAAAAATTGCCCCATGCAGCACCAGGAAAATTTTCAGGTTTTTACATTCTAAAAGGCTGGAAAATGAATCTCCATATCAATGAAAATAAATTGGAATCAGACTAATGTATCATAATATCTTTCTTATTCCAGTGCATAGCACCCCAAAAATTTCGGATTTTCATGTTCTAAAATGCTGGAAAATGTATGTTCGAAAAAATTATTCTTGGATAGAAGCTCTAAATTTACAGTCCAGGGTTCATAGAAAGTTGGAGAAAAAAAATGCCCTGTGTTTTCCAGATTGACAAATGAAATTTTTCCAGGTTTTTATGATGATGAAATATACTATCCTAAAGAAAAATACTGAATAATAGAAACATGTGTGAGCTAAAGTATCATCAAGAATAGAGTACTAAATGAAAAATATATTTCAAATTATTGCGCAACTTAGCGCAAAAAAATTTTGATTCCGAGGCCTCTAAAATGTCGGAAAATTAATTTTTCAGCACATTCTTATGCAGCTACCGATGATCAATCGTGATCTTTTCACCATTTGATTAGTGGAAGCATTAAAACATTTTTCTAAGGTTTTTGTATATCACGAGCCAGTAATTTACCAATCATTTGTGGTATATATAAACCAACGTATAAACCATAAAAAAGTGTGATAGATATTTTGCTTCCGACTCGGATATCGGCAATTAATGCAGTGCAGAGCATCAGAAAAAATTTGGATTTTGATATTCTATATCGTTGGAAAATGGCTATTTTTAATATCTATTTCCTGCATGAAAAGTCTAATTTTCCAGTGAATTCAACATGTTTTCAGTCAGGCAAACTAAAATTCAAAAATTAGGCAAGCAGCAATGAATTGAATGACTTTTTCAGACAGAAGAAGCTCTGCTATGTATTGCCCCATGCTTAATCATTTTCCAAATGCAAAAAGTTATCTTCACGAAAGTCGAAAATTCTAAAGAACCACAAAAGGATTTTGTGGAAATAATCTAGAAAAATCTAGGTTTTAGTCAAATATGTGAAAAAACAATACAAGGTCAGGCATTCATCCATAACATGCTGATGTTTAAAAGCTATAAGCCAGCGTAAGCTAGGCCGAAATTTTCCAACTGCATAACAGAAATGATAACAAGAATCATAAGTGATTTGAAATCCGGCATGAAGCGCCAGAAAATTTTTGATATGTTTTCTTAAGAACGCATAAGAATGCATCTCCGGGCAGAAAACTCACCCAATCAAAAGGATCATTAGGCTCCAATTTTTATAAGCCATGTTGGCTTGTGCTCCTAAATTTTTAGGAGTCAATCAGAATTTTTAGAAGCCATGGCTCCTAATTGACCTAAAAAACCCTGACCAGACTCGATTCTTTTTTGCTAACAAATATGAATGCTGTATATAGCTGAGAACATTTTGTTGATTAGTCTCGAATTTTCTGGCATGAATGAGGACTTTGAATGTTCTCTCCAATATTACCCTTACTATCCAATTGAAACTTTGACTTAAACATGATAATTTAAAGGCTAAATTAAAAGTTGAAGTTGAAAAACTAAAAAAAAAGATCTCAAATACTCAATGATTTTAAGCAATTTCACTTCCAATGTGCAGAGTTGAATAAAAAAAACTCACTGCAGCACGGCGAAAAAATTTGACGATTTTCCTCCACTTTTCAACACAAAATATTTATTTTTCCTCGAAATTACCTATGTTTTCTAGATTTTCCAGACATGAAAAAAAATCCCTGTGTTTTCCAGGTTGTGTATGAACCCTGACAGTCTCAGATGACGTTTTCATTGTTTTTCAATTGCAGACTGGGAAGGTTCACATTTCAAAACTTCTGGACAACTCCAGACAAAGCGAGAGAATAAAATTCTGAGAAGTGATGAAAACTCTCAGTTATCAGCAAAATATTGACTCTGATTAAATTAGTAAAAAAAGAGATAGAAACTGATGAATGTTAATTCATAAGTGGAGGTAGATATGCTAACGGTCATGTCTGATGGAAAACAACTGTTATACTTATTGATATGACTGGTATGAAGAACTGGAACATTTTGAGGACCTTCTGAATTCACCAAAATTAATCTTTTCAGTTTTGGAGTGAGAAAACGTTTCCGTCACAAGACCCATGCCCAAAATCTTTTCCTATAATTTCCTAATTTTTTTCCATAAAAGACCTCATTTGAGGAGAAAAATGGTGCTTCAAGTGAGACAACAGAAAAAATTGTAAAGATTGATGGAAAATATCATTTATCAGCAAAATATTGACTTGTAACTAATAAAAAAAGAGCTGAGTCAAGTCAGTTGATTGAAACTGTTGAAGGTTAATTGGTAGACCACAGAAGTAGATATGTCATTGGTCAGGAGGCGTGATAGAAAACAATGATTGTTATACTCATTGACCAGTGCAAAGCACAAGAAAATTTCCCCCTAATTAGGGCCCTGCCTGTAATGATGATGACATGGTAACTATATGCACACCCATAGAAAAGGGGTTGGAGGCATGGCCCTCCCAAAATGCTTCAAGTGTTAAAAAAGCTGAAATGTACCTTTGGTGTTCAAGAAAAATTCAGAAATGCCAATTTGGCAATAAATCGAGCAGGATATTGGTTTCCAGAAAATGTGTGTGTGCTCGTGTCAGCCCTCAAATTTTTACCAATTTAGGTTTTCCTTGCTTTAGTTTTTTATAATTTTGATAAATTCATCATGCATTTTAAGTTCCTTCCTGCATTAAATATATTTTGAAAGAATTTCAAGGGCAGCGACAGTTGCATCAGACAAAAAACCGAAGCATCTCTTGAATATTAAATGGATGAAGGTTAGTACTTCTTTTATCTCTAACACTATTTGAGATTTTTGAAGCTTTTATGTTGTTGACAGTTTTTTTTTTTTTTTTTTTTTTTTTTATCCTGAAAGTATTAAAAGGATGTTCATAACGGATTAAATAATGAGAAAAAAGAGAAAAATTATTACAAATACATACAATATTGGGGTAAGTGGCCTACATAATTAGTGTTATCTTATACCTGCTTTTCTTACAAATTTTATTCTTCAGAAAAAACGATTCAAAAGTTTTGTTTTCTAAAATTTCAGATTGCCTCATAATCAATACTTGAAAATTTTTCCTAAAAATTTCCCAGGGATCTTTCAATTCATTTTTCTTTTCGTAAAACATTCTTGACTGCCAAATACTTTTTTGAGAAGTACAAATTATCAGATTTAACACTACAATTTTCTCACGACTTGCATATCTAGGCTTTACACCAAAAATGAAATTTTCAATATTCATATTTAAATCCTTGTCTATGCCCTTCAAGGCTATAGCAATTTTGATCCAAAAATCTGTTATTCTAGGACAGAGGGCAAAAATATGATAAACATCTTCTCTTTCAGATCTGCCTTCATGTAAACAAAACTTACAACTTGCATCGAAGTTTGGGTCCATGTGATTTATTTTTGATCTGGTCAACAGAAACCTGTGAATAATTGAAAATCTAATGTTTCTCCCATATCCATCTAAAAATTTAACTGGACTACAAGTTAATAATTCTAGAATTGTTTTCCTAGGTACTCCAATTTTATGTTCCCAATATTCAGTGATTTTTGGTTGGCACTTTTGTACAATTTTGTCTAGAATTATAAGATAAAATACTTTTGTAGAAACATGATCCAAATGAAGAGATCTCCCTCCTAGTTCAACTACATTATTGTTTAGGAACTGGAACTTCGTATCTATCTCGGCAGTTCTGATCCTCTTATATAACTCAGGGACTTGCATTCTTGCCAACTGTCTTTTTGACTTACTTTTTACTTTATCTAAAAAGAAAAAACTAATATCAAGATTCCTTTTTTCCATCTTTATCAAAAGCATCAAATTCATTGCTTCAATTTTTGAAATGACATCAACCATACCTATACCTCCTGCATTGGGGGGTAATTTTAGCTTCTCAGTTGCTACTAGATTTCTATTAGATCTATTTGACCAGATAAACTTTGTGGCAAATTTTTCAATGTATTTAACAAAATCCGTCTTTATATCACAAAACAAGGCTGAATACCATAGTTTAGACAAAAAATATGTATCAATAATTTTAGCTCTGGCATAATATGAAATTTTACTTGATGCTAGGTTTCCTCTAAATTTACTGATTTCTTCTTTCAATGCTTTAACATTTTCATCTTGTTCAGCTCCCTGCTTATTGAAGTAGATTCCATAGATTCTCATCTTTTCAACAAGGAAGTCTTTATATTCACGTGGAATATTTTCTTTCATGTCACCAATGCAAAGAATTTTAGTCTTTTCTTTTTTCAAAGTAGCCCCAGAGGCTTTTCTGAACATTTCATACACATCAAAAATTTTTCTGACTGATTCATAATCTCTCAAGAAAAAATTTGTATCATCAGCATAACAATTTATCTTGAATTCTTTCCCTAGAACTTGTAATCCTCTTATTAGACTATTTTTCCTGATGTGATTGCATACTGTCTCTGATACAAGCACATAAATCAAAGGTGATAATGGACAGCCTTGTCTTATTCCTCTGCTTACATTAAATGGAAAAGTTTCATAGCCATTCACCAATAATGATGATTGCAATTCCCCTAAATTATAAATTATTTTTATCCATTGTATGAATTTTGGATCAAAGTTGAAAAAAGCTAGAGTATCAAAGATATAGTCCCATTCAACAATGTCAAAAGCTGACATGTGATCTACTGAAAAATTAAAGCTTTTTCTTCTGTTTCATTTTGATAATGAATCAGATTATAGATGGACAACAATCCATCTCTGATATCTCTTCCTTTCACTGCACATGTCTGGTTTTCATGTACAATGTCAGGCATGATACTTTTCATTCTATTAACCAAGATTTTTGCCAAAATTTTACAATCAACATTTAACATTGTTATTGGTCGCCAACTACTTCTTTCAGACTTATCATGTTCTCCTTTATATATCTGAGATATAATACCATGATACATTGTATTAGTCATTTTACCTGAATCATATATAATAGAGAATAATGTCTTCAATATAGGTACCAAAGAATCAATAAACTTTTGATAATACTCAATAGGAATTCCATCACTTCCAGGTGATTTTCCTTTCTTGAATGAAAAAATTGCCTTTCTAATTTCTTCTTCTGAAAATTCTTCTCTGAGTAACTTGTTTTGATCATCAGAAACCATTTTAGTTGATTTTTCTTCCAAAAAAATTTGTTTGTGTTCTCTACTTGTGCCAACTGTTTTGAAAAGCTTCTCATATTGTCTTCTATACTCTTCTAAAACTTCTAATTGATCCTCTAATATATTACCACACTCTGTCTTGACTGAAGTTATTGTTCTATTCTCAGCAGACCTTTTTTGCAAAACTTTTGCAGTTGCAAGTGAACATCTATCAGCAAGAATGTCTTGGTAATGAGTTTTACTCAGCTTTTCATTAATTAGACCCTTGATCACTATTTTATGCTCATTCTTAACTTTTCTATATTCTTTTCTCAATCCCATATCCTGATTATTACATTTCAATTTTTCTCTTATCTCATTCATTTTGTTTTCACAATTCTTCCTTATTTTAAAATTCTTCTTATCAATTTTCTTTTTGAGATATATAAAATCCTGCTTTATGTTTACTTTGAAATTTTCCCATTTATTAATTAAGGATTTGCCTGAAGTGTCCGTAAGATCTTCAAAATTTTTCTCAAAAGAATTTCTAACTTCTTTTATGATCTCATTTTCTTTTGTACTAAGATAACTACTATTCATTTTCCAAAAAGAAGGCCCAAATGTAACTAGCAAAAAATTTAATTTGATAGTTATCATAAAGAGCTTGTGATCACTTATTCCTAGATCAAGTACTCTGTAGTTCTTGAAAGAGTCAGACAAAAATCTTGTTGTGTAAATTCTATCAATTCTTGAAGCAGATTTATGAGCATTGGAAATATGTGTGAAAATTTTCAGCTTTGGATGGTTTAGTCGAAAAATATCATACAATCCCAGCTTACTTTTCACAGCCTCGAACTCTTCTTTTCCTTTTTCTTCTTCTTTGAATCTGAATGAATCTCTGTCAAGAAGACCACACTCTGTAAAATTGAAGTCACCTAGGATGATTGCCTCATCGTGATGCCTAAAGGAATCATTAATTTTTTTGTAAAGACTGTCATAAAAATTTGCTCTGTCAGCTTCTTTCGCAGGAGCATAGATTACCATAATATAAAACTTTTTCTTTTCCAGTTCTGCAAGATATGCTAGTACCCTGCCTTTCATTTCAAAAACTTTTCTCTTCAATTTTAGTCTACAAGTATGGTTAATTAAGAAAGCTATACCAGTACAGTTTGTGTCAGCAGAAGAAAGTTTATAAGCAAAATTTTTCTCAAAAGTACACTTAAATAGGAATGAATCTTTTTTAGTTTTAAAATGTGTTTCCTGTAAAGCTAGAATATCTATATCTTTTGTTTGCTTATAAATTTTGCTCAGTTTCAAATCATTCCTCAATAACCCTGCACAGTTCAGAGTCGCTACTCTGAGCATATTCCCTTGCCTAGCAGTTGTTGGAAAAAAATAAAAGAGCTCAGTATGAGTACACATATATGTATGTGATTAGGCTGTCAATCATTGTGAAAAGGAAAAGCAGGAGACAAAAAAAACAAACACAGCCAAATTAATGAGCTTCATCCAACAAAAAGACAATGAGTCAAGAAAGGTCAATGCAAGTGCTGCCACTGCTGTAAGTATTTGCTCAAATGCTTTGTAAGTACTCAAGTAGTAGGCTGGAGTAAGCTGGTTTTAGACTTCCACTCACTTTTATCTTGCTGAAAATAATGAGTGTTGTACAGAGGGACTGGGTGAGGGATTCCTTGATGCCAGAAGACTGTATGGCCAATGGGTTAGTGACGGTGGCACTGACAAGGTAAGGATACATTTTATGGTATGAAATACTTCTCTGAGTGTTTTGAGTAGTAACTTTGTCCCTTCTATTTGCTTAAAAGACAACAAAATGCGCTTCAAATGAACTAATTTATTGTTTTTTTATAGAATCCAAAGTGTGCCTTGTGCAAGGCAGAGTTGGATTACAAACCTTCAAAGAAAAATTACCATAGATGTGACAAACCATGTAACAGGATTGGGAGCAGTTCACTGGATATATGGGTATACATTCAAGTGTCTTTTTAAAAATTTTTTTGTACTTCAAACATAAATTTTCCATCAGGATAATTTGATCAAGTCGAACTTAGTAGTGGAAGATGTCTCCAACTTGAACAAATCAAGCCATGTGGTTGCATTGCCTGTAATGATGGTAAAATTTGTAAAGTTGTTTAACAGGGAATTATATTGTTTGTTGTTTAAGGATTTCAATACAAAGAAATGAAAATGTGACACAGATGATGATCCCAAAAAGACGTACCCCAACAAAGTGAAGAGTTTATGCATCAAATGTACAAGCACCAGAATTACATGGATGGATATTATAGGTCAGCCAAATCACTGTGCACAGATGTAAGTTTTGATAAGTAACCAAGAAAAAGTTAAATTTTAGTTCTGCTTTATCCTAAATTGTCATCAAGTAAAAAGAAACTTTTTAATGCTTTCAAGTGTTCACATTTTTTTACCCTTTGTTGGTTAATGATGATTGTTTTCTGTTATTTAGTAATATTTAATTTTTCTTCTCAATTTTTTAGAATTTGTCACCCGAAGATATGAACAGTTTCAAGGCCATAAAATAGAAGAGTCATGTGGGCAAACTCTTTCCAAATTTGGTCAAGTCACACAAATATGAATCAGGTGGAAACATATAGAAATGTTTCAGAATATTTGCAGCAATATCAGCACATTTTTGAATATCAATGACTAAGCATGGAAGGCGTCTGACGGTGCACATATGATATCACTAAAATTCTAAATGACATTGAAGATGTGATGGGAAAAACTACAGAAACTGCAAGTGATACAGATCATTTGACTGAAACTGTAAATGATAACTACTGTAAATGATGGAAAGCCTTTGATGGAAACTGTAAATGATGGAAAACCTCTTATCTGATGGAAACTGCAAATGATGGAAAACCTTTGACAGAAACTGCAAATCATGGAAAACCTCTGACAGAAACTATAAATGATGGAAAAACCAGAAAATCTTTCCCAGAACTTTTGCTTGAACATTTTAGTAAGAAAAGAGAACATTGCACTTATGCAGAACTTTTTGGTGCTTCTATAGATCCCAACAAATATCATGATCATAATCATACATGCACATAGAGGGGTAGGGGGGTAAACCCCTATTACCTGAGACCCTGGCCATCCCCCCTGGCCTAGAAAAAGCCTCAAATACCCCACCCTGAATTTTTTCCAAGGCAAGTTTTTTGATGATTTTTGTGCATATTTTGTACAAAAAATAAGCTTTCAGAACTTTTTTTGTTTTTTTGTACACCCAACCCCCCCCCCTAGCTGCTTAGATAAAAAGTTCGAGGACCCTCCCCCCCTCGAAAATTCTTGCCCTGCATGTCTGATCATAATGATAAAGTCGATACCGACTTTTTTTGGTTCACATGCAGAAATTGATGACTTGCTCAATGAGCTGATCAACAATGCTGAAGTAAATTTGAAAAATGATGAATCCAGTAGTCATCATAATGGTTGCCGCTGAAACAGAAAAACCTTGGAAATTTGGAAAACAGTGATCTTGCCATTTCGATTGTAAAATACAGAAAAATTGGGCGACTATGCTGCATAGCTGTTTAACAAAATTAATGGTGAATGATGATGAGAAATGGGAGGTGAATGTAAAAGAAGTAGAATCCAAATACTTAAACTTTTGATTTTGTTTTGGTTGTTTCTTAAGTAAAGATGGTACTGGCTGTAATTGTGGACAAAATTGCAATGAATTGTTGTCTCTTGTGAATGAATTATCAGTTCACTACACTGACTTGCGCATTTCAAAATGGTTACTGTATTAGTTACAGCAATGCATATGCTTTACTTCCAGGTTTTCATGCTTCATGCTTTTAAATGCACTGAATGAAAAGAATCACCAATTTGAAAAAATAGTTAATATTGAAAATGCTTTTATGGATTGTCCTTGAGAAGTGGAATTGGACGAAAAGTATGGTCACTTGCTTGAAAGCTTATTAACCAATAATTTTAATTCTTCAACCACCAAGAATTTCGAATCAGATGAAAAATGTTCTAATCACACAAGAGTCAAAAGTTTTTTAAAGATTTTGGCAAAATAACCCAGAAAAATCTTTCCTTTCATTAAATTTGCCAGAAAACAACACAGAATCATACCTCTATGGATAATATGTTGATAATTAAAAGGTATAAGTATTAGCTAGAATCACTGCTCTTCCCCCAATTCATGTTCTTTTGGGGAAAAAATTCGGATAAAGGAAAAAAAATTTTGGGCCCTTTACCCATTCAGGGAAGAAAATTCTGGGGATTTTATACAAAAAAGATGTATTTTAGAAGGTCGTAATCTCAAAATTTTCGAAAGCTTCATGGCGGTTAATACTTTAATAATCATTATTAATTTCCTAGCTCAGGCGCAGCTTCTAACATGTCAACCTCCACTTATCATTTAATCTTTAATAGTTTTCATAATCTTAAAGGTATTGGCTCATGTTTTAATTTGTAATCTTCAACATTTTATCTTAGTATTTGATGAAGATTCACATTTTTTCCTTGACACAGTTTTTGAGAAAGATCAATACATCAAGTCTCCAAGATTTTTGATGCGACTATTCCTTTCCTAACAATAAATCAATTCAAAAGCTTCATGGAAGTAGTTTTCACAAATTTCTACTCTTCTTACTATCTTCTGGGCCAAGCTTGTGAGAGTTTTCGAATAAATTCTGCTGGTTTTGATATTTTTCAAGTAAAATTCTAGAAATTACGACGTTTGAACAGAAAATTTGAATCTAAATCTTGAAATAAATGTTTGGAAAATTGATTTTCCAGTGTCGCAGAATGTCAATACCCAGAAAAAATTTTCCGACGCTTCACAACGAAAAGATTAACATCTTGTTTGGGTTCTCACCTGTCATCATAAAGGACTTGACTATTGATTTCTCAAGTAATTCACAGTCATTATGCTCTGGGATAGTTCCCTGGAAAATTTGTTTTACAATGCTTGTAGATTAGACTTCAAACTGGAAAATTTCAATTTCATCCTCAATTTGAATGAACTAACGGCTCTAAAAACACCAGAAGGCTTGAAAAAGCTCATAAACACTCAAATAAAGCATCTGCTTGTATATGAGCATTTTTAGGTGGAAAATCGACTTCAGGAAAATTGGGAAAAATTTTTGACCTTCTTTCCCCATTTGAGGAAAAGGCCCAGGTAAAAACAGTGGCTTAAATGACATTTTATAACCTGGCATTTTAATAATATATAAAAATTATTAAATAATTCAAATCTGGCGCCAAACCCTGGGAAATTTTCAATATTTTCTATTTTATAACACGAATTTAATCTGGCAATTGTTGCTGAAAATTTAAAATAAAAAAATTTAGGGTGGAATTCCCCCCCTTCCCTCTCTAAATACGGGCCTGAAAACCCCAAATTCATCTTCCACATTTTTGGAAAGACCTTAAAAATTTTTCCACATTATTGTGCAAATAAGGAAAAAACAGTGCCCCTGACTGATGCGAAGCACCAGAAAATTTTTAGATTTTTACCTTTTAAAGTCCACTAAAATGCATCTTCTCAGTCTTGAATTCCCCAAAATTTTTTCCACAATGAGAACTTTATAGCTCGCAAACAGGTTTGAAGAGCAAAATCTTGGAAACATCTGAAATACAGTTTGTAATATAAATAACATATGCAATCATGGCCGTGCGCAAGGGGGGGCGGGGGGGGCGGCCGCCCCCCCCCCCCCCCATTGAGGCAGTAACTCTAAACCGAAAAGATGCGTTTTGGTGGACTTTAAAAGGTCAAAATCTCAAAATTTTCCGGCGCTTCGCGCCGGTCATGGGTATAATTATAACTATATTCTATCAGGCGCGGCCGTTAGCATACCTATTTCGACTTACTAATTAATGCTCAACAGTTTCTATCAAACAAGTTAGATCGTTTCATTTTCTAATCGTTTACAGTCAATTATGTCGCCGAAAATAGAGATTTTTCATCATGTCTCTCAATTTTTTCCCTCGATGATTGGAATTTTTTAAACGTTTGCAATCTGAACTATTGCGTTTATTGAAGTTGGAAATTGAAGACATTACTCTAGAACGCGATTTCAAAACATTTGTTCACGAATTATCTGTTGGAGAGATTTATTTTTCAGCGTTTTAGAATACAAAAACCCAAAAATTTTTCCGGCGCTTCGCGCCGGAATGGAAGGCAAATTACGCTTCATCAGTCTGATTTTAATTTATCTCCCAACGTTATGAAGGTTCATTTTCTCCAGCGTTTTAGAAAGTGAAAATCAAAAAATTTTTCCGGCGCTCCGCGCCGGACCATTTTATAGAACACCAATATATTCTTCATGAGCTCATTTTGACTAACATAACCAGAATTTTCTCAATTTTTTTCCTCATTTTTGCAGGTTTCTGACTACAACAAAATGCTTGGGTATGCTCCTAAAATGCATAAAAAAGCAACCGTAGCCACATTATAAGCGTTTTTAAAAATGTGGAAAAAAATTTTGGTTCCGGTTCTCATGTGGTAAAAATCTTCGAGGAAAAAAAACCATGATGCACACAGTATATCCGCGTAAGATCAACAATTTTGGGACTATTCAGTGAAAAAATCTAGTCCGCCCCCCCCATGAAAAAATCCTGCGCACGGCCCTGTATGCAATAATCTATCAATTTAAAACCCTCTTATCAAAAACAGTATACTTAAAAATTGTGTCATTTCAACTTCTCTGTGCATATGTATATATGTGATGCATTGATACAATTCTGTAGTTGATTTTTTTTGAGTTTTGATTACGTACATTGTGTATTGTATATTTCTCTCTATTTGTGATTTTTCTTCTTTTCCTTGAACTTGCCCCTTACATATCGCATGCTCTGTTCCATTTTTACTTCTCTTGTGTTCTTCACTCATGGTTCCTTTTTTATGTGCCCACTATTACTGTATTTCTATTGCTAAATAGGGATTTCCTGTAGCATAAAATAATGACACTTCTGATGAAATTAATACTTCTAGCTGCCATTTTACGGCTCCCTAAGTAGTCTTAGATGATACAGGGAGCTTCCAGCAGTTTTTTACATAGTTGTTTTGATGTACCAAACATTCTAAAGAATTAAACCCAAAAAAAACCACTAAAAAACCATAGAAAAACCAAAAAGGCCATTAAAAAACCACTTAAAAACCAAAAAGTTGAAATTCCAAAAGTTTGGTTTATGCCAACCCTGTGTACCCAAGGGCAACATAACCCAACCCCCCCCCCCCCCCTCAGTTGGGAAAAAATTGAAAAAATTTGCAAAAAAGTGTATGTTTTTCAGCCTTTTTTAGTAGAAATTTCGACTTTTTTCGACCCCCTCCCCCAAATTTCTGATTTACCCCCCCCCCTTAACTGGTCAGAGGTCTTACAGGTATGGACCAAAAGTATGGGGGTCCCTAGGGCTATAATATGGCTAGCTATAGGATTGGAAAATCCTGGGGGTGGTCACCCAATGGCTAGCCATATGGTCGACAATTTCTGGGGACGGATGACCCACATTTCAATTTAATTTAAAATTAGACTGTGTATTTTTAGTACTATTCATCAGAAAACGCGTCTTTTGATTTGAGTGACCTCTGGCCACTCATCAGGTTGGTCATTTGGATGATTACTAGCCACAAAAGGGAAATTTTCTCCGCCAAAGAAAAGGTTTGCGGAGTTGATTGACTGATGGTCACTCAGCTGGTCTAGTCACTCGCATGGCCCCTGGGCGCCAATCTTGAGTGAAATTTAGATAACATTCAAATTGCCAGTTAATGGGCCAATTCTCTATCAAAAAATATGTTCACTGACCACTGTTCATTTGAAGGACCACTGGTCTGAATCTCGATTTAACACAGCACAACATATAATTACTTTGTTCATTATTCTTCAAAATATAAGACAAGCATTATACTCGTAAAGTTAGCATTTAGGTCACTTGGGTCAAAGGTTGACTAAATATTGGTCATCGCATCCGAAACCGCGGATGCATAACCAAATAGCTGCTTTGAATTTCACATGCAAACAATGTGATTTACAAGTACTTGCGTTTATTGTATGACGCCAACATGCTACTACGTTTACTGTAGGTACTTTTTGTGTTGCTAATGCTATAGGGTGGGTGTTAACCAGACGCAGTGATACCTAATTAAAATCCAGTGCAAAGCGCTGGAAAATTTCTACTATTTTCCATTTTATAATGCATAAAAATGCATCTCTGGACAGTAACCCTTATAACTTAATGAAAAGGGCAGTCAGACTTCAAGTTGCACTGTGCAACTTAGAAAAAATTTGGTTGCACAGTCTGAAATTTGATTGTTGTGTGCAAAAAAACAGCCCTGGGGGAAACAGAGGTTGAGGGCAGTGTCTATTGACTGGATCCAGTCAATATTTTTTTAGCTATTGACAGGATCCGGGCCACCATTTTTCATCCTTGAAGATTTTTTCCACATGAGAACCAGACCCAAAATTTTTTCCTCATTCTCCAAAAATTTTTCTCATTTTTAAAAACGTTTATAATGTGGCTACGGAGATTTCTTATGCATTTTAAGAGCAAGTCCAAGCGTTTTGTTGTATTTGGAGTCAGAAACCTGCAAAAATGATGACATAATTGACTGCCAATGATTAGACAATGAAACGGGCTAATTTGATTGCTAGAAACTGTTCAACATTAATTACTAAGTTGAAGTAGATATGCTAACGGCTGCACCTAATAGAAAATAGTCAGGATTATACCCATCAGAGGTCCCCAAGGTCGAAAATTTAGGTAGGGGTAAAATCGTTAATTTTAAGGGTAGTACTTGAAATATGCCGTGACCTTTTTTTTCTTTTTGCTCCCAACTTTTTGCGAAGCAGAGGGGAGTTGTAGTACTCTAACCACATAGAACTTACAAAAATGAATAATGCCCCTACTTTATGCTTTTTACAGTCAAATAACATTTACTATTTCAACTCCATTTTCCAGCTACCAATCATACAACTTTAATACAGTAATTATACGTACAGAATAGTCACAATTTTCACACTGTTGAGCCAACTGATTCCTGCACATTTCAAGAATCGGGCACAACATATGTTTGGAAACATTGTTTCAACCAGCATCTTCAGCAGTATGGGCTTATCCTATCACTGATTAGGCTTCGAGCAGTGCTTCCAATTGAAAGTGTTGCTGCCGAATGTGGATCCCATTATATTATGAACCACGAGTTTCAACGGACCTCGCATGTCTCAACTCTAAGCAGGAAAGTATGCCACAACTTGGGTGGAGAAATATAACCATATGCGCACAGAAGACTCAATGCAGAAGTGGGAAATAGGGAAAAAGGAAAGGAGAGTATGAAGAGGAAGGATTTTAAGAACATAATGTTTTTCTTCTCAAGGGGCGATTTTTTGATTAATCACATATACATAGGTCATTATTTCATCTCCCAATTATATTTATAATGATTTCCTACAAGTAGTATATATTAATGTGCTGATATCCTTTCCTAAAAATCGCTATATGGCACAGAAGTTGCATACTTTTCCATTATCATTTGCTCAGTAAATTTGTCAAAAAGAGCAGTGAGTAATTCCTCAGAATCACACATTCTGCAATTTTTCTCGAATTGGTATAACCTGCTGGGGAGAAGATGAAGTCTACCAAAATTTTTTGCTAGATTGAGCTGTTTTTATGGGGGTAGTAAATGAATTTCCAAATCTAAGAGGGGGGTAATACCCCCCATACCCCCCCCCCCCCATGGGGTGCTCTGATACCCATAATGGCGCAAAGCGCCAGAAAATTTTGAGATTTTGACCCTTTCAAGTTCACCAAAACCATACCTGTACTTGGCACGTAGATTCATCAGCGGAGAAATTAGAACTCATTACAGCGCTGCTACAGTAATAAGGAAATAAAAAACGTCACGATTAATTACATAATCTCAGCAAAGAAGCAACCAATTTCAACGTAAGATAGTGAATCTTGCATAATTATCTATTCTCTTCAACATAGCATTGTGATATTTGAATATCACTTGCGTTCTTTCGTTTCAACTAGTGATGTGCATCGGATATTTTTGGACATCCGGATATCCAGATTTTTTGAGACCTCGGATATCCGGATATCCGTGACAATTTTATATACATAATATAATAAAAATGTATAAAGAAAGAAGGAAACAATAATTAAACATTTTCAATGGCAGACTCAATTGGTAGATATTGATAGATAATAGACTTTTGTTCACCAGTTATATGATGATTGATTATTGATTACTCATTGAAACCTATTTGGACTCTTTCCAACAGTCATTATTATGCTCGTTCGTAGTTCGTACTATGTAATGTGATGTGCACTATAATGTAATATGTAATGTGCACTGGCAACTGGCAAGTGGCGAGAGAGAGAGGGCTGGAAGTCTGACATGTTATTACGTATTATTATTAATATTGTTTGTTACATAGCTCAACCGATGCGCCTGGCATTAGTCCTAAACTGTGCGCGCAGGAGTTGAATCGAGTCGACTAGTGGGCCTCTCATATCGTATTATTCTATTCACTTGTCTGGGTTTACTTGACGTTTCAATTTGTTTTTAGCATTATATTATTATAATACCGTCATGTTGATTAATTTTTGTTTATAGTTCAGAACTTTAAGCTTTAACTGATTTGTATTTCGTGTGTGGAATTGATGTCATCATCTTCCTCATCATCATCATCATCCTTTGTTTGGCAACATGTAAAAAAGGTTGGCAAGGATCGTGGACAGTGCAACCACTGTGGGAAGGTGTACGCGCTTGGCAGTGGTACATCAAGTTTAGTCATCCACCTAAAAAGACAACATGCAGATGTCATCAAATCGAGCACAACTGATTGCATGCAAATGAAACTTGAGCCACATTCGCGACCATGTGAGCCGAAAAGGAGTGCAAAATTGAAAAGTTTAATCGCTGATCTGGTCATACGGGATTTAAGGTTATTTCGGCAAAATCATACTTATCAATAACGCCTGTTAGAAGTTACAAATAAAATATTAGCAATTTTTTTTACGTAAAATGCGAAATAAGATGATTCATTATTTTCTTACAGACCATTATCATTCACTGACGGGTCTACTTTCAAAGCATTAATGGACGCTGTGGAACCCAATTTGAAGAATTATGGCTGGAAAGCTATATCCAATTTAATAAAAAGCCAATACGATGAAAAAGTAAGTTTGCAGTCTAACATTACTACGACTGGTTGGTAGCATATACAAAGTAGTATAGGAAAAGAAAAATTAGGAAACAAACGTTGACAATTGTTTTCATTTTAGGTTGTGGAAATACGGGAAAAGTTGAAGTCTTGCGACCCCTGCTCAATTAGCATCACTGTCCACGGTTGGGTTTCACAATCAAATGATGCATATTTGACCATAACAGCTCACTTCATCGATAAAAAATGGAATCTGGTAGATTTGAATCTGGCAACATGTGGCTTTGAGGATCGGCACACTGGCGAAAATATCAAAGAAGCTATAAAAGAGGTGGGTGTGGGTATACTACTTGTGCAGATGTTAAGTGATGCTAAGCTATTTTATTGCATTTCTCCTAGGATGCTGCTGCTAAAACCTTTTGTGGACGATATTTGGCGAATGGAAGAAAGGCTCAAAAGAGATATGAAAAAAGCCAATGTGGTCAAATTTCGCGAAGATCAGTGGCTGCTGGCTAAAAAATTCGTCAAAACTCTTGAGCCGTTTTATGAAATGACTTGCGTTTGGTATGAAGCATGCAATTTACTATTACTGATGCATGATTATTGTTTATCATTATGTGCAGATTTCTAAAACGAATTCGTCTTCATAATATTCGTTCTTCCACATGAATTTGCAAAAGGCTAGCTAATTTTGATTTTTAGGTCTGGAGCCCAGTATGTGACATTGAGCACGGCACTGCCAATCCTAGTTGCTCAAATAGAACAATTGAAACCCAGAGATCGTGATCTATCTGGCATCCACATAATGGAAGAAAAACTGAGACGCGCTCTGGACGAAAGATTCGGTCTGTCGAGTCTTGCTGATACTACCGAAAACATTGCTTCGACTGCTTGCTTTTTCGATCCAAGATTCAAAGTAAAAATCACATATATCAGTCATTATCAAAATGATTTCTAAAATTTTAATATTTACTGATGACATTAAAATCTTCCTTCATGTTTATTTCCTTGACCAAGATAACCGTCAAGCAGTAAAAAGCCACATCATCAATCTCATGGAAGAAATTGATATTCATCATACCAATGCGCCGAGTGAAACAGAAAACAGCAGCGACGGACAGGAAAGCAACAGTGATTCTGATTCAAAACTTGTTCCAATCAAAAAGAAAAAAGGTCTCACGGGTCTGCTTGGTGCTTTTTATCAAGAAAAAGCGGCTGATCCAATAGTACATATACAATAATAAATTACACATAATATTATTAAAATCTGATCATTTTTCTGAATTTTTGTAGACTTGTGTTCAATTTAACACCTAATAATAGAGAAAATTTAGTATCATGTTTCTTTTCTGGGAAAGAAAAACAAAAATTTTAGTAAAAAATATGCTTCTTCTTTTTAGTCAATCAATGTATCACGATATATAATTTATTGTAACATTTTTAAGATGCAGTCGTCCCAAGAAGAATTGAACCGGTACATCAATTCACAAGTCGCTTCAGAAGCAAATTCGTTAGAGTGGTGGCAACGCAATGAAAAACTATTCCCGAGGATCAGCAGACTGGCGAGGGCTCATTTAGCTATACCGGCTACGTCAGTTCCAAGCAAACAGTCCTTCAGCAAAGCTGGTTACATAACTGAAAATCGCCGCTCCCGACTGTCATCGAAACATGTCAAAGAAATATTATTTTTGCACTACAACACGCGTCGAGCAGTTCAAAAAAGGATAGTGCGATGGGAGGATTCAACAGATGATGAATCTGATACAGAAATTTTGTGACTGGCACTTAGTGCTGTGTTGAATTGAATTGAAATAAATGACTCTGATGATTGTAAGTTGTAACTCTTTTACAATTTTCAAGTCAGGTAAACACTAAACAGTACTTTGAATTTCAATGTAAAATTTCCGGATATCCGAAAATCCGGATATCCGATCCCGATATCTGGATATTCGGATATCTGGACACATCACTAGTTTCAACATCATGGTTTACTGTAGTAAAAAATTTGAAATTCCATCATGATAGTTACGAAACTTTTCAGAGCGGGTTTTCTCATTTGGCTCGAATCTGATTGGGTCTTACTGAACTCTACCATACAAAGCTTAGATTTTCTGGTGGGAAAAAGAATGCTGATTCCAAATCTGATTTTATTTTTTTCGGATGTGTTATATTTTCAGAGCTATCTGTTCCGCAATGCGAAATATTCAATTATGACGTGAATCGACATGTTGGGGGGTTGGGGGGACCCACCCCCCCCCCAACTTGGCCAGCCATGTACCCACAGAGTTTGCAATGTTTTGGTTTTTTAAAGAAACCAAAAAATTGGAAAATCTCTGGTCATTGTCTTTTTTTGGTTTTTTTCCAAAATCATTGGGAAACTGTTTTTTCACATTAGTCGATCTTCTAGGCATGTATTGGTGCCTATCTAAATCAACAAAACAATTAATTTAGTTGAATTGACTTCACTACAAAGTAGAAAAAAGTCGTATTTTTATGATACATTTCGTACTCAAAAGATGTAATATAAATCAATCGATATTCTTTGTATCCATCTTGCAAGCAGACATTTAGTACATGAGTCAACTTTGCTATAATTTTCTCACAAAAAAGTAGACACTGTATCTTTGGTGGAGTGTATTCCGACCATATGGGGTGACATCCGTTGATCCATATCATCATCAAAATGAAAACATGATTGAGTTTAATATACTGAATTTATTGTTACGGTAAGCTTTTTAATTTTCTTAGCTCGAAATTTCAAAATATAAATGAGACAACATTAATAAAATTTTATACAGATCAGTTAAGCATACTGTAGGTTAACAAAGAGAGGAGCTTTTGAGTGGTTCATTTTTATGGGACTTGATGTCGCTACTAAGTAGAAAAAATCGTACAAAAATATGTATCTATCATGCAAACGAGCATAGTATATATAATAAGACCCATTTGCTGTAGTTATAGCTCGCAGACTGGTTTGAAAAGCAAAAATTTGGAAACATCTGAAATGCAGTTTGTAATATTAATAACATATGTAATAATCTATGAATTTAAAACCCTCTTATCGAAAATGGAATACTTAGAAATTGTGTCATTTCAACTTCTCTGTGCATATGTATATATGTGATGCATTGATGCAATTCTGTAGTTGATTTCTTTTGAGTTTTGATTACGTACTTTGTGTATTGTATATTTCTCTTTATTTGTGATTTTTCTTCTTTTCCTTGAATTTGCCCCTTACATATTGCATGCTCTGTTCCATTTTTACTTTTCTTTTGTTCTTCACTCATGGTTCCTTTTTTATGCGCCCACTATTACTGTATTTCTATTGCTAAATAGGGATTTCCTGTAGCGTAAAATAATGACACTTTGGATAAGATTAATAATGTTCAACTGCCATTTTATGGCTCCCTAACTAGTCTTAGGTGATACAGGGAGCTTCCAGCAGTTTTTTACATAGTTATTTTGATGCACCAAACATTCTAAAGAATTAAACCAGAAAAAAACCACTAAAAAACCATAGAAAAACCAAAAAGACCATTAAAAACCATAAAAAACTACTAAAAAACCAAAAAACCAAAAAGTCGAAATTCCAAAAGTTTGTTGTATGCCAACCCTGTGTACCCAAAGGCAACATAACCCAACCCCCCCCCCAGTTTGGAAAAAATTGAAAAAATTTGCAAAAAAGTGTATGTTCTTTGGCTTTTTTTGGGAAAAATTTCAACTTTTTTCTACTCCCCCCCACTAATTTTTTTCCCTATTTTCCCGAAGTCGTTTTTTTTGCTTAAAAATGCTCACAGACGCTTTATTTAGGTGTTTTTGAGCCTTTTCAAGCCTGCTGGTGTTTTTAGACCCATTAATTCATTAAAATTGAGGAAAAAATTGAAATTTTCGAGTTCAAAGTCTAATCTACAAGCATTGGGACAACGTCTAATCTACAAGCATTGGGACAAATTACATGAGAAATCGATGGTTAAGTTCTCTATGATGACAAGTGAGAACCCAAAATGGATGTTACCATTTTCTAAAATCGCATCTAGAATGATGTCTTCAACACTGTTTTTTTTTCCACAAACTTTTTTCCACAAATGTGGAAAGGGGTCAAATTTTTTTTCCACATGTGGAAAAAAATTTTTTTTTCATCTTAAAATCCTCGTTTTTTGGCTTAAAAATGCTCACAGGCGCTTTATCGCACTGTTTTTGAACTTTTTCAAGCCTTCCGGTGTTTTTAGAGAAGTCAATTCATTAAAATTGAAGGAAAAATTGAAATGTTCGACTTAAAAGCCTAATCTACAAGCATTGTTGAACAAATTTTCTAGCAAACTATCCTAATTGACTTGAATTACACAAGAAATCAATGGTCAAGTCCCCTATGATGACAAGTGAAAGCCCAAAAAAGATGGTAATCTTTCCAGCGCGAAGCGCCGGAAAATTTTTTGGGTAAATTGGCATTCTGGGATGCTGGAAAATCAATTTTCCGAATATTTATTTCAAGAATTCTATGTTCAAGAGTCGTAACTTCTAAAATTTTACTTGAGAAATTTTAAAATCTGTAATTTATTTGTAAACTCTCATGAACTTGGTCGAAAATATATGAGTAAGAAGATTATAAATTTCCGAAAGATATTTCCATGAAGCTTTTGAATTGATTTTACGTTAGCAAAGAAATAATCGCATCATAAAGCGTAGAGACTTGACGTATTGATCTTTCTCAAAAGGAAAAAATGTGAATCTTCATTAAATATTATGATAAAACGTCGAAGATTACCAATTAAAACATGAGATGAGATACTACGTTTAAGATGATGAAAACTATTATAGATTAAGTGATAAATGAAGGTAGACATGATAAAAGCCGCGCCTGAGCTACTTAATGAATAATGATGATTATTAACGTTATAACCGGCACGAAGCGCCGGAAAATTTTGAGATTTGGACCTCCTAAAATGTACCAAAATGCATCTTTTCAATATGAAAACCCCAAATTTTTCTTCCACATTTGTGGAAAGACCTCAAAAATTTTTTCCACATTCCAGATTTTTTTTCCACATTATAGTGCAAATGTGGAAAAAAACAGTGGTCTTCAATTTCCATCTTCAATAAACGCAAAAGTTCAGGTTGCAGACGTTTAAAAAATTCCAAACATCGAGAGAAAAAATTGAGAAAATTGATGAAAAATCTCAATATTGGGCGACATAATTGACTGTTAACGATTAGAAAATGAAACGAGCTAACTTGATTGATAGAAACTGTTGAGCATTAATCAGTAAGTCGAAGTAGATATGCTAATGGCCACGCCTGATAGAAAATAGTCACGATTGTACCCGTGACCAGCGCGAAGCGCCGGAAAATTTTGAGATTTTGACCCTTTTAAGTCCACCAAAACGCATCTTTTCGGTGCGGCGAAATTTTTTTCTCATTTTTGTGTACTTTTGCACGAAAAATATTTCATTTGCCACAAAATTCCCGGTTATTTCCCGGTTTTCCCGGTTCGAAAAAAAATTCCCGGTTAATTCGTTAATTCCCGGTTTTCCCGGTTGGTGGCCACCCTGGATAAATAAAGGTAGACGTGCTAAAAGCCGCGCCTGAGCTAAGTAATGCATAATAATGATTATTAAAGGTATAATCGGCGCGAAACGCTGGAAAATTTTGAGATTATGACATTCTAAAATGCATCTTTTCTGTATCCGATCCCCAAAATTTTCTTCCCCAAATGGGGAAAGAGCCCGAAATTTTTTCCCCTTTCCGAATTTTTTTTCCCGAAAAAGCACGATTTGGGGGAAAAAAACAGAGCTCCCCCCAAAAAAATTTCGGATTTACTCCCCCTCCCCCCTTAACTGGTCGGAGGTCTTACAGGTATGACGAAAACGCATCATTTCGGTTTGGAATTCCCCAAAATTTTTTCCACAATGAGAACTACTCCCAAAATTTTTCTCCTCATTTTGAAATTTATTTCCTCAAAAGACCCCATTTGAGGAAAAAACGGTGATCCGGGCAGGAGAGAAGGCTATGATGCAGCGTTTTTTTTTGTGCACGGACATTTGTGCCAATTGCCACAAGGAGCCAAAAAAATTTGTGCCAATAGCACAAAAAAAATTTTTTACTAGAAACATGACTGAAAACTGCGGAAAACTTTTAGGCCAAAAAGTTTGATAAAAAGTTAACGTTTAACGCATTAATTTTTGTAAAAATCGTGAGCAACTTATTTTTCAGCTAACCATGTCAGTGAGACAAGAAAAAACTGTGCAACAAAACTGTTCACGAAAACCCAAAAAATTTAATGCTGAGAAAATTTAAATAGCTCCAGAATTTTCAGGAAGTTCAAATCGATTCAATTTTCGACGACAAATATCTATATATATGTGTACTTAACAACAATGTAAATACTAGAGAAAATAAAGTCGAAAATTGGGTAAATTTTCGATCCGAACATTGTACTTGTACCATTCTACGATATCGGTTTTTCTATTTGAATCAATCAAACACAAAAAGTAAGAATTCCAGTTTTAAATCCAAATCTGACTGAATTCGCAGAGAATATTCAGAATTTATTTTCACTCATCAGTCTTGACAGCCTAAAAAGTTTTTTGGAACAATACTAATACACTGTTCGAAGAAAAATCGTTCGCATTCCGGTCAAATATACGAATAGAAAATATTGTATCCATTGACTCGGCGCGAAGCCACTGTTTTTTTTCCACCAACTTTTTTCTACAAATGTAGAAAGGGGTCAAATTTTTTTTCCACATGTGGAAAAAAATTTTTTCGTCTTAAAATCCTCGTTTTTTGGCTTAAAAATGCTCTCAGGCGCTTTATCGCACTGTTTTAGAGCTTTTTCAGGCCTTCCGGTGTTTTTAGAAAAGTTAATTCATTAAAATTGAAGAAAAAATTGAAATGTTCGACTTTAAAGCCTAATCTACAAGCATTGTTGAACAAATTTTCTAGCAAACTATCCAAGTGCATAATTGACTTGAATTACACAAGAAATCGATGGTGAGGTGAGGTCCTCTATGATGACAAGTGAAAGCCCAAAAAAGATAGAAATCTTTCCGGCGCGAAGCGCCGGAAATTTTTTTTGGTATATTGGCATTCTGGGATGCTCAGGGTTGGCAAAAACCCAGTTTTTGAAATCTTCATTTTTGGGTTTTTGAGTTTTTTGGTGGGTTTTTCTGGGTTTTTGGTGGGTTTTTCTGGGTTTTCGGTGGGTTTTTCTAGGGTTTTTGTTCCAGTTTTGTACTAATGAATGATCATTTTACTTAAAATATATATGAGAATGTTATTTTTAATGTATAAAGTGTATTAAATTGCTGAACAGTGTTCAAGACTGACTATACATTTGGTTGTAACATATTTACACGAGTCACGACTGCACATTGCACAACGATTTTATCGATTTGGCTCATTAAAACAGCGAACCAGAAACAAAAAAAGAAAGAAAAAAATGAAAACATAAAAAAATTCAATACAGAAAAAACAAAAAACAAAAAAAGAAAAGAAAAACAAAAAACAAACAGAAAAAAATCAAAAAAAAGAAAAAACAACGAACCAGAAACAAAAAAAAGAAAGAAAAGAAAACATAAAAATCAATACCATACAGAAAACAAAAAAAAAAACCAAAGGGAAAAAACGAAAACAAACAGGAAAAAACAAAAAAAAGAAAAACTAACGAACCACAACCAAAAATAAACAGAAAAAAATTAAAAAAAAACAAAAAACAACGAACCAGAAACAAAAAAAGAAAGAAAAAAATGAAAACATATAAATTACATTACAGAAAACAACAAAAAACAAAAAAAGATCAACAAAAAACAAACAGGAAAAAACGAAAAAATGAAACAAAAAAAGAAAAAAATTTAAAATTTTCGAAAACATTTAAGAATTTATAAATTTAAGTGATAAATACGGAAAATAATGCAAAATATTGATTTTTTAAAATTAACTTTGAAACTTTGAAGAATAAACAAATTTTCTTATCAAAAAAATTGATGACGTCATTTTTTACCTTATCAAATTATAGGAATCGTGTATTTTCAATCCACGATTAAAATAGGCCGATTTATCGGGCAAAGATTTGACTTCCGTAGCGCAGGAACCGTGTTTTTCCCATTCGTGTTTCCTATGAAAATTTTTTTTTAATTTTGAAAAAATAAAAAAAAAAATTAAAAAAAAAAATTTTTAATGAAAAAAATAAAACGAAAACAAAAAATTTTAGGAAACATAAAAAAAATTTAAAATATAAAAAAAGTTTAAAATTTAAAAAAAACTAAAAACTAAATTCTTTTTCTGAAAACAATACTATCTGAAAATTTAAAAGAATTAAGAAAAACCCAAAAACCCAAATTTTGTCAAGAAAATGCACCCAGAAAAACCCAGAAAAACCCAAAAACCCAAAAACCCAGGTCTTGCCAACCCTGGGGATGCTGGAAAATCAATTTTCCGAACATTTATTTCAAGAATTAGATTCAAATTCTGTGTTCAAGAGTCGTAATTTCTAGAATTTTACTTGAAAAATTTTAAAATCTGTAATTTATTTGTAAACTCTCATGAACTTGGTCGAAAACATACCTGTACTTGGGGGGGGGGTTGGGGGGGGTAAAACATGAGATACTACGTTTAAGATGATGAAAACTATTATACATTGAGTGATAAATGAAGGTAGACATGATAAAAGCCGCGTCGCCTGAGCTACTTTATGAAGAATTATGATTATTGTTATAACCGACCAGCGCGAAGCGCCGGAAAATTTTATGATTTGGACCTCCTAAAATGCACCAAAATGCATCTTTTCACTATGAAAACCCCAAATTTTTCTTCCACATTTGTGGAAAGACCTCAAAAATTTTTTCCACATTCCAGATTTTTTTTCCACATTATAGTGCAAACATACATGTAAGACCTCCGACCAGTTGGGGGGGGGGGGGTAAATCCGAAATTTTGGGGGGGGGGGGGGGTAGGAAAAAGTCGAAATTTTTCCCAAAAAAGGCCAAAAAACATACACTTTTTGACAAATTTTTTTAATTTTTTCCCAACTGGGGGGGGGGGTTGGGGGGGAAATGATTTTGGGTATAGGGTTGGCCGAGTTGGGGGGGGGTCCCCCCCCCAACCCCCCCCCAAGTACAGGTATGAGTGCAAATGTGGAAAAAAAAACAGTGCGCGAACAGGGTTGGCAAAAACCCAGTTTTTGAAATCTTCATTTTTGGGTTTTTGGGTTTTTGGGTGGGTTTTTCTGGGTTTTTCTGGGTTTTTGGTGGGTTTTTCTGGGTTTTTGGTGGGTTTTTCTAGGGTTTTTGTTCCAGTTTTGTACTAATGAATGATCATTTTACTTAAAATATATATGAGAATGTTATTTTTAACGTATAAAGTGTATTAAATTGCTGAACAGTGTTCAAGACTGACTATACATTTGGTTGTAACATATTTACACGAGTCACGCGACTGAACATTGCACAACGATTTTATCGATTTGGCTCATTGAAACGATTGGCTGTTTATTGAATTTTTTATTGCATGATCTAAACACTAAAAATTGAAATGTCACTTTAAAAAATTGAAAATTACGGAAATCAAATTTCACGCTTCGGCTTCGCTCACTTCATCAGATTCACAGTCACGGGAACTTTCTAGCAGCCCAAAGTTTGTCTTAACGAATACCAGTTTGCGCACTGTTTCCGTCGACAATTGATTTCACAGCTTGGAATGTATGAAGCCATAGCCAAAGGTAGAGAAGTTTCTTTCCGAAGATGCGGTAGAGACAACGAGCGAAAAAACCTCAATTAATTTTTTATACATGTAATACATTGAAACAAATAACATGTTATCTATGTACCTTCAGAGCGATTCGTTGCACCAGCGGCCAGTCAGCTCCATCTGTGAGCCAATACTCAAGGACAGACTTTTTCTTTTTGACGAGCATCTGGTCTGGTAGCGAAATGAGTTATTTTGTTTTTGTAATTTTGCCTCAATCATGTATTGCGTCAATTCTTGATACACAGCACTTTTTTGGTCAGCTAGTTCTGGATTTGCCACAGGGAAATTAACGATGAAATCCTCAATCTCGTTCTGGATTTGCCACAGGGAAATTAACGATGAAATCCTCAAATTAACGATGAAATCCTCATTATAAAAGAAATAAAAAATCCAAAAACCCAAAAACCCAAATTTTGTCAAAAAAATGCACCCAGAAAAACCCAGAAAAACCCAAAAACCCAAAAACCCAAAAACCCAGGTCTTGCCAACCCTGTGCGCGAAGCGCCGAAAAATTTTTGGATTTTCAGCCCCTAAAACGTCTAAAAATCAGGGAAATTTAATGTTTGACCAGCCAAGATTTTTGTGCCAATTGGCACAAACGCTCAAAATTTTTTGTGCTATTCAAAATTTTTTTTGTGCCAAAAACCATGCTTTGGCACAAAAAAAACACTGCTATGATGAGAGCATGTGATTGATTGTACGAGAAATACAGTAAAACATCCGATTATCTGATTTGCAGACGCAAAACATCCAAACCTGTCGATCACTTCAGAGATATACAACCTGCTCCTCAAAGAAAACCTAATCCGATGTGTATAACGTCATGATTATGCCTGGTCGACAAGGCAAATACTGCGCTCTAGCGTCAACACTATACAAAATGGAATGCAATATGGTTTTTAGCACATTGATGTTGCAATATTTAGTTACTGTAGGTATGAAATCTATGAGCACGTTTTTCATGTTTATCCCAGTGGTTTTTTATGCAAAAGCATGGATTTTGGCACAAAAAGTTTTGAGCATTTGTGTTAATTGGCATAATTTTTTTGACTGATTTAAAACTGAATTTCCTTTGATTTTTAGTCATCTAAGGGTCTGAAAATTCTTCGCGCCCAGTCCTGTAATATCACTCTTACTTGTCTAACGCAAGCGAATTCTATTCGAATAGTATGTTTGTATTGTCGTGTATGTGCGGCCCATCAAAATCATCAATGTCATGTGATTACCCATGCTGAAACCTTGTTACTTTGATCGTTTATCATTTTATTCTCTAGTTCGCCATTTTATTCCTTATCATTTGTCACCTAACTCCTTATTTCGATTCATTTGTCATTTTTATACACGTTTCTGTTTGGTTTTTGCCCTGTCATTTATTTTACTTTATTTTTGTTTCATTCCATGCCGGCTACAGTTTGCCCCTTTAGCTAAAAGTTTCCTTCAAACGGCACTATGTGCGCACAGCAATTTTGGGTCACGTTACATGCCCCTTGTGTTAACAAAGTGAGCTTTGCTCCTGCTGACACAAAACCAATAGCTAAGAAACTTAGCTAAGGACGTTCATATGTTTAGCATAGGCACTAAAGTCGGCCCCAATGCTAAACGTATTCGAACTAGGCAAGTGTTTAGGTGCTCATAGGCCCCTTCTGCACCGTTATCTCTGCAGAAGCTGGCCTGGGTATCATAAACTCCACCCAGGTCTTACTGTAGCCGACAGGGTCCTTAAAAGCCAATGTTACTCTGTACTTTTGCTCATTTCTGGGTTTTCACCAGCATCTCTTATTCGTTTTTAGTGCGCCCGCATCACCCATCTATTCTTTGTATACACACCTGTCGCATACAGCCACTTGTGCTCGTGATTCACGTATTTCGCCCCAGTCATCGGTTACTGTACCCGAACGTCATCACTGGTTATATACATTCAATAAAGTCGCCCCTGGGCCATTCGTCCACCCTTGAACTACCCGGATCCGATCCCCCTTCATATTCACCACCATCCTCAGAGGCCCCTTGTCCCATCGAAGTCGCTTTTTTTGTAGCTGGACTAGGTGAGTTTCAGAGTGTATTATTATTGGGGATAATTAGGATTAAACCCTATTTAGTCAGTCTTCCTCCCTGAGCTTTCCCCAGTCGTCAAGGGCTCCCTCCCCTCGAAGTCGGGTCAAAAAAAGATCTCTTGGTTAACAATCGGATCCCAGCTTATAGGTCATCTCCTCATCTCTTGTTCATACTGGACTGGACCAGTGTTTGTCACCCCTAGCCTGGCTGTGTTATTCTTATTCTAGAGTAGTGACCCCAGAGCAGCACCACAGTACCTATAGTTCCTTCTATAGCGAGTACTAGCCGGGTTAGGTTCCCAGTGGAAAAGTCCAGCCCTCACCACAGTAGTGGACCCACGGCTCCCTATTCTGGTGACCCGTCTCTTACTGGGAGTTGGGGACTACAGCTCACTTACAGTGGCTTAGTCGGGCTCGTCTATTAATCTGATAAACTGTCAATTATTGATCCAACTTTTCATTTAATGTGACAGTATGATCACAACAGACTTGGAGAGATTGTCAATGATTGATGAATGAGTAGAAATTGTTAACTTCCTCCCCCTGTTCATTCAGTGGTGATTCGGAACCGAAATTTGTTTGATTCGAACAGAAAAATCATCATTGTTTGTTGGCACAATTTTTCAACCAAAAATTTACGCGACGGGACTATCAGGAGAAAGCAATTATAGACATCGTTAAATTAATATTTACATCAGTTTTAGGAAGAAAGTCAATATAAAAGAAAGTCAAAATAAAAATATTGACTGCCTGACAATTTAGATAAAAATATCTGAATTCTAGCAGCATTCGATTTCTTTTAGAATCGTATCAACCGTTTTATCGATCAGTTTTTCTAACCTCACTGGTGGTCGGATGAACTGGAGTAGGCGTGATTTTCAAGCAAATTAGTGCGGTGAAAGTACATCTTTAGTTTATGTTTTTATCAAACAAAAAGAAAAAACTTTTATTTGGTATGTAGGTTTGTAAAGCTTTTGGCACAGGGTTTTTTCATTTTTTCTCGACAGGCCAATTGGCTACTAGGGTCAAAATTTTACAGGCCAATCCGAATTCTAACATGCCACAACTAAAAAATTTGTAAACCAGTGTGGGAGTATATAAACAATGCCTCTTTCAACAAATTTATTCGAAAACGCTCTTAAAAATCACAGTAGAAGCCCCCGTAACAGATCAATCATTTTGAATACGTACTCAATAAAACACAGAATAACAATGCTCATATGTTGGATCAGTCATTATTCACATCAATCCTCAGGGTTTTTTTTGCAAACGGAAAAATTTGGCTGCGCAGATTCATTTTTAGTTGCTCACACTAAAATTGATAAATTCGCATAGTTTCATCAGAAAAATGATAAAAAGTCACTTCTCCTGTATTTCATTCACTTCATGTCAGTTCCAGACTTTTAGAACTGACTTTCCTGAGTTTACAGTAACTTGTTCAGCGCCCAGCGCCGAAAAATTTTGATGTCGAGGCCCCTAAAATGTCGGAAAATGCATTTTTCAGCACATTCTACTGCAACTGCCGATGACCGATGGTGATGTTTTCACCATTTGCTTGGCGATAGCGTTCAAACGTTTCTCTAACGTTTTCGATCTAATATATCTGGAGCCACCAATCATAGTTATTTATGATTGTTTTCAAACGTATAAAGCATAAAAAGCGCGATAGGTGTTTTACTTCGGACTTGGATATCGATAATTAATGCCAGGCTTAGGACCGGAAGAAAACTTTGGATTTTGATATTCTATAACTTTGGGAAATGAGTATTTTAAATATCTATTTCCTGCATGAAAGGTCTATTTTTTCGGTGAATTCAATGTGTTTTCAGTCAGGCAAACTAAAATTAAAAAATTAGGCAAGCAACAAAGAATTTGGATGGCTTTTCCAGATAGGAGAAGGTCTGCCTCTTTTCCATGCTGATGATGTCGTAATCATTTTCCAAATTCAAAAAGTTATGTTAAGGAAAGTCGAAAATTTTAAAGGACCTCAGAACGATTTTGTGAAAATTATCTACGTTTTCGTCAAATGTGTTAAGAAGCAATACAAGGTCGAACATTCATCCATAACATGCTGATGTTTAAAAGCTAGGCCTAAGCTAGGCCGACATTTTCCAACCGCAGAACAGAAATGATACCAAGAATCATAAATGATTTGAAATCCGGCGCGAAGTGCCGGAAAATTTTTATATTTCTTTATTAAAATGCACAGCAATGCATTTTAATGTTAAAAGGGTCGTTAGGCTCTAATTTTTACAAAGCCAATTTGGCTTGTGCCTCTAAATTTTTAGAAGCCAGTCAGAATTTTAAGAAGCCATGGCTCCTAATTGGCCTTAAAAACCTGTTTTGGCATAAAAATTTTTAAATGTTTCCAGCATATTTTTGAGGTGAAAATTTTTTTTTGTGCCATTGACACAATTTTTTTTGGCTCTTTGTGCCAATTGGCACAAATTTCCGTGCACAAAAAAACCACTAGTTTATCAATTTTATGGCGTTTATGTGCTCCGTGTGGCGTGTACACTTTTTTAATGTTTTGAATAATTATGTTTCAACATTTATATATTTTTTCAGAAACAATTTCAATGCAGCCTGAATCCAAGCAAAATAGATATCTGATTCTTTGTCGATGGTCCGTATTGTCTGGTATCACAAGTATGGTCTGTTTTTCTTGAAATGCTGGCAAATAATAGAGCTGGACTGGGAGCAAGGAATATTTTCCATTTAACGATTTTCTCATAAGCTGTATGTCACATAGGACAGGAAACTTGTGACCATACTCAAATAATGCTCAGCAAATTTTTTGAGTAATATATCTCAATAAAAGCTTTGTCCAAACGACTTTGGGGACAGTACTTACTTTCCATTTTTCAATTTTTAGCAAAATTAAAATGGGACTATTATATTCAGTTTCCTCAAAATATTTATGTTAATCAAAATATGATAAAAAATTGGTTAGAAGTAGTTTTTACTGCATAAAATCAGAAAATATTTAATAACACCTTACTTTCTTTCTGCCTCAATGTTTACAAGAATAACAAGAGAAACAGACAAGATCTTGTAGTTAGCAGTTTGGGGTTCTTTGGATTATCGTCCCTGTCTTTATCTGTCTTGTTATCTTGTCATTATCTTGTCCACGAGTGATCCCTTCGTAATGACAAAGATTGGCAAAAAAAATTATCGGGACTAAAAACTCGACCATCAAATGGGACAACATAAAGTCGAGTGTGATGCTCACTATTGATAAACTAAAATTAGTGCTGAAATCAAGGTTGGATATCAGACATGCACGGCAAGAATTTTCCAAGGGAGGGGGCCCTCGGATATTTTATCCATGGGCTAGGAGGTGGGCGAGCATAAAAACAGAAATAAAGTTCTGCGAGCTTGTTTTTCATACAAAGTATGCACGAAAATCCTTAAAAAAACTGTCTTGGAAAAAGTTCAGGGGAGTGTTTCTTTCACGATTTTTTTTGAGCCAGAGTCTCAGGTAAGGGGGTTTACCCCTTCCCTACCCCCGCCCCTATGAGCATGTATTTCGGATATGAAAAAAATGATAGAAAGCAGTGGCTACCGTGTTGTATAAGTTTGAATTTTTATTGTGCTACATGCAATGAGAAGCTCGTCGAAATCAGCTGTGTATGTTTCTGCAAATGATCTGCAAGTTTTAACGTTTTGCATGTTTAATCACGTGATTAATTGCTTTACTGTACTTCGCGTCCAGTCAATGTCACGCTCCTATGGCATCTCCTCCTCCCTGGATCCTGTCAATAGCTAAAAAATATTGACCGGATCCGGTCAATAGACACTGCCCAGGTTGAGGTTGTGTCTTGTGAATTTACAGTAACTATGTGTTTTTTATCTATAAACGATGAAGCTGTTAAACATTTATAAAAGGATAGACATAAAATAACAATCGGAACCACGGCCGTTTGCATGAACAAATACCTTACAATCTATTTCACTGCATCAATAATATTAATTACGAGAAATGTAAAGGTTCGACGTACATAAATACAATTTGCGCAAAAGCCTTTAAGACACGCTTTATTTAGCGAAACACACAACAACTCAATACAGAGAAGTCTTAAAACAGGGTTTCTCAATGTCTCAGAATAAATTCTCCAAATTTTCAAAAAAGTTTCTCTAGAATGGACGAATGGAGATTGGGCGGGGTGGACGTTTTGGCGCATGGCCAATTTGATCCGCCATTTCGGTCTATGTTGGTTGTCACAGAGTTTGGTGCCAATCACCAATTTTCGGACTTTATGGCTTTATAGCATGTGTTTCCACGACTTTACAGCTTTTTATTCTGGTTTGGTTTTTATTAATATATCTACATGCATGTTTTTGGGGCATAATTGCAGTTTGGCGGTCCCGTACTTTCTACACACATGCTAAGTATAGGAGGGTCGGCCGACCATATTTTCTACACGTTATGCAAAGTACGGCACGGCGAATTTTCTACACGTTTGTGCACAAAGTACCGCGAAGACCAGGGGCCGGTTTCAGCAAAGCGACTAAAGCTCCAGCTGAGCAGCAGCTTAAGCTGCAGCTTAACTCCATATGTTATACCATTGTCGTTAAGCTGCAGCTCAGATGTTGCTTAACTCGTACACAAAACATGTCGAGAAAGTTAAGCTACAGCTGAGCTGCACCTTAACGGCAGTGCTATAACACAGCTTAAACTGCAGCTTAACTTTCTCGATATGTTTTGTGTATGAGTTAAGCTGCAGCTGAGCTGCACCTTAACTTTTCGTATAAAGAAATGCTTCCATGACGCATTGCACGGACTTTACCCGAAAACTTTTCGCTCGATTTTAAATTTTTCAATCAAAAAATTTCGCCTTTTGTTGGAACTTCGCAGGTGCTGGCAACTCGCACTGGCACCTCGTGGATGAGCGTTTTGGCACTTCGTTAGTTCGATCGTGTTTTGGTCAATTTTGACATATAAACATAAATAATAGTTTAACAAACTTCCAAAACTGCCCACGCTGGCTACTGGCAAAGTTCCAACAGAGCGAAATTTTTTCTAGTCAATAAACCACTACTTATGACTGTCAAAAATCGATAATCGAACGACAAGTTTTCACATAAAATCCAGGCAATGGGCCATGGAAACATATTCTTCAGCATAAAAGTTAAGGTGCAGCTCAGCCAGCTCAGCTGTAGCTTAACTTCCTCAACATGTTTTGCGTACAAGTTAAGCTACAGCTGAGCTGCACCTCAACGACAATGGTATAACATATAGAGTTCAGCTGCAGCTTAAGCTGGAGCTTAAGTCGCTTTGATGTGTCACGTGCCGACGAATTTGGTCGAACGTCACGTGATTCAAATCACAATTTTTCATTATGTTTTTCATTACGTTTTGTGTTACAGTAATTTACATTAATTTTACGTTTCGTTTTTATAATTTTTACATGCAATTTATGTGTGTACTTTTCATGTTTTGTTTCTGTTTCATTTGCGCACATTTTATTTCCGTTTCGATTTATTATTTTGTTATACACACAGACTACGGTATGTGCCCGCTAGTCAAGAATTTCCGTTAGATATAAGCTCTCTGAGCTCATCGCTGTCATTGGAGCACAACATGCACCTCTTATCAGTAAAAACTAGCGACGTTTCGCAACGTGAAACGACTAGTTGGAAATTCTCACTAGTTGACGTTCTTATGTTAAGCATGGAGAGTGAAAACTCGCCCAAATGCTTAACGTTGTGAACTGGAAAATGTCTATGTGACCATAGGCATCTTCTGCAACGATTTCCGCTGCAGAAGTTAGCTTGGGGGAGTGTTAACTCCGCCCAAGGCATACTGTAGTTTATGGAGCCCTTTAAAAGGGGCATGTTTTGTCATTTTTGTGTCTTGTTTCGACTCATTTCTGGGCCTAACTGTTGTTGCATCTGTTAGCCTTGCATTTAGTGTCTGCCGCTCGTCGATTATTATATTTTCGTATTGTCAACTGCGTTTGCCGCTCGTCGAATAAATTTACATATTCTCATCCCCGGTCTCCTTTCGTGGCCTGCTACAGTCATCCAACTGTTGGAGTTCACCACCCATCGCTGTTGATCGAGAACCCCGGTCGCCCTCCCCGAGGAAATGCTTGATATCCCCACCTGCCGAACCACAGCCGCATTACCGCTTACGCTGAATCACTCCGGATTCCCCTACCCATTCACCGCCGTCCGTAGGACCCTGTTTTGACCCCAGAAACTGTCGCCCAGCACCGAGTAGGTTGAGAAGAGGATTTAGTAAGTCTTCTCAGGGGTTATTATTGTTGAGGGTATATTTTTGGGAGTCTCCCCTAAGCTAGTTTCCCTTGGAAGTACCCTCAGTTGAGGAAGCCCTCAGACCCTTAAGGTCAGGGCCAATAAGGGGATTTAGGTTAACAATGGGGTCCCCTACAGTACGCCATTCTCCCAATGGCACGTCCCTCATTCCCAGTGAGTGAGGGCTAGGGATTGGCACCCCTGACCCGGCCGCATTGTCCATTATTCTAAAGCATAACCCAAGGACAAGGCCAAGGTACACCATAGGTTCCCCTGTGGTAGTACCAGCTGGGTTAGGTGCCCAAAGTAGATAACCTCTCGGAGCCACCCAACGGGGTCACAGCATGCCACTTCCAGTGACGTGATCATATTTCCTATGGGATATGGTATGGGTTTATCTCAATTTCCCATCAATGTGACTGATCACCAATTCAGTTAATGTGACATGGCTCCCAATTTCTACTTAATGTGACAAATTCAATAAAAATTATCCAAAACTTCAGGCTGCGGTTTTATGGCTAATATTCATTGAATTTTCATGATATTTTTCCATCAAACACAGCTCAACAAGAGCTTTCGAAAAATATGTAACATGTCATCGCCACATAAATGGTCATCAACATACAAATTAGATTCCAAACTTAAATTGAATAAAAATGATCAAAAAGTTGAGGCTGCAGTTTTGTGGCTAATATTTATCAGATTTCAGCAATCATTTTTTCACTTGATACAGTTTGGCAACAGCTTTCAATTATTCCATCTAATATCCTCAAGATTTTTCATTGCAAGTTTTTTAAAAAGAACTTAAAAATGATAACACACTAATGCAGATGGGTACACACGTTTTGAGGATGACATAATTTATCACATTTGGGCCGGATTTTTTAGTTCCCTGTTTTGGTTAATAGCAATACTCTTATTTTTAGTGCATAGGCTAGATGGGACACCCTGTCTCTTGTGCATTACTTTGAAATCAAAAACGAGTTTTTCTTCAATATCAATTAATGAACCACGTGCTCCTAACAGGGATTTCTTTCATCATTGATGCTTTGAATATAATTTGCATATGTGTGACCAATAATGTGCCAATGATATGTTACATGTTTTTCGAAAGCTCTTGTTGGGCTGTGTCTGATGAAAAAATTATCATGAAAATTCGATAAATATTAGCCATAAAACCGCAGCTTTAAGTTTTGGATAATTTTCATTAAATTCTATTTTTAGAACATGTAGAAAGTACGGCTGGTCTCAACGACCCTGCTCCTCGCCGTATTTTGTGCACAAACGTGTAGAAAGTACGTCGCGCGCGCGGTACTTTGCATTACCTGTAGAAAATATGGTCGGCGAACCCTCCTATACTTAGCGTGTGTGTAGAAAGGATTGTGCCACGCTAGACCCACTGTCCCACTAGGCCCACCAGTTCAGTAAACCCAATGTCTCACTAGGCCCACCGAAAGTGTGTCATTAGTCCCACCGGAATTCTCAGTAGACCCACTGCGTCGATCAGAGGTGTATCACTAGACCCACTATTAAATTTGTTGCGTTATTCCCACTGTCTCACATGGCCCACTAGTAAAATTCGAGTAATGCACAATATTTTTCAATCTTGGCGAAAAAATGACATAACGACAGGGTGTGGCGAAGTGATCTGCTCGCTCCAAAAACCGAATTCCACACATGATCACGAACATTTGTTACCACCATCTTATAGGGAATTCCATTCTGCGTTGAATGATGTATTTTGCATTACAGAAGTGCAAATATTGTATGTTTTATTGATAAAAAACAAAACATGTCCAGTTTTAGGAATTGTTCACCCTTTGAATCAAATTTGACGGTCTCAACCTTACATTTTATGGTGTTTAAGGTGCTTAATTAAGTTAAGCAATGTTCGGCAGTGAATGGGGCAATGAAAAAAAAAAATTCGCAAAAGTCACATTTTAAAATTTTTTAAGCATTTTTTCACCTTTAATTTTTACTTCCTCATCAAATGTTTCAGAAAACGGTGAACTACAACTACTACCAAGCAGCCTTCACAGAACTTCTAGCTGCCTGCACAGAACTAAATGAAAGTTTGAAGCTGCATGTTATCATTTGTCCTGTCGAATTTGATAAATATGCTGAAAAATTGGGAATCTTGACTTTGTGCTCTGTTTTTGATGAAAAAACATTCAATATTTGGACATCTGTAATGCCAACTAAACCATTCAATGCAGAATTGAATTTGCTATAAGGTTTGCTAATATTACTAACAAACGGATAATTTCGTGAAACTAACAAATAATACTACATCCAAAACTAAACAGTACTACGAACATCTTTGTCATACCACGTATTATGCCATTTTTGGACATGAGACGCTAAGTTTTCTTGGAAATCTTTTTTTAGATTCCTGACAAAGACCTGATTTGCATATTTGCTCGCTTGTTTCATAATGCTTAACTCGTTGATTGTTATATAATGCTGAAACGGTCATGTTCCTTTGTATATATATAATATTTCACCTGATTGAAAAATATTGCGCATTACTCGAATTTTATACTAGTGGGCCATGTGAGACAGTGGGAATAATGCAATAAATTTAATAGTGGGTCTAGTGAGACACCTCTGATCGGCGCAGTGGGTCTACTGAGAACTTCGGTGGAATTAATGACACCTTTTCGGTGGGCCTAATGAGACATTGGGTTTACTGAGCCGGTGGGCCTGGTGAGACAGTGGGTCTAGGGAGACGTTGCTGTAGAAAGTACGGGTCCGCCAAACTGCAAATATGCCGTTTTTTGTTTTTTGTTTCCTTTATTGACTTACTCCCTTTTATATTCTTCTTATTTTGAGCCAAATTTTGTTCAATTTTTTCAGGTTGTTCAATCCATCTTATTTTTGTATTTTATTTTGTTTTATTTGCTTCATCAATTTATTTTTTTGCAATTATAAGCTGCATACAAAACAACTTTCATGGGGAATCCTCAAGATCATTTCTTGCTTTTTTTCATATGTTTAGCAAAATTCTTTTCTGACTGATATTTTTTGCGATTTTGGAATGGTTCGTTCGCGCACTGCAGCACAAATGCATGTTAAACCTAGGTGGCCAAATGCACTCAACAAGCAAAAACGATTTTAATATACCTAATTTGCATATTTATTATAAAAATGATGTGTGCGTTTATTCAAATGCATAATACTTTTTACTATTCGCTGTACTGAGATTCACTCTCATGAGAATCCCTATTTTGCGACATCGGTGTTTTGAGAATGGCTGAATTGAGACGCTGTAGCGAGAATCACTGTATTGGGGACACGCCTTCTCAGGTTCAACATTCTGCTCTATCGACCTATGATAAATTTAAAATTGATAATACCTGAAAATAAGATATTTTTAATAGTTTCACATGCTGAATATCGTGACAGCTTTCATTCCAGAGAAAAATCAAAATCGCATACCTACTATAGTACTCCAAAGTTTAAAATTTTAGGCATTTTTCGGTCTGTACGTGCTTCGAAACACTGTAAAAAAATTTGTTGAACTAACATGAAAGTTTCACGTGTAACCCATTGTCATGAGAGTTTCATGTTGCTACATAAAACTTCTATGTATAACCACCATTATATTTTCGTTAGTTCGTTACAATATGCATCCGAAATTTAACCAACAACACGAACTTTTCATGTTAATCCAACATTACTTGAAGTTTTCATGTTAATCCAACGGACTTTTGAAAAAACTCACGTTGAAACAATTTGAATTTTTCATGTTAGTTGAACATGATACCATTCAAAAACTTCTTAATTTCCTGTTAATGAAACATCGATTAAAAAGAAACAACACGAATTTTCCACGTTTATAGTTATTTTCCTGTTAATTGAACATGAAACATATGTGTTTGAATTTATTGATTTTTCGACTAAAAGACAATGATAACAATAAAATGTGAAATCACAAACAATATTACAAAACATTGCTTGCTGAATCGTTCATTTCAATTAGTCTTTATATGCACACCAGTTGATTGGAAAAATTTCTCGACAACCCTAAATAACAAGAAAAAGATTTAAGGTGTTGAAATTACAATTATAAGTCAGAAAATAAATAGGATATTCTTCGCTCAACTCTGTTCTGAAAATAAATAGGATGTATAATTATGATGAACTTTTAATTCAGCTTCTCTGGATTTGAGTGAAATTAAAATGGCTTCAGAAAATCATAAAACAGTAACAGTATAGGGGGTATGGTTAAGCATTATATAGGGGGTATGGTTAATATATGGGGGATATGGTTAAGCCCCCCCCATTACATGCACAGCATAGAAATTCTGTTGGGGGTCAGCCAGGACCAGGGGTGGAATACAAAAATTTTTTTCGTTCTTGATAACAAAAAGGTCTTAGACAGGTCTTCTAACATCCAAGCAGCATATTCTTCAATTAATATTAGTCAGATGTGAAATCATTAGCTTAGACTGCACTTTTAAAAAGTTTTAGTGTTACTTTTTTGGAGTCAAGTATGATTTGTTTAGGAAAATTGTTAAACTACAGCATCATTCCCATTTTTATGATGACTTTCTCTTCTCTCTTGCTGATTTTCCTTCGTCATTTTCTCTCTCATTGCTGGGGTGGTCATATCTGCTGGGGGTCAGCAAGAATCTGCTGGTGGTCAATCAAAGTCTGCTGGGAGTCAAAACCCCAGACCATCCCCCCACATGTGCATGTATGGTCCCCCCAACCTTCCCCCAATTACAGGTATGGTTCTCGCTTGATTTCCTAGATTTTGAATTGTAGTCTGCCCGATTGAAAATTCATTGAATTCACTGAAAAACTATACCTTCTGTCTAATAATAAAATCTTGAAAAGATTCATTTTCCCGTGTTCTAGAATATCAAAATCCTAGGAAAACTCTCGGCGCTATGTGCTGCATAAGTTACTCATACCAACCTTTTCATTTTCTCTCCAAAACTCAGAAAATTAGCTTTTGAAAGCCCAAAACTGACACCAGTCGAATGAAAACTAGTTTTCGATGTTTTTCCGATAAAATCAAGTCAATTTATTGATGTTAGTGTAAGCAACCAAAAATATCAGCTCCGATCAATTTTATAATCTATAATATTCTGTAAAGACCAACAATATGTTATAATATAATGTTTGCTTGTAAGATCGTTTTGTTCTAAAATTTTGGACCCTGTAATCATACAACAGACAGTGATGGAATTTCATTCTGGTTGGAGCGTTTCTTGCTCATGAGAAATGTGCTTTTTTGACATTTTTTCAATATATTAAGAATTATCGATTCCTACCCTGATGCTTTCCTTTTTTCAACCATTGATAGCATTTCTAATGGCTAAAACTTTGGGAAAATTCAAAAGAAAAAGTTCCAAGATTGAATTTTTTGGTGGAGCCGAACTGCATCGTGGATACTATCAGTGCCCTCTGAGCAGGGCACCTTCGACAAATCCCTGTCAATAATTTAATCAATGGACAATGAATGATAGAAAACAGCACACATTGGTTATTGTTTCGTTTTATCCTCAGCTGAGCTGATGACAAACATATATTGCACTTAAACAAAATTGAAACTTTAAAAACACTATGAACTCCAAGTTTGCTCAGCAGTGGGAATCAGCTTTATGCTTTTTCATTTGGTACTCAAAGCTATGTCTTTTACATTGTTGAAAATAGTTATAGACTTTCAAGTTTCTCAGTTTTTTAAATAATTTCAAGTTCTTCAAATTTTCGACATTTTTCTGGAAATTTAAATTTTTAGAAATTGTCAATTTTCAAACATCTAGAGCTCTTCAAACATTTCGTATCATCAGGTTTTAGAAATGTTTATTAAATAATTAAATTTCTTTGAAAATTTATTGTAGTTTCAAATTTTAAATTTCTTTGAAGTCGATTTTTTCGACATTTTTCCTTGTTGTGCAACTCTGATTTTATAAGTTTTGATACTTTTTAGAGTAATCCAAAATTTTAATTATTTTAAATTTTCTATAGTTTCAAAGTCTTAATTTATCAGCATTCAAAAGTCTCATCCATATTATTTTTTAATTTTGAAGCTTTTTCAAAAATGTTTCAATTTCTTCTCCCATTTTATTAATTTTTTATTCTGCTTTTAAAGCTTTTAAATAATTTTTGTGTGCCTAGTTTTTAATTATATCATTATCTTATTTTTAGCCTAATAATAGTAAAAAGAGTCATCGAAATCCAGATTCCCCTTCAGCCAATAATGACATAATTAAAGGGAAGAAAGGCGAAATTCACTTTCGACCAGAGTATTCACCCAGTGGAATGGAAGAACAACAGGAGCATTATCAGCGGAAAGTCTACAGAGAACCTAAGCAACCAACTCATCCTCACTGTGAAAATTTAATTTTGCCTTGATTCAGGTCGGCTCACATGTGTAAAATTGATTCATTGATGCAAAATTTTTTTTGCATTACAACGTATTGTTGATCCCCTAATTGACAGCAACCAAAACGAAAAACATTCGTACTTCATGGCATAGTTTCAAGTTGTAAGTGTTACTAGTAGTAAGGCCGGACTGTATAGGGGGTATGGTTAAGCGTACAGGTTCTGGAGTTACCATAATAGTAGAATTACGGTAATTTTTGGATTATGGTAATAGTGGAGTTAGGGTAATAGTCGTGTTACTGTAGGTGGAAAAGGAAAAATCGATGATGAACGGAAAATGGAAAAGGAAAACTAAAATGAACAAAAAAATGGAAAAGAATTAAAAAAAAGCATGTATTAAAAATGGCTTCCTCCGTGGGCAGAGAAAGCCCTTCAAAAATTTGCGCCCCCAGAACCCCATCGACAAAAGGGCGCCACCTGCAGGCATAAATATGTTGGGAGGCCCCATTCCTGAATGATCATTCGCGTCAATAAATGTCAGAATGGTCAAATTGGTCAGTAATCGTCTGTTTTATGAGTAAAATCTTGAAAGAGTCTATATGCCATGAAACATTATTCTTACGGGTGCATGCGTATAAAGTTGATTGTCTGCCAAAAATGACCAAGAAGGTCGTTTATAGAAAAATGAATAGAACGAGCTGGGCATAAAAAGAGTATAGACCAAGGAGGTCTTTTATGGAAAAATGACCAGAACGAGCTAGTCATAAAATGCATGTGGAAAATTTGGAGAGTTCAAAAATCTTTATGTTTCAAATGGAAAAATTTTAAATCGATGCAACATTTTTGGTTTATTGTAAAACTTTTGAAGCAATGTATTATTTTTGTTTATTGCAAAAATAGTGTAGTCCAAATACAAAAATAAAAAATAATAACGATAAAGTGAACAAAAACGGAAAACAAAAAAAGAAAGCATGTATAAAAACGACTCCCTCCACCCATGGAGGAAATCTTCCAAAAAAAGCGCCCTTGGGCTCCAGAATGAGAGGTGGGCCATCTGCAGGTTAACAGAATAGCTAATGGGAAGCCCTGCATACTGAACGATCGTCCAATTAGAATGATCTTTTAGATCAGAATGCTCAATTCCACATATAAAAATTCTAAGAGTCTGAAAAACTTGAAACATTATTCCTACGGGTTTATACCTATAAGGTCGTAAAAAATGACCAAGGTCTTTTATAGAAAAATGACCCAAATGAGTCGAACATAAAGCACGTGTAGAAAATTGAACACTTGAGATGCAAAAATATTCTAGATGTAGAAAATATAACTGATACTATAAAAATATTTGAAGGAAAGAAAGAAAGAAAGAAAGAAAGAAAGAAAGAAAGAAAGAAAGAAAGAAAGAAAGAAAGAAAGAAAAAAGAGAGCACAAGGTGTATATAGACAAAACTGTACCAGGAGGTTAAAGGTCTACTAAATCATCAAGGGTAGACATACATGAACGCTACTCTACGTATAGAAATTGATACATTATATAATGCATAATGATTTATACAGGTAGATGTGATTTTGTATACAGAGTGTTTTGCAGAGCAAACATAAAAAGGTTAGACAGCTGAACCCGTTTAGATCGTAAAACCAATTAGAAATGCTAGAAAAGGTCAAAGGTTCTATAAAACACAGTAGCAAGAGACGCTTTACCAAAACAATTAGGGTAGTGCTTATTGTTATTTTGATAGTTTTCTAGGATAACCTAGAGCCTAGAACCTTCAAAGAAAAAACCGAAAAGATGTTGTATTTTAGAATACATTGGGGCTTGATGAGTCAGGCAGGAGTGGGATCCCAGGGTTCGTCCTTGATGTAGCGATTTCCTATGCCCACATTTACCCGACTAATTTAATTAAAAGTACATACACCCGACACTAATTACCCTACGAATTAAGGAAAGATACTTCCTTAACTTGTCTCCCAAATTAGAATAAGGCGAAGGAAAGGGAGACTTTTCTCCAATTTTACGTTTGCACAAAATAACACTTACTATACAAAACGTGACAGAGCGAGAGAACAACAGTCACTCCCACACAGAATGAGAAAAACATCAAGGAGAATGTAGAGGTGGGGGGAGGCGGCGAGTATGGAATAAAAACAACTAATGTTGAGAATACAATAAACAATTTAACACACTCGGGAGGAGCGACCAAACACACATGTACCGACACCTGCTACAGTAAGACAGTTGTTCATGGTCCGCGTTGCTCACTACACTTGGTACTTGCGGGCCTCATGCGCAAAATGAATAAAACGACAAAATACAGCAAAATCGGCAGAAACACACTACAACACCTCTCCCCCCTTGCGGTAGATCACCCTAAGCAATCGTCAAGAAATAACCAAAACGTGCAAGGGGAAAGGACATCGCCACTACAGACCATTGCCGTGGTGGCCGAAGGGATCTTGGGCATCAAACAGCAAGGCCGACGGAGTCGTTGCAGTTGTTTGAGCCGATTTTGGGCAGTGCGTAGGGTGAGACCTCTCAACGGGAGTCGCAATTAGCGAGGCCGTAACTTCAGCAACACCCTGGCTCGCGTTGTCACTCCATCCGCACTGCTATACTGGAGCGCACCAATATAGGATGCCAGGCCGATGGGAGGGTGAGGCTGGCCACTACGTTGACGGCAGCAACAAAACGGGCACAAGGCAGCGGAGGCAAGGAAGGACAAACAGCGCAAGTGGGGGCGTGTGGCAGTAGAACAAGTTGAGCCATCTTACTGTGTGGTCCTAGCATCAGCTGTGCGTGCGTTGGCGAAAACTAGTACAAAAAATAAAGCACAACGAAAAGAGATTAGACAAAACAAGCAGTATAAACGAGGTTAATAAAACAAGAAAAAGAAATGTTACTGTACAAAAGCTTTGTATCAGTGGCGGCGATGATGGCGAGTATCAGATGGGGATCAAGATTGATTGTGGTTGTCATGGTGATCGTGGTTGTCGTGGCAGTGGCGGTCATTGTGGTTGCCATGGGGGTCCCCGGGATCATCATAGCCATCAAAACGAATGGAGCCTGAGTGGCGGGGATAATGGCCATAATCGACGGTATTGCGGCGGTGGGAAGACAAAGTGTAAGTTTGCGTGCACCACAGGGAGAGGGGATTGACCCCTGGAGGTGGGAGTTGCATCCCAATCAAAGAAGGATGGTCTGAGGTCAGCCCTGTTGGTGGCAATGGTCGTGGTGGCAATAGATTCCACCAGGCAGAGAAATCGTGCTGACGCAGCAGGGGTACACGACGATCAGTTTTGCTGTGATACTGGAGGTAGATTCGTTGGATATCGGCGATTTTAGGAGGTTGCAGAAACAGCAAGTACTGAGGGTATGCCATCCAGCTGTGGACCAAACTGACAGCGGTGTTGTAGGCTTGCAACAGGCATGATGGATTGTTTAAACTGTGCGCTTCGTATAGGAAAAGCGCGAAGTGAGTGGTGTGAACAACGTCGACAACACTGAGTTCTTCGGCCCAGAGGCCAGCAACCCATCGCAAAATGAGTGCGGCAATGTTGAGTGACACAGGCGGTAGCAGTTATTGATACGTGTGGTGGTAATGAGTGCGAAAATATTGGTAGAGGGCCAGGGAGGCATTTGTGGCGCGAACATGGATGGCCGTAGTAACAGGAACTCCAAGGCCGCAGAAGAAGTTGATCAGGACCATTTCATGCAGAATCTGCAGTGAGAAAAATTCTATGGACGGATCCATGTGGGGTAGATAATGCCCCGATGCCAGCATAGATGCATAGATGATGCAATGATGCAATGTAGATGGATCTGTAGAGATGATGCAATGTGGTGGATCCATAGTCTGGAAACCCATGTAGTTCAGCAAATTCGTGACTTCACTTGGCAATCGTGGTTCGAAGTGCAAGGCAGTACCGGCCAGTGGAGCGGCTCCGAGTACCGGGCATGTAGGTATGACCAATGGCAGCTGAGCGGGTACAGTAGTCTGAACGGACATCGGGGCCATAGGTGGCAGCGATGTGGTAGTTACTGCAGTGGTTGGTGGAGCCGATGTTGTGGCTGTAGGCGGCAGAGACCTGGCTGTGGGTGGCTACGATGCAGAAGATGAAGTGGCTTGTTCCACCTCCATTGGGGGCGCGGGAGGTAACAGAAACTTGAACACTGGCTTCGGTGGGTTTTTTAAAGTTTCTAATCATCTTTGAATTTTGGCATCCCATTGCAACAGGCTGATGTAGTCAGTTAATTTCGGTGGTGAGCCACAGAAACCGTGTTGATACGCGCATTCATAAAAGCCAGTGGAATGCACCTGACACATTTGTTCGCTTTGAGTACCGTGTGGCGGTGCATCCTCAGGGCATTCCTGTTGGCGGCTATCACAGCTTGTGGTGTCTTTGCATGGCCAGTGTTTGGTTTCTTTTCAATGGCGGTCATCATGGTGATGAGACTCGTGGCCTGAACAATGGCAATCCAATTGGCGGGCAGGCAGCATTTGTTTGGCCGGCACTGCTGTCTTTGTGGTCGTGACTTTCCCCTGTGATGTCGCAACAGTTTGAGAACTTGTCTGACTGGCCGTTTCTTGGGCTTTTTGTTGAGTGCGTTGTTTGTGGCAACGGGTTGTAGGTTTACTGGGCGTCTTACCGCACTCAGTACACGAAGTACTGGGTGGTGGTGTTCCTCGAGTGCGCAGTTCATCTGTCGTACGCATTTTGTGAGATTTTCGGTAATCCACTTCCTCCTGTTGATTTTGTTTATGTTTCGCGGAATGTTCGTAGTGGCCAGGTCTTGGGATAGGTTGGCCATGGCCATCTAAGGCCGGGGCAGACGTGCAGGGGGCCTGTGGGGTTTGAACATCCATAGGCCCTGTCAGCGGCAATAGAGTTGAAGTCGGCGGTGGCTGAGATACTGGCTGCGGCAATGCGGCGGGCAGCTGTAGAGCCACTTGTGCAATAACCAGAGCGGGTTGAGCTACTTGAAGAAGTGCTAAAGCTGGTGTCAGTTGCAGCAGCAAAATACGTTGTATCTCCTCCGTGAGCTTGTCTGGATAGTCCATCCAATGATGTTGGGGGAACAACATACCAGGCGGCAGGGACAGGAAGTGATATGCAGTGAGGGCTGCAGCCAATGCTTGCCATTGTGGATCTGAAAAGATTTGTTGGGAAAAATGAACAGGAGCACTATATCTGGCAGCGGCAACAGTGGCAATAATCCAAGGTCCAGGCAGGATTGCTGGAGTAGCCAATTAAATGCCCAGATCCACAGCAGGGGCCGGGGGAGGTGCCACCGCTTCAGGTTCTTCTGGCGCAACATCCATAGGGGTGGATTGGTCGGTGGTGGTTTCCTCCAGAATATCCATCAATGTTTGCTCAGCAGTCGTGGTGTTTGTCTCGTCATCCATCACGGTGGGCTGGACTGGAGTAGATTCGTCCATTGGCGCCAGAGCCAATGTGGATATATCGTCAAGCCTTAATTTCAAGAAATCAGTGATTTGCATGGTCGTCGCGGTAAAGTCTGCTGTGGCAGTTTGCGCAGGAAGGGCCAATGCATCAGTTGACGGCAGCAGCTTCGCAATGTTCAGGTCGAAAATCGGTGTATCCAAAAGCTCTTCATCCGCGGGCTCTATCTCTATTGCTGAAGTTGGTCATTCAAGGAGTTCCTTGGTGGTGAGCATGTGCACCGAGGCGGTAGTCGGCAACAGGTACGTATATACCGGCGCTGGGAAGGAAAATCGATTCTGAAAATTGATGGTGTTGAGCATTCACGAATAGAAATGGAAATGGCTGTGGGGATTGGCCGTGTAGTCGGATTGGTTGATATTGATTTGTTCAATTGCAGTTTCCATTTGGAAATCCTCGTCAAAAATAATCTGGCGAAGGGGGAATTGGTTACACACATAGGTACCGGGTTCGCTGCTGAAGGACGGCTCGCTCTCCGGTATTCGATTCATCCATTCCCTGAGGCACGTTCGAGGGTTGCCATCGGTGCGGTACCACATACAGTTGGAGAAAGCAGTATGCGTGGCCAGATTGAAGGTTTGGGCGTGCCCTAGTAACAAATTGTTCACGTAGGCGTATTCCATGGTGGAACAAGGCGAAGCCAATAGTGCGGCCAATGGCATGCAAGTTGTTAAGCATCGGAACCAGTCCCCATCCACCTGCAAAAGACTAAGGATAGTGTTAGAGAGGTAATGGTAATGGGTACCCTGGTAGGTCCGATCGTGAAGCAGTTGGTCGGCGGTGACACGTTCAATCCAAATTTCGTCAATTTTGTGAGGAATCGGTGGCAAAGCCGGGTCGATTTCAAATTGAAGGCCGTCCGCGATGGCCAATTTGTACGTGGGCAAAACCAGAAAGTTGAGCAATTTGATAAGTCAGTCCGTGAGTCCGTGTTGTGGGGCGAATTGACGTAATTGTAACGTTCATGTCACTTTCGAGTTAAAGATCGGCAAGTTAGGAAAAGAAAGATCCTAATGAGACCTGTGAAGAGGCGTGGCTATGAAGTGAAGAAATTGTGAAAATGTTTTCAATAGAGATTGTTTGTACTGTAGCCAGAGGGTTGTGTCTTTGTTTGTGTGGAGAGTTTTAGAGTTTGAGGCGGTGATTTGTACATTATTAAATTATGTTTTGAGAGTGTGGTATAGGTTGAGTCAAACTATTTGGAAAATAGTTTGAGTAAGTGGTTGAAACTCCAAAAAGGTTAAGATAGTACGGCCCTAGTTTCAGCATCCAAAAACCTTAAACGACCTGAGTGAAGATCCCTGGATAATTTGAGACAGCGCTCTCTAGGAGCCTGACAATCTCCTGCATATGATTATCATTGCATTAATTTCGTCAAACACTCCAAGTGTTCCATTTCTAGCATTCTGCAGGCTCTTCTATGTTCCGTACATCTTTTCTAAAAACACGCAATAACTCGTCAAGCTACACAGCTTAATTGCGTTTAATGGTCGTCTTTTATTTTCTCAGGCACGACATAATTTGGTGACCATACCAGCTCGTTCAAAGGTTGAGGAAATGCTGACATTTGCGAAAAATCGAAAATCCGAAAAACTACTGGAATCGACCCGAAAAATTGAGGAAAATTGTAGGCGTTGCTCTACCGCTCTAGGTTACGAAAAAGGTTTCTATAAGAAACTAGCAAATCCCAATGATCTAGAAATCGAAAATTTGGACTGCAAAAATGCGAATCTACTGCTTCTCTAGGAAGCAGATAAGCCTAATTTCGATTCACCGCAAACATCGGCTTGGCGAAAAACTCGAAAAACTTCATGATCCTTATCTCCGAAAATTGTCGGAAATCGAAAATTTAACTTTCTAAAACGGAAACCGAAAGAGACTGATACTCGAAAAATCTTCGATAATGACAGGTATATCAATGTAATGCAAAAATGCAATGCTGAAATGATAAATTTTCGTGACGATGCTACTAACGCGTTAAGCGAAAAGGTGATGATAGCGACTCAACAACGAAAACTTCTCGATGAGTTTAAAACTGAAATCAAAGAGATCAGAGCTCAGAAAAAAGAGTTGTTGAAACCGAACATTCCTGAAATCGAAATTACTGCGAGACCTACGGGCTCTCATGCTCAGTCTCTGAAATTGACAAAACCAAAAAATGCCACCAGCGATCGAAAAAGTCAGCTTAGTTTTCGAGATATAATCGACAAGGATGATGATCTAATCATCCTGACACAAATGTTTGACCGCTCTAACGCGCTAAACTCTCAGATAAATTTTCCGTCTATCCCACCTACTCAGGTGCATAGACCTTCCACTGATGATGAAACAAGAATTAAGACTATCTGTAAAAAGATAGTGCAGCAAAAATTAGATAATTCGACCCCAAATCAACAAGTGTTGAAATTCTTCATTGCGCTCGAAAATGAGTTTGGCCTCGATGCATCTGAGTATGTGAAACTTCACACGTTGCGTCACTTGACTTGCGATGGTGCCCTAAACACCATATGAGATGTCTGATCATACGATGAAGCGAAACAGATTTTGATGTGTATGAATGCACCAAATTGTGACCAAGATACGCTCCAATGCGAGCTATAGTCCATCGCTCCATTTGAAATCAAAGATCCATCAGCTTTTTTGAATCAAATCAGTACCTACGTACATTTACTGTACTATAGCAAAAGCACTCAGTATTGCCATAGAAAAGTTATCACAACTTTTCTTTGGAAAATGCTGGAAATTTACAGTCTCGATTGACAGGAGTACTCTAGAAAGGATCACTGACTTAGCTATGGCCATCACCAAAGTTCAGAAAATCCAGCAAGCAAATAAACAGACAACTGTGAGAGTAGAACAACCTATACTGGTTAATAAACTCAAAAATTCGTCGGAAGAGCAACCATCACAGTGTTATGTTTACTTCTCTGCTTAGGTCAAAGACGTCAGCAATATAACTCAAGTCCTATTGGCTTGTATTCAATTGACTACTGTAGGTCACTCAAAGGAGCTTCCTATTAGTAATCAACTAAACACAGTGCAACAGTCCTTAAGCAGAAATAAACACAACCTTCAGTCACTAATAAGTAACTGGAAACTCTAACTCTTGCAATCAAAGGGCACTCAGGGTCTCCCCAGATGCCTCCTAAAGGTGTACACAAATAAAGAGAACTCACTATAATAATATCCAAAGGAGCTGGGGCTTTAGTTTGGCTTTGGCTCCCGTGTAATGCGGCTCCCACTTCCACTTAATGCGCAAGTTATATATAACAATAAAATAATAAATGAATAATAATACTATTATGTAAATTAGGGTGTCAGGCTGTCCATGCTTGTGTTTACTGGGCGTAAAAGAACAATACAATAAAAAATGGATGGGACTCGCCCATGACACACCAAAAGTATGAGAATGAATAAACATTGCTCTTTTTGGTCGAATCGTAACTTTGTCGATTCACTAATTTTGCATAGATGTGGGATTGCTACTGCCGTAAGCACATCCCCAACATCCCTCGGGCCTTGAAACTGACCAACAGGAGGTGAAGAAGGAAACCATGAGCAGGACTTTTACTTTTTAGGCTGTGACCTACTACTGGATCCCAACTTCATAAAGAGATTATGATCTGACCTCGAAGGGTGTATGGGTCATAACCATCCTGACCTGACCTCGCAGGATGTACGGGTCAAGACAACCTCCAACATCCTGTCTTTTAACAAGGTTACCCAGGTCTGTCCACTGAGATGCCCAGCACCATGGATCATTGATCCAGCACCTGATGGATCGACAACTCTGCATGGGCTTAACTTTCCCTGGCTTCGCCAGCGTGCCTTGAGGCTCCTAGGTACCTTCCTTCACCATTGATCATATCGTCCCATTGAGTGATGTGGAGTGTCTTTGGTAGCAGCGTCCCAATCCTTGCAGTAATCGGCTACTTTCGTCCACTCCATGGCCCCTTCGGTTCACCATCAATATTTTGTATGAAAAATTTAAAATACTATATGATGAACAAGTATATACAAAACTAGTAGGGTGAAAAATATTGAGCAAAAGATTTACAATATGAGGCACAAATGACAAGAAAATAAAACTTACAAGGCACCGAAATAACAACAAGAAAAAATTTACGAGGCAAAATTTGAGGAGATTGAAATATGAGAAACAATAATTAATGCAAAAAATAAGTGAAAGAAATTTAAACCAAAAATGTGGACTCAAGCGATGAGCTTGGCCAAAAATGAGATTTTTGAAGGCAACAACACAACCAAAAGTTTAAATAATATTTTTGTATTTTGTGTTTTATAATGTTTTTGGATTTTTTGTGATTTTGTTATGTTTTTGTATTTTTGTGTTTTTTGAATAAATGAAATAGAATCAAGAACAGAGGATTTTAGACCAAGATTTTTGCGGCTAAAAATTTATTGTTGCTGCCGGCCAAATTGCTTCTGGCCTTGTTGATGACCTCCCCGACCTCGGAATGCACTACCAGTGTGTTGTCCTCGGTATATACCTCAGCCACCAACATAACCTGCTCTGCCCCTGTTTGGATTGCTGAAATGAAACTGGCCTGGTTGGCCTCATCCTCCACGAGCTCCCCTAGCACCTTGTGGATGTTGTATAGGTTGCTGTTGTTTCGGAATGGTTCAGGAGGCTTGCCCAGTGCCAGTACTGGGGCCAGTGGAGACCTGGTTGGTTACACCAACTGTGGCTCCTTGACCACCAGCTTGACTATTGCCAGTTTGGGTGCCCAAAAGGTCTGTCCTGCAGCATTCTGAACTTTGCTAAATTTAGCAGTAGTTGGAGGACTTGGGCTGCCTAACCTTTTGACATCCATCTCTGCCAATTGCTGACTTCAATTATACATCACCAAGCAATAGGCAGTCTTAAAAACATCTGAAGCTGTGGCACTCAGATATTCCTGTAACAGCATGACATTTGCCAACACTTTAGCTGAGACTGATTCTTTACCAATCTGCTCAGCCATAAGTGGCGCATAATCAAGCATAAGGAATATCATCAAACACAAGTATCTGACTGCTGCACATACGACACTCGCTCGATATTCCATGAGCCATTCAAGAACAATTTCACGAATGATCCTATCACATAGTGGCTCTGGAATATTTTGCGAATCGTATAAAAATCCTCATTGGACATCAAACTGTGGCTGATACAGTTTGTATATAGTCCTGACTGCTTTATTGACCATCAGCCAAATCTCTGGATCTTCAAACTGCTCATCGCAGAAATAATTAGCCAATTCCAGTGTAGCAAAAGAAATTGGACCTCTGGCTCTACTTTTATCCTTGGTAACTTGCCAAAAATCCAACAATACATCCGGGAATAATTCCACCGTCATTTCTGGTGTTTGTTGATTTGTGTCAACAGTAACCAGAGTTAATGGCTTTATCTTTCCTGGTGTAAAGATTTTAATTTTTTGTCCTGCAACCTGTGGCTTGCTAGGAGCTCCCTGCATCTTAGGCTGACGCTGTCCCGAAGCAGAGGTGTCGGTAGCCTGCGACAGAAATTGCGTGGACTGACTTGTTGCCATAGATAAAGTATCTGTAGAGACAGTCTGCGACATAGGAGTAGTTGAAGATACAGTGGTCACGGATACCTTTGCTGAAACTGGAGCAGAAGTTTTGGCAGGTTTTGGCTGTGTAACCTTTGCAGGCTGTGCAATTGCCTTTTCTACCTTTTTCTTCTCCTGACGGGCTTTTGTTTTCCATTTCTTTTTCAAGTTAATGAAAATTTGCCTATCATTTAAACCTTTTTCTTTCATATTTTTTATTGCCTCAGCAGTATAGTATCCGGGAACACCTTCTGTATCCCAGGTCAAGGCTAAGACTTGAATTTCCTTATCTTCTTCAGCCAGCCGGGCCGCTAGCTCTTGTGGTGTCTCCACCACAGTATGGCTAGGTGTCCCTGCTGTCTGTTCTTCCTCCTTCTTCTTTGCACCTTCGGCATCCATGTATTGACTAATATATGCTTGGTCATACATGTTCTGCTCATCCTGGACAATCGGAATTTCTTCCGACTGGGCTTGACTTTCTATGCTGGACAAGTACTGACTGGCATCCATAGATGTTTGTATCACTTGCCGCATAGGTAAGCCAGGTAACAGTGGCAGCATTTCCCTCTGCGGCTGCGTCACAACTTGTGGTTGCGGTTGCTGCTGCGTGACAGAAAGTGCTGTCATCGCAGATTCGTCTACTTCAGGGTCGGCTATTGAAATATACAATAATGCGTCTTCCTCCTCAACCTCTTTGCAGCTTTCCTCTCTGAGGAGGGTGGAATTATCCTCATCCTCACTCTCCAATTCCATGATGTCCTCGTCCACTTGACCTGACTGAACTGTGGGTTCATCATCAGGGTCAAGTATATCAGATTTCATCCTGAAATCGCATTGTTTGGTTTTGTTACCATATGTATAGGTAACCATAGGTAATTCTGTCAGCAGAGGCCTCCGGTGAATACACTTCTCAGGAAATTCATATGTATACATTGGATAGTCAGCTGGTATACATCTAATTTGACCCATCTGAAGAGTAGGGGTGTGTGGTGCCAAGCTATATCCCAGCAACGGGGTTTTAATTCAGAATTCAGCATAGTAGAATCTGACATAGAAAAAGCAGTTGGCCCAATAATCCTTGTTATGGGTTATATTGTCCTTTGCTCTTTCTGTCCAAATTAGAGAGCCTATTTTGTCCTGCGAGCCCAACCGAATAGGCATAAAGCCAAACCTATTTTGCCAGGTCATAACCCTTTTGCCTTTTACAGCATGTTCAGGTTCCATTGGCAGTAAAGATGCCACTATGCTGAAATTCTGTAAAACCCTATCATCAGTCTTTGATGCCATCTTCTGGATCAACTCTGCATACTCCTTCGAGTAGGATTTGAGGAAATTATAATTTAATAATTCCCTCAGTATGTAATCCTACTCGGCAGGGCTATGAGGCCAGAAAACAAAGAATGGTAGACGAATTAGGTTGCATGCCTTTTCCAATGCAGAAAACTTTGTTGAGTCCATGACATGCTCATAATTCCTCAAGTCCACCATCCTATGATCTCTGTCATACTTAGCCATACCAGTGTCCATTTCCACTGGTTCGTAGCAGTCCATTTGGAGTTGAAACAATTGCAGCTGCTTGGATCAGTCCTGTCAAGGAGCTTTATTCATGGCAAGACCAGCTGTGATATACCACACAACATCTACAGGATCCATCAATTTGAAAAATGAAACCTCTTGCAACATTTCTGTATGCAATCAGTTTATCACCTCGTTTGTCCTATTGACCTGTTGATCCATTGTATCCATGTCCTCCAGATCACATAAATCTTCCCACTGATTTACTTTCTTTTTGTTTGGACCAGCTTTTAGCACCTCAGGATAAACACCAGACAGTAAAGTGTGGTCTGTAGCTTTAGTGGGATTTTTAATATCCACGGGACATGAATACTCGGGCAGGTCATTATGAAATTGCATAGCCGACCTGGCCATTACTTCTTGCCCCATCATGTGGTATACCTTGAATAACTGCCTTTTTACGATGTCCTTCTCTTCTATGAAGTTTCAATCCTCGAACCCCATTAGGTCTTGAGAATAGACCATATAAAAGCGGAAAGCCAAGGTTTTCACTTGGGCCGGCGACAAAATATCATGGGGGTACGTTGCAGTGTTGCCAGATGGAATTATTAAAAACCCGTCATTTTTTTCGAAAAAAAACCGAAAATCCCGTCACATCCCGTCACATAAATTTTGAAACCCGTCACAAACCCCGTCAACGAAATTATAAAAAAAACTAATACATAATCAATACAAACGTGAGAAATAAAATGGAAAAGCGTATATTCAACAACTTTATTCAATATCAACACATTCAATAAGCTCAATTGCACAAAAGATGTCATTTTCTATCGAATTAATTGAAAATTTGTGCAGAGCCTCCGGCCGACCCTCTCGTTTTTGCAAAATTACCTTAAATTCCTAAAAAAAATCCATAAAAAATTTGGGCAGAGCCTCCGGCTGACCTTCTCGTTTTTGAAGTATTACTTTAAATTTCTATAGAATTAATTAAAATTTTGGGCTGAACAATCAATTAAGTGCATGTTAAAAAAGCAAAAACCCAAAAGTTTACGATTTGTCAGCCCCTGCTAGAAATGCATACCCGTAGATAACAAAAAAAACCAATAATTAACCAATAAATGCAGCATAAATTGGTTCGAAACGGCATCATCAACATATATTCACGCCTCACGGGTTCTGATTTATTTTTTAAAGTATGGAATGTACCCATGGTTTCTTTTTTGTGCACAATGCATATTTTTTCAGGTCCTTGCACAAATTTTTTGCATCTAAATGTGCAATTGTATATACTTATAACGTTACGTGCACAAATTTAAGTGGGTGTGCACAGCCGGTGAACAAAAAACGACCAAAATTCGTGCATAAAAAAGAAACACTGAATGTACCTAAGCCTACCTTACCAATTACACTTTCACTTTAAAGCATAGTTTTTACTTGCAATCTTAAATATAATCACATTTCCAACTTCGCCAAAAAATCGATAATAAAAAAACACCAAAAATAAAAATAAATAAACAGTATACTATGCAATACATCGTAAACCAAGCCAACCCAAATGTATGGAAATATCTCAATCCGTCAAAAACTCATTCCCGTCACACAACCCGTCAATATCGTCAGATTCCCGTCAATTCCGTCACAAATAGTGAAATACCGTCACAAATCCCGTCATTTTTTCATCCCGTCAAACTTCCCGTCAATTGCCTCGTTTCCCGTCAAAATTGACGGGAACCCGTCACATCTGGCAACACTGGTACGTTGCCATAAACATACTTAATTTGCCGCAAAACCCATAGTGAAAAAACCCCAAAAATATGGCAATTGAGTAATAGGCATCTAGGCCAGCATACACAATTTCAGTATCCTGAATCTTGGGGGCCAAGAACTTTTCTCGAACTTTTTTGTCACCGAAGTCGCATTGATATTTGCGGACATCAGCCAAGTAAAATTCAGTGAAAAGTCCTTTTAACCCAAGGTTTTCAGGACACAATCCTAAATCACAAGTGTGATTGGCCATGGGCCCCATGCAGGTCTCACAGTCCCAGTATTTTAAAAATCCTTGGAGTATACGGGCTTGTATGATTTTCGTCTTATCATGAGCCGAGGCCCCTGACCCGGATCAGTAGACATTCAAAATTGCAACCAGATCGTCCACAACTCTTAAACCAACCAAGAAACGTTCCACCAATGAAAGGAATGAAATCAAAAGATTCCATTCCTGTGGCTTCAATGTTGTAAGGTCGATAACAAAGCTGGAACCATCTATATGTGCAAATGACACCAGCCTAGCGAACTCTTTCTCTTCAGGGTTCTGGATCGCTACTCTATAAGGTATGACACATACCTCAGTCTTCTTGACCTTTTCCACATCGAATCCGACAATGCCTAACCCCTGAAACTGGCTTGTGACCAATTATTTCAGGATTGGCTCGACGTTGCCACTGTGGACCTGTTCCGGCTCAGTTGGTCATTGCGGCCAATAACCCATTGCGGCCGCAAACCATTGTTCGATCTCTACGACGTGGACCAGATGCTTGATGTTATACTCTAAAAATCAAAAATTATTTGCCCCTTGACCCTTTAAAAATCAGGCATTAGGCCACCACCACCAATTAAATAATCAAATTTGACTGGCACCAAATTAAGAAAAAAGATTTAGCGTGGGGAAAAACAAATTAATTAGAGGGGTTAGGTGTCAAAGTCATAAAGTAAGCAGGCCAGGTGGTTAAGGCAAATGCTACACTAATTTTTCAGGAATCTCACATTCGCACCACCTCTCGCTTCTTGACGTCAGCTGCCGTCAATTTACCACTTACCCTAGGGATAACTTCACACCTCAGTGCCAAAATTAAGTAATGAATAAATAACCAATTAAGGTTTTAATTAATTCAAGAAATAAATTTAGTAAACCAGGGGCTTTAATGAAACCAAAAGTAAATGCTTCGGAATCGGATCCAAGGTAAAAATTATTAGATTTTGGCTTTTTAGGGCTGTAAATCCATTAGGTATTTTCTTTTCACCTATCCCGACATTTTTAGAAACTTTCCTTCCAACTCGTTTCCCCCTTGGTTGGCCCATTCAGAAAATTGAGCGTGAAGAAATCATTCCTAAGACACCTAAATGGGCAAATTCGTCCCACATACCAAGAAATAATTAAATAAAACTTACTGTCAGTCAAAAAATAATGATTGTTTTGGCGGCCTTGCAGTTGGCCCGCCTTAACCTGGTCGGCGTGGGTGCAACAATTTCCCGGGAAAGGCGCAATGCCTAGTTTCGACATCAAAAATAAAATTTTTTGAAAATTTTTTAATTTTGCGTTGTATCTTCTAAAGTAAACAAAATGTTAAAGAACATTTATCGTTACTTCAAAATCAATACAATATACGAAATTACCAAAAAATAATTTTATGGGGTCCTTGGGCTGGATGAAAAATTTTGTTCAAAAAGATTTGTGCGACATGGAGCACAGTAAAAACACGACTTTTGGAATTGAAAATGAAAATTGGTCATAAACCTCCCCAAAATGTAACCCAAAAAATTTTAGCATGGGGTGTACAAATTGACAATATTATTCTGAAAATTTGACCCTTTGCTATACAAGTTTTGAAAAAGGTATTAAACGAAGATAAATTGGTTAAATAACACAAAAAATAAAAAATTTTATTCACATAAAATACATGTATATGGCATTTTCTGCTAAAAATTTTTGGACACAGAAACAACGACCAGATGATCTTTGGTCTCTACGAGATTTCCAGTTGCGTTAACTGGAGTATCCCAGAAGACCTGCGACTTTTCTTGTCGAAACCATCTGGTACCTTAGTATGGAAAGTGTTTTAGCCTACTTGCCGATATGACCTGCTTTTTAAGCGATTTGTTCAAATGCGCTATTGTGAGCACATTTTATTTCAATCTTTTATCATTGATGATGATATATGGTCCTTGCCAAGGTAACCCCAGTTTTTTCTGTCTGTCAACTTTCAACAGAACCCAATCTTGATTTTTAAAACCAGAAGTTTTAATTTTGTTATCAAAATATTTCTTGCTGTCCTAAGCCGCTTTTTGTATGTTTTTTGCGATACTTTCGTACAAATTTGTAAGATGGGTAGCCAAAACATACTTATAAGCCTCATAGTCATTAGGCATGACTATTCTAAGTGCAGCAGTAAAATTGATACCAAAATGTGCTTCATGCCCCCGCAGCAGTGAAAATGGCGAGCATTTCTTTGCTGCGTGGGGTGTGGCATTATAGGCAAATACCACTGCGCTGAGGTACCTTGGCCATTTATTGTTATCCTCAATTGCAACTTTTCGCAGCTGCTTTATTAGAGTTTGGTTAAATCTCTCAACCATACCATTACCCTGTGGGTGGTATGCTGTTGTGAAAATTTTTCTGCACTCTAACAGTTTACAGACTGCTTTCATAAGATCTGAATTAAATCCAGATCCATTATCACTAAGAAGTTTCGGTCAGGTACCCTGCCTAAATATCACATGCTCTAAGAATGCATCCACTATGGTTTCAGCCCCCTGATCAGGAATCAATATAGCTTCAACCCATTTAGTGAAATAATCCTGAAAGACAATGACATATGGGCAACGTTCTGTCAAGGGAGCAATCCCTACTATGTCTACAGACACAATATCAAAGGGACCCTACCGTATAATGGGTATCAATGGGGAAATGGAGCTTTCACGGGGAGTAGCTGCTTGGCAGACAGGGCAAAACTTCAACCAATTTCTGACATCTTTTTCAATGCCAGGCCACCAGAATCGCTGTTTGATAACACTCAGAGTTCTTTTGAACCCTTGGTGCGTCATTATAACAGCTCCATGATATTGGTGAAGAATGCTGTCTCTAAGGGAATTCGGGACCATGATCTGATCATGGCCACATCCCTCAGTTTCCAATAAAGAACTCCATTATCCTCATAGAATCCACTATGATACTTCATAGTGCTTTTGACCCCTAATCTTTCCCAAATTGGGTTAATATTAGTGTCTTCTTTTTGTAATTGAGCGATAACCTTTAGAACAATTGGATAATTGATCTTATCATCATCCTTTTCTTCATTTTTTGCTCTTTTCACCTCTTCAAACTCTTTTTCTCTATTCTGGAAAAGCCAAGCAATGTTTTCAGGATCAGTTGGTACAGATGTACTCTGTTCTTGATTTCCTGCACTCTGATTCTGAAATTTCGCTTGTCTTCTAGTTGTGACTGCATCAACTACCATAAGCTTCTGCATTTCATCCCTGCTCTGCAATATATCTTTGGTAGTCGGTGCAATATTCTTACTTCTTCCTTCCAAAGGAAGTTCAGAATTCAGATGAGCGGGGCAGCTATAATTTGTTTTTGGAAAAGAAAAATTTGAAAACTGTATTTTTGGAAAAAATGTCAAAAATATTTTGGGTTGCCACTTTGGTCTAAAATTCTTGGGAGTTTTTCCCAAAGTCTGAAATAAATATGAAAAAATTTACAAAATAAATATGAATATTACATAAATGCGAAAAATGTCACAAATTATTTTTAAAATAAGTACCTATGCACGATAATATACATAAAATAAAAAAATTCAGCGCAAGATGGCGCATAGATTCGCCTTGGGTGAATTTGCAAATAATTTCATTTGGTTTGGGGCTCCAGTCATAACTGTTTGCACCATATTGGAAAGTGGCATATTTTCCTCACATGGCGGGTCCTGATTGGCTCGCACTATTCGTGGCAAGACCCTAGTGGTCTCGTAACAAAAATGTTTCAACCTGCTGATTGAAACAGTTTGGCGATTTATTAGGTTGTGCTAATGTACGATGGTGACAACATTTTCTGCTTCTCGCAAAATGTCCATAACTATGAACAGACCGGACCATGGTAGTCCTAACTTTCTGCTTGTCCACTTTTAGCAGAACCCAGTCCTTAACCTTGAACCCCCGTTCTTTGGACTTTTTATCGAAGTATTTCTTGGATTTTTCGGCAGCACTCTGGATATTTTTAGCTATATCCTCATAGAGGATGTCTAAGTGATTTGTCAACACAAATTTGTATGCGTCTGCATTGCTGTTCGGCATTACAATGTCGCATGCTTTCGACAAGTTTAACTTCAAGGTTGCCTCGTGACCTGTAAGCAGTGAAAATGGGGATTGCCCTGTTGCTGCATGTGGTGTGACATTATGGGCAAGCACCACGGCTCTCAAATATCTTGGCCAATTGTCTTTTCCCTCAATGGCCACTTTTCTGAGCTGCTTGATGAGTATCTGATTAAATTTCTCCACCATTCCATTTCCTTGAGGGTGGTAAGCTGTCGTATAAATTTTTTGACACTCTAATAACTTGCAGATTTCTTACATCAGATCTGAGGTAGAACAACCTCGTCTGTCACTGAGTAATCTCTGTGAAGTCCCGTGTCTAAATACAATTGCTTGTAGAAAAGTATCTACAATGGTGCTAGCTGACTGATCTGGGATCAGTTCAGCTTCAACCCACTTTGTAAAATAGTCCTGGAAGACTATGACATACAGTATCTACTCACTAAGTGGAGAAATACCCACAATATCTACTGATACAATATCAAAGGGACCTTCTGGAATAATAGGGATCAGTCGTGGAATTTCAGCATTTCTATGATTAGCCATTTGACATACTGGACAAAACTTTATACAGTGCCTGACATCCTTCTCAATTCCAGGCCACCAGAACCATTTCTTAATCACAGCAAGGGTCCTTTTGAACCCCTGATGAGTCATCATTATGACACAGTGGTACTGGTGCAAAGTATTGTCCCTTAGGCAGGATGGGACGACCACTTGATCATCAGATCCCTGTCTGGCTTCGCAGTATAGCACTTCATTCTGGATATAAAATCCACTATGATACTTGGTTGTCCCATTTGGACTCAATCTATCAAAGTAAGGTTTTAATACCTTATTCTTTCTCTGCGAGAGGGCCATGACATCATCTCTAATGAGCCCTTTTGGCAACTATGTTTCCTTAGGGTCTGCCAAAGTAAATTCCGGTTCTTTTTGAGGGTATAACCAGGTAAATCTTTTTTTCCTTAGCTTTTTCCTGGTTTCCCCTATTTGCTACTTCTTGGCCCTAATTGCAATCAGGCTGAACCTGAGCCTAATTATCTTTTTCCGCTTTGTTCCCCATGCTCCTCCTAGTTACAGCATTTCCCAAGTTTGCAGGCGAGATTGATTCTGGATCACCCTCAGAATCTTCTGGATAAATTTGGGCGAATCTCAGATTTGTGTCAATCCCCTGATTTTTCTTACCTTTTGGCTCTGGATATAATGGAGTACCATCTTCAGGATTAAAATCTGTGAGAACTCTGAATCTCTTCACCAAATTTAGATGCTTTTTCTCAATTAGCTGTGCTTCTAGATTGTTCAGATTCGACTCTCCTTTATCCTCTGAGAACATGTGTTCTCATTTTGGCGGTATCCTTTCCGCTTGATCATCTGGTTCATCCATCCTAGACAAAAAGTCTGCCATAGCATTCTGTTTTCCAGGCACACACTCTAGTTTGTAGCTGAACTGAGAGATGAATGAATACCATCTCTTCAACTTACCATTGGTCATCGCGTTGACCTTCATAGAAAGTAAAGGCTTGTGATCATTTCTTATGATCACTCTATGACCTACTAGGTAGTGCTTGTATAACTTTGAGCCATACACTATTGCCAAGCACTCCCTTTCTGTGGCTGACCACTTCTTCTTGTCTGCTTTGAAAATTCTGCTGTTGTAAGCAATTAACCAGTGGCAGGACTTGGTCTCCTGGTAGAGAACTGCTCCTAGTGCCGTTCCGCTGGCATCTGTCTGAAGGACAAAGTCTGCAGACCCGTCCAAAACCAGATACCTGAGAAAAGGCACTGACAATAGTGCTTCTTTTAGGCTCCCAAAAGCCTGATGGTGAACCTCGGTAATTTCCCAAACACAGTTCTTCCCGGTTAATTTTTACAATGGTTCAGCATGTTTAGCTAACCCTAGTATAAACTTTTTACACTATTGGAGCATTCCTAGAAACCTCTGTAACTTTCCTTCAAACTCTGGGAAGGGGAAATCATTAATAGCTTTGACCTTTTTCGGATCTGTGGAAACTCCATCCGAATTCAAGATATGTCCTAAAAAATGAACTCTCTCTGGGAGAAATTCACACTTCTCCGGCTTCAAGGTCAAATGAGCATTCCTTAGAGCTTGCAGGACTAGCTCTAAGTTTACCAAATGTTCCTCAAATGTATTTCAGAACACTATAATATCGTCTATATATACTAGATAGATCTTCCATACATATGGATGCAAAACTCTTTCCATCATGCGCTGGAACTCTGCTGGCGCATGTTTTAACCTGAAAGGCATAACTTTAAATTGGTAAAGCTCTTCCTAGCATATGAAAGCTGTTTTCTCCTTGCTTTCTTCATCCATTGGCACTTGCCAATATCCTGACTTGAGATCTAAGGTGGTATAAAACTTTCCTTTACCTAAACAGTCTAGATAGTCATCCCTTCTTGGAATAGGATACTTATCATCCTTGGTAACATCATTTATATCCCTAAAGTCCACTACAGGTCGCTTGGTACCATTCTTTTTACCTACTAGAAATTACGGAGCTGCCCAAGGTCACTTTGATGGCTCTATTACTCCCTTTTTGAGCATATCTTAGACATGCTCACGAACATGTGGCCATAAAATAATGGCTGTCCTGTATTACCTTTTTGACACAGGTGCTGCATCTCCTGTATTTATTTTACAGGTCAAGTAAGGTGTAGTAGTTGGAGGATCATTGGACAAGCTGAACACGTCTCTATATTTTGCGAGACATCGTAGAGCTTGTTCCAATTGCTCTGATAGTATGTCGGATTTAGCCCGCATACTGTACAAAGCTTCCTTGAACTCTTTCTCATCCAATTGAGTCAAATCAGGTCGAGCTTGGACTGCACAGGTTTGCAGCTTCTCCAAATCCTCAACTATCTTCCCCTTTAGTTGATCTTGGTTATCAGCATCACACAACACTGAATTAGTATGGCCAATTATTTGATTACATTTCAAATGGCATCCTGATTCTGTGTTGTTGGATACCATAACTGCAAAATCATCTTTGGTACCATCTACTATGGTGTTATCAATGTGGAACCTTTTTTCAGTTTCTTCAGATTCTATTATGATTCCATTCTGGCAATTTTCACCTACCTTATCCGAAAGTTTTGCTTTCAAAAGTATATCTGTACCACTAGGTAAGTAGATGGGATTCACACTCACCACTGGCAGCGAAACCTTTAGTGGACAAATCTTTGGCTGACACTGGTCAGTGGCGCTCATCATGGATTCTGTGGCACTTGTGGTCATGACCTCTCCACAATTTGTTTGGGGCTGGTCCGGTGTCACATATATCCGCTGCTGACAGTTGTTGAGCATCATCCTCCTGTCCCTTAAATCTATTATGGCTCCTACCTGAGGATGAGCCAGAAAATCTGTTCCCACTATAATGTTTTCACCTGCTTCAGGAATTACGATTGCTTTTACGGGGAACTATCCACACAATGTATCCATCCTAAATTGGATATACCCATGGGCTTGGACTGTCTCACCAATGGCTACAGTAAAGTTTAATATCCTCGGATATTCAGTGTAATCTGGGCCCAAAGTTTCTTTCAGAAACTTAGCAGACATAACAGTACACTGAGCTCCTGTGTCAATTAGAGCCAATGTTTTATGACCTCCTATAACAACCTCAATGTGGAATGGGGCAGTCCTGGGGTACGTATCCAGCAAATGCTGTTCCTGAGTGCTAGCTGGTGTGCCTCTTGTTATGTTTATGTCTCTGCTGAAGTCCGAGAATGTCAGCAATATAACTCAAGTCCTATTGGCTTGTACTCAATCAACTACTGTAGGTCACTCAACAATGTTTTGCCACTGGCATTGCATTACCAGTATCAATTTTGCACATAAGATACGGTGTTGTAGTTAAGGGATCATTGGGTAAGCTGAAAACATCCCTGTACTCAGACATTTTTGCCACAGCTTTTTCCTTTAATTCCTCATCGATATCAGCCTTGGAGATCATTTTATATACTGCTTCCCTAAATGCCAATGCATCATGCAAGGACATTCTGGGAGTGGCATTAAAATTATCTTCAACACTAAATATCCCACAACTCGTACTTTGTAGGTCTGATACTCCGGAATTTTCTTGTAATATTGAGTCATAGTAGCCCACAACCTGATTAGGTTGCAATTGGCATCCGGAACCCGTATTATTCAAAATCATCAGAACAAAGTCTTCCCGTTTACCATCAACCAGTGTGCTATCAACTCTGAATTTCTTTTCTTCTTTATTTCCCTCTATGACCAAACAATTCAGATCTGTTTTAGATGATCCTTCCCATAATCTTGCCTTAATAAGCACATCAGTTCCCTGTGGTATGTATACTTTCGTACATGATGCTACAGGAACCACTATACCTAATTGGTAAATCCTGGGGTATTGATCCTCTGCAGGACTTCAATGTACTATAGGTGCTTCCCCTATACAATCAATAGCTTGTATATGACTCGCCTGATCTTTAGGTACAACACTTATAGCTTTCTCAACTCGATTAAGCTTCATGATACCTTTACCAAAATCTATCATTGCTCCAACATCCAGATGTGCTAAAAAATCCATTCCAATTATGAGATTTTCCTCCACATTTGGAATGATTATGGCCTTCACCAAGAAAACTCCAAATTCACAATGCATTTTGATCTGTATGTAACCATGTGCATGTACTACTGCATCATCAGCAACAGTGACTCTTAGTATCTATCTTAGTATCTTAGATATCCGGTATATTCTTCATCAAAAGCTTCCTTAAGAAACCATGAAGACATCACTAAACACTGAGCACCAGTATCCACTAAAGCCTTGGTGTTAGTATTACATAGGGTCACATTTATGTGAAATGGGAGAGTTTGGGGAAATTCAGAAAATCTTAATCGTTCCTCCTGATTAGGAATTATCCCATGCTTGAATGCTTTTGTAACCTTTGAGTGATCTTCTTTCATCATGGCACACTTCAACACTCCAGGCCATTTCATCTGACTAACACCTTGACCCGTAGTCGCAATGCTATTAACACTTCCAGCAGATCCCAACTCTGTCTGACTCGACGTGGATGGTTGACTACTGGAAATGGCTTGCACACTTGGGCTAGGGTTACTGATTTGAACCTGACCTTAAGGGGGAGCTGTAATCATCAGATGTTGGCTAGGGGCTGGCAGTTGTGGTGCCATATAGAGTTGCTCATTCTGCAATCTATTCTGGTAATCAATGAACTGTTGATAAGTATCATAATCCATAGTATCAATATAATAACCTAGGGCATGAGCTCCTCTACTGCTCCCGCCAACATATCCTCCTCTAAAGCCTCCAAACTGTTGCCTGAAACCTCTGTTTCCACCATATCGATTATCCCAATTATGTCCTTGTGCCTGTCATGAGAATTATTTCTATGGTATTGAAAATATGGTTTCCTGAACTCGTTTCCACCAGGTTTTTGGGGTTTGCCCTTATTAACTTTGGCAGAAATTTCATTCAATTTAGCATCAGTCTTTTGGCTTATTTCCTGATAACGTTGAGCCAACTTCACAATCTCCTGTGACAACTTTGCTAGAACAGAATCACTACTAGGTTCCTCAGGCTCTTTTCCCTTTTGGGGAGTAGTAGCCATTTGAGTCCCCTGTGAGTTATTCTCCTCTACAGAAGTATCGGAATTCTTCTTTTCTGACACTAGGATCCGGGCTTGCTTCTCTCTCCTTGCTTGCTGTCACATAGCTTTATTTTGAAACTGCCTTTGTGGGGCATTGCCAAATTTATTTCTACCCACATAAGCCACTTCAGCTTGCCCTTCCCCATCATCACTTCATTCATCACAATTGGAGATTCGGCAGTTCCTCTCTTTTTATAAGCAGCTGTATTCTGCTTATCAATCTTGTGCACATCCTCTGCTAGATCATGTCATGTTTCATACTTTTCTCTTTGATCCAGCAACTCCATCTGATACTCTTCAGATGCCTTATACAAAAAGGTATCTATTATGAAGCGATCTCTGAACTCTTCAGTCTTATTATGATACAATCTGTCTACTAGCACACTAATTCTCTTGAGGAATTTCACTGGAGGTTCATCAAATTCCTGCTTTCTGTTCATCAGCTCCCTTGTTTGCATACCGACATTTGAATCTGGAGTTTGCACTTTGAGTAACTTCCTTCGGGCTTTTTCGTAACTCTTGAACCTTTTGGCAGTAGCTTTGGGTACACCCTTAGAAAGTGCGAGTAAGGCAGCCAGCTTCATTTTATCAGTAGTCTCTGATGTAAACTCTGCCTCTTAATCATTTAGGAAGCTGATAACCTGTGTCTCAGTCATGTCATCGAGGAGTAGCTTTGGCTTTACAGCCTTCACTATATCTGACACAGTAGGCTCCAATCCATCCACTGAGGAGTCATCAGAATCTGATGAATTTCCTGGTGTGGACTTTTTGGATCCTTTGTGCTTTGATGTAGTATGTTTGCTTTCCTTATGACTACCTGCTGCTTCCTCATCAGCCTCTTGGAAAAATTGAGCAACTATATCACTTGCTTGTTCTTGACCAGCAAGCGGTTCAGTTACCCATTTTTCCCTAGAAGCCTTTGATTTCACAATAGGTTTGACTGTGAATTTTTGCTGTGACTCATCTGCTTCCATCTGCTGTAACCTTTGGTCATTGGCAATACAGGTTGCAGACATCATTGGCAAAGTTCTACACATATCCTGAGTTTGAAATGGTCTCCTGTTCTTTCTGATCCAGGACGAATCTTTCTAATAGTCCTTGGACTCCACTCATCGAATTGGCCATTTCATCAATTTTGACGTTTAGTCCTCAAATTTCATCATCCTTTTGACTCATTTCAAATCGTAAATCGACCAATGAATTGTGACAATAATCATCCGGAATATTATCCAAATTATCATTGACATATTCCCGATGATAGGTATCAAATTGTTGTTGAGGTCATCCAAAACGTTCCTCTTTAAATTGATCAAATGGATGAATATGATCCTCGGCCAATTTCGGCCTTCTATCGATAGGCGCCAATATGTGAGCATCTCTATCATCGGCAGTCAATAGTTCTTTTGCCGTGGCCATATTTTTGGTATTATTACTGGCCATTATAGGCGCTACAGAATTGGGGGCGCTTACTGGGTCCAATTTTACCTCAGCTCGCTGGCTTATGTCACTTGAGTCCGAGCCTTTCGGCTTGCTCGTAGTATTAGATACCATGGGCAGTGGGAAAGATTTATCTGCCTCATCATGCCTTACACCAGGTGGAGTCCCTAGTAAGGTCATACCAGAGGCTAAATCCTCAGCATTTTTGGACATTTTGAGTCCTAAGTCTTTGTAAAAACCTTTAGGTTTTGTGACACCTCCAGTGACTCTGTGCTCTTCTGTATTGCAAGTGTCAGAAGCTATCACTTGTTATGTTTACTTCTCTGCTTAGGTCAAAGACGTCACCAATATAACTCAAGTCCTATTGGCTTGTATTCAATCGACTACTGTAGGTCACTCAAAGGAGCTTCCTATTAGTAATCAACTAAACACAGTGCAACAGTCCTTAAGCAGAAATAAACACAACCTTCAGTCACTAATAAGTAACCGGAAACTCTAACTCTTGCAATCAAAGGGCACTCAGGGTCTCCCCAGATGCCTCCTAAAGGTTCACACAACTACATAGGACTCACTTCAGTAATATCCAAAAGGACTGGGGCTTCACCTTGGCTTGGCTCCTCGCCCAGGACACACCAAAATTATGAGAATGAATATAATAATCCACATTTCTCCTTTTTGGTCAAATCATAACTTTGTCTATTCACCAATTTTGCATAGATGTGGGATTGCTACTGCCGTAAGCACATCCCCAACACTCTCTTTACTACCTGTACCGATGGTATTACATTTTGTGGGGCAATTGCATTCCTTTGAACAATGCTTCCTAATACCACATTAATGCAATTCACTCTCTGATCTATTTTGCCCAAAGGATTCATTTGTGATTGCCTTGCAACCATTACACTAGAATAATCCTTCTGGGGCTGCTGATTTGTGAATTGACCCTGTTGAAGAGTATGAGTCAGTCCCGTAATAGCCTGGTGTGGCTGAGGTTGCTGTAATGCAGCTTGCTGCTGGTATTGCTGCATCTGTTGGAACTGCTTCTGCAGTTCTTTTTGTCTCTTGAATTCCAGGAATTCATTATACTCAGAATTCTGTTGATAACTCTCATGGCTATCCTGATAGCCTGAATAGCTGATAATGTACACACCTCTGCCTCTGCTTCTAAAATTGGCATTTGGGTAACCTCCTCTACCTCTATAGTTACCTCTAGCAAAACTGTTGAAGCCTCCCCTGTTGAAGTTAGGGAAGCTGGCTTTGCCTCTGCTCCTGCACTCCAACAACACTCTCAATGTCCTGCAGTCTGCAGTGTTATGTGTTATGTTCTTGTGGAACTCACACCATGGCTTTGTCGGATCTCAGGAAACTTGACCTCCCTGGTTGGTGCCAGGTATGGCCACATCCGACCGATTTTCCATTTGCCTATTGTCAACCTTTTGCTGAAGCTGGTCGAACATTTCGACCAGTTGTACCTTCTCTTTAGAAATTTTTAATAGAAGAGATTCTTTCTTACCTTTTTCGATCTGAGCCCTAGGGGCTTCCTGAACTAGAATCTCCTCTATTTCAGGAGAATCACCCCTTGACCTCTGGGTCTGGGCTTGTACCTGATTACCTAGGGTTTGATAGGGTTGCCAAAACCTTTGTCTCTAGCCCTGTTGAAATCGTTCTGACTGATTTCTAGCAACTACAGCAACTTCAGGATCATGCCCACTTGGCATACCTACTTCATTAATGACAATAGGATCCTACTGTGTACCCTTTGGCCCATATCTTTGGAAGGCGTTCCTATATCTTCGTTCAATGTCATGAACTTCAACTGCTAGATCATACCAAGTTCCAAAGGTATGCTAGGTGTTTTTCAGTTCAGACTGAAAGGTGGGATCACTTTTGTATACAGAAGTGTCAATAATCAGCCTCTGTTTTGACTGATAGTCTAAATCATCTTTGACTAGTTCCACTAGAATACTAACCCTTTTTAAAAACTCCACAGCCTGTTCATTAGGTCTTTGTTGGATCTGGAACAACTCCCTGGTTAACATTTCTAAGTTACACTCAGGTGCAAAGACATTTATAATGGCTCTCCTGGCCTCCCTATAAGTCATGTTGTCCCCTGCAACAGCCTTTGGTCTACATCTAGAAAGCCTCAGCAGTGCTTCATATTTAGCTGATTTGGGTGTATCCCTACAGAATTCCCCTTCAAGTGCTGTTAAAAAGCTAAGCACTTGCTGATTTACCATACCCTCATCTAAAAGTTTGGGTAACACACATTTAACAATATTCTTAACAACAATCTCTTGTGCCAAAGTATTGGTTGGCATTCTCTCGGATCATAAGCTGCTGTTAACACTGGATCAATATCAGAGTTGAGAGATTGAAGCATAACTCGATGTGGATCTCATTGAGGTGGTACACCTCCTTGATTTAATGGTACATTGTCTCTGTCAAATCTACAATCCCTGTATGGAAAACATGCCAGTTGATCTGGTCTAAGGGTATTTGGATCAACTATGTTTCCTCTACCATCATAGACCATTCTTGTTAAAGCTGGATGCTGCCAAGCTATCTGATTTAAATTCCTGAGGTCTGCTGATTGCTCAGCTCCCTCGAACCAGAGATCTCTAGCTGGACCTCTTCAACTTTTGGGCTCAAAGTTGAGTCTTTGACCTTCATCGATTTCTGGCCTATTACTAGGCCCTGCGCCTGCATATGTTACAGCAAAGAGACGGTTGTCTCATTCTGCACCCCTATTAGATGGTCAAACCTGTCTATCGGGCTCCTGTCGGCTTCCCTTTTATTTTCCTCAGTGGTGGCATTCGCCATGATGTCGAATAATGCTTCGATGGACCCTTTCAATTCGCAAAGCTGCGTTGCCAACTCTTGATTGGACATTTTGAGAGCTCTTTCCTGTGGGCAGAATCGCTCTTGATCCTGCAGAATCCTCTGTAATTGTCGATCGATTTTGGGATCCCTCTCATCCAAATTCAGTCAAAATTTGGGCGTAATAACATCCTTTTTCGGTCCTGCTAATTCGACCTTTGGCTGTGACCTTTTCAAAGTTTGTGGCCACGGTATATTGGCATCTGGGTTTGGATTCGCGGGGCCTGCCTCTTGCTGATCAATAGCAATCGCTGGTGGGTGTTCAATTGGTACACCTGCGTCTTGGGGGGTAAAATGCATTGCATTCTGTTGCAATGGTTGAAATCTAACGGGAGTTTGATCTGGGATCACTAGGCCCAGGGCAGCATGCCCTTGCTGCCCTCCTTCTCCCAAATTTACAAGATTCCCAGCACTCATCCCTCTGGGTGGTGATCTATCCAAAGTATTACCTCTCGGTATCCTTTCGTTACGCGTTTTAAATCCTGCTAACTTTCTGTAGAAACCTGGAGGATTTTCCTCTCTAATAGTCTGACCATGAAGTTCCATAGTGAGGAGTTAAAAGCCACCACTTGTTGTGCAGGTCTTTTCTTAGGAGTTTAAGAAAGGATGGAAGCTCCTGGTCTGAACTGACCTGTTAGAGCTAATTCCTTGGCTGAGCCTCTGAGATTGTGCGACAGTCCAGTTCCCCAGACCCACAACAACAAAGATTAACTTACTTTAAATATGGGGCCTCACCAGAGAGCTCCACAGTCTCTTAGATGAGACAAGGAATTCCCTCAGGAATAAACTTACTTGTCTGGATCCCCTAGCGGGTCTTCCAGAGCTTGCTGTCAGCAAGCTGGTGTCTGGGCCTCTGGCCCTTCGCTCCTGTCGGTCGAATATATCTAAATGATAAACAAATATGTAAGGCAATAAACACTGACAAATAATACAAGAATGTGGAATGACCACTAAGAATATTATGTAAATATAAAACGATGTTGCTGGGAATAGTTTAATGGAGGCCAGCAAAATATCTTTCAAAAATATAATAAAAACCTATTATAGTGAAGGAAGGATTTCACTATCACTTTTTCGTCTTTCTTTGGCACTCCATTTCTATGAAAATGTTTGTGCCGCTGATTGTCCATTTCTTCGATTTGCATGGCAATTTCCCGACGCGGCTTGCCATCAACAGGGTGCCCAACACAGAACTCCCAATTGAAACTGCCATCTTCAACATCACCAACGGCAAATGCCCACTCTTATTTGTCAACAATATGCCGAACAGCATGAAGCTCCGCCCAAATCAATTATTCGCAGTTGAAAAACAGGCACTCAGCTTTACTGAAACCTACGAGGAATGTCAAGTAGCAACAGCAGCTGCAGACTGCAATTTAATGGACCATGAACCGGCTGCCCTCAATATGTCACTACCTTGCCAAGATGATCAACAAAAATTGGTAAGTCGCTACCTTGCCAAGATGGTCAACAAAAAATGTACTGTCATTATCTATATAGTCAAAAGGTTGTCCTTCGTACTGATCACAAGCCGCTCAAATGGCTCAAAGATGATAAATACCGTAACTCGCGCCTCCAACGTTTCTCTATAAATCTTCAAGATTACAATAACAAGGTTGAATACGTTAAAGGCAAAGACAACGCCTGCACCGAATTTTTGTCCAGAAAAGATGACCGATAGAAAACGCCAATGCCTTGCACTGAAGACGTAACCGCCAAAATTTTTCGTAGAAAATTTCGTCCTGCTGGTGCATTATCGGACACGGACTTAACAGCACTGTATACACTCCCAGCAGTGGCTTCGTCACCTACAGAAATTGATGCCGACGTGAACGCCGTCACCCGTGCAATGACCAAAAAGACCATCAGTCAGCCCACACTCCCTGCTCACATGCCATGAGGAAGTCATATGAGCACAAGCAGCCGACCCAGCCATCACAACAATTGTCGCTTCTCTCCAAATCAGCAAAGCTGCAAAGTGCCCACCGATCTTCTTCACAGAAGACAGACTTTTGTATCGACAAATCAAAGATATCAAGCAATTGGTCGTCTCGGCATCCATGGTTGATCAAATGCTTCATCAATTCCATGGCACCAAAATTTTGAACCATCAAGGATCTAATCTTACATTAGCAGCCATCAAAACCCATTTTTGGTGGCCCGGCATGGAGGAAAACGTCCGCAACCTGATCAAGTCATGCAAGATTTGCCAATTGACGATGCTTCACACATCATGACCTCCGCCATTTTAACGTATCCTGCCCATGCACGCGTTCGAGATCCTCGCCACCAATATTGTCAATATATTGCCGGTAGGTGAAAAACGTCCTTACATCATTGTTTTTCAGGATTATTTCACGAAATGGGTTTCTGTGCATCCCATCCCTGATCAAAAATCCTCAATGATAGTCGGATGTTTCGTAAACAACGTTGTCCGTACGCATGGTAGCCCGCTTGTCCTTCTTTCCGATCAAGGTGGATGTTTCACCTCAAAGTTAATGCAGGACATTTGGGACCCTCTCAAGATCTGAAAAGTCAAAACAACAGCTTACCACTCCCAGTGCAATGGTATGGTTGAGTGCTTCAACCAAACATTAATCGTGCAACTAAAGGAGTACACAGCCCACAATCCGGATAACTGGGAATGCTATCTGCCGTACGCCGTGTTTGCCTATAATGCCATGCTGCATACTGCCGCCTCCCATTCGCCCTTCTGCCTATTATGGGGCTACGAGCCGTGCATAACTTTTGATTACAATTGCGCCTGCCGACTCACGTTGCTGCTCAATTACGATGCATATCAGCATATCCTTACGTAGGCACAACTTGAAATGCATGAAAAAATCAAGACCAACCTTGAAAAAGCTGCTGCAGTCAGTAAAGAATATTTCAATCAAAAAGCCCGAACAGGCGAACTTGCCATCAATGACCTTGTCCCCTTGACCAATACACGAAAAGCGAACAAAATTCAACCCAACTTTATTGGTCCTTTTATGAACACTGACGCGTCCCACGTAGCCCAAAACATCATCACCATTGATTCACTCGACACGCCCAGCCAACCACAAACTGTTTCCACACTATGTTTGAAACCATTCATACCCTGCCCCGCCAAAGAAATCTTTGAACTGGAAGGGGGTGGACAGTGGCTTATTCTTTACTTATTTTATTTCTATTTCTCACTTCCACCCAAAACAGTCACATCTTCCAGCCACTTTCAAATATTTCTTCAACATGACAACACCATCCACTTCATCCGCCTTCACAGCTGATGAGCCCTCCCCCCCATAGCGCAAATCCATAAACGTCAATGAATGATTTGTACAATGGGGCGAACAGCAGCTACATCAGAACAATCTCAGCTTCTGCTGCAACAAGAACAACGTCAAACGACTCATCCGCACCGTCGATTTGGAGTGTTGGTATGTCTCTTTGTATGCCAGACCTCTAAACATCTTTCAGCCGCCAATCTTTCTTTCACCCAGAAAATTGGAGGAGGCCCTCACCACCCAGTCTACGCCAAATTTCTGTGGCTATACCTTGGTCAGCTTTGACACCAAGTCCATCATGGCGGCAGATATGAAAAATTTTTAATTTGTGTGCCAATGCCAGCCGATTCTATGGCATCCAGCTATCTGCAATACATTCAACTCCCGTTTCCGAACGGCATGATGTAGGTCTTCGAAACTTTCACTGCCACTCTGAAAGACTGGACGGAAAAGGGTACCTTGAAAGCTACCGTTTAGGCCATGTGGGCCCTGGATGTTTCGAAACTCACCTTAAAGTTCCCAGCTGCCCTGCGATTTTTCAACAATCCTGCAACATCCTTCCTGCAATTGGAGATCCTCCCATACGCGTCCCTTGACGCCTCTTACCTGATATTATTGTTTCTTGCCTTCAGCCGTTACGACTTCCTTTGAGAGGTGTACAACACTCCCGTGTTATTTCTACATGACTAATTGGACGCCGCCAAAATTGACCATCTGGCCGTGATGTAAATTGCTGCTTTTCACAATGTTGCGCTAACAGATGTTCTACCCGCCCATGCTGTTGACAAAATTTATCCACCTATCTCACAAATCACCTTGCCAGTGATTATGCAAGACAAAGTTCTTTCCCTGTACCAATTTTTTATATTCGATTGCATTTCGTCCGACCACCGTGGGTCTTTTTGTCTAGGAACGGTGCCTAACAGTTTTCGCAACGTCAAACCATTGATGCTTACAACTCACCCCAAACTTCTCAGTAGTATAGAGACCCCCCCCTCAAGCGCAAAAAGCTCCCCGGCCCATGCAAAAGATAGGCGTTGGACTTAGAAAAAAAAATCACAACCTCCCCGACACACAAAACATAGCCGATCTTCCGCCGACTACTATGACGTCATTTTTCCGGCTGGAAAAAAGCATGATGTCACACCTGAGCTAGAAAGAAAAAAGTTGCCGAAACTTGGCCCACCCACATCTCCGTCAAAACTCGAAATAATGTAACATATATGGTACTTTTCGGAATCAGCTCAATGAGATCTATCGATTGGTACCCAACATGACCCATTTAGGACGAAAGCCTAAATTTAGTGCAGGACTCTACTGTTTGTGCTCTTATTTATTACACACCACCGCCGCCTGCTGCTGCCGCCCGCCGCCGCGCCTGTTGGGGGGAGGGAAGTTCGCCTAGCTAATAAAGCTGAAGCTGCCGCTTCAAGCTTTATATAGCTAGCCTAAATGGAATAAACAATCGATGTGAGCAATAAATCATGTGATATATCAACAGAAATTGTGTACTCATTTGCACTGATCACAGGATCAGTCCCAGCGCCAGCCGCGGGGAGGCTAGTACACATGTGACGCCAAGTATACCCCTTTTATAGGATATACCCGCCATACATAGTATGACTCGCAGTGCCCAACTCTAGGCCGTCATTGGCTCCTCACCAGGCACCTAGTGCCATTGCACTGCTGGCTTCTACCTGACCCTAGGCCGTCATTGGCTCCTCACCATGCACCTAGTACCCTGTAGAAGCACTACTCCTGCTTAGCAAAAGCAAGACGAACACAAACACATAAACACACACAAACACATAAAAATGATAAATAAATATGTAAAAAAATAATGACTCCTACATTGTAGGGGCAAAAAAATGATATAGCAAAATATATGTGAATAAAAAATGGGAATAATAAAAAAAAGAATAAATATATTCATAAGTCCAATGGCACAGTTGTTATGCCATCATCCAACACCTTCCTTTTTATGTAAAGGAAAGGGAGACCCTGCTTCTGTTGCATGTATGTCCATATTTTACTGTCTCCCTGCAACCTGAACCCAATATTTTCACCATTCCAGGGTTCCTTGGTCTCCAGAACTGAAGCATATTTGTCGAATGTGAGATCATTAATTTTTTTCATTAGACCCTTACAACTTGTCTTTTTCTCTTCCTCCCCTATCCCAATGTACGTTTTGGCGGACAAACAGCACATGGCTGTTCCACGCCATTCCACTTTTAGTAATCCTGGGGTTCGTTTTTGTTCGGGACTTACCACAAACCAATTTGGGTAGATTTGGCTCAAAAATTCTTCTTTCAGTTCTGGTTTTACAATATCCAAAAGACTTTCAGCAGATATTGCTAGGTAAATGCTGTCTGTGTCAGTTTCCATACACTGATAATCACTTGTATCAAAGTACTTTTGTAGTACATCATAAAAAAACTGCAGCATTCGTATTTTGGCCCAATTGTAAACAGAAAGGCCAACCACAATAGGTAAATCTAAAATAATTTCCTTTTTCTTCATATGGACCTCATAACAATTTTCTGTTATACATTTGATCTTTTTCATGTAGGGACTCAAGCCCAGTTGGGCAGCCTTCTCATAATCAGTGTAAAATACATCAACATGGCTTTCTTTATTGGTCAATGTTTTTCCATATCCAGTATTACCAAGTAATTTGAATGTATCAGCCAGCATTCCTAGGTCAGGGTTGGTGTCTCCTTCCTGCCTATGCCTGGTAACTTTATCGCGAAATCCTTCAAAGGGGGTTGTTTTGTCAAATTGAATAACCTCGTAAATTTTTTCAAGTATCATGCCGTGTGTTACCAAAAATTGGACCATGGGTGTGGATAGCACGATTTCCTTACCAAAGTAGCTGCTTATAAGGTTTTTCCGGGGCTGTCTTAGCTGATTGGTCTTTTCTGCATAGTCTTTCATGAGGTGACCTGCATCATCTCTACCCACCTCTGCATGTTTTATAATTGGAGGGAAATCAGCATATTGTTCCTTCAAATGGTCTGGGGTTGAAATATCAACTTTTACAAAACCAAAAACAGAACCATCTAAAATTGATTTTTCTACTTGCTGTATACCAACATATTTTTGAAATTGAAATTTCCGAAAAAAATTTGGACTCATTTGAACTCTTTCTTTCATGTAAACATGCCGTTGATCCTCCCATTGACATTCCCACACAGTTATCAAGTTATAGCCCAGTGATTTAATATAGGCTTCTTTTTCCAATCTTTTAGCATGTTCATGATTGGTGTCTTTTTGTTTGTTAACCTGGCTGAAAGGACAGTTGTGGCAATGCCAATAGCACCCATAAAATTCAAAGACTGTGTTAGTTTCCTGACAATACCCATCCACGGGTAAGTGCCGTGGGCCTATGCATTTTTCCTTGCCGTTTCCAAGGTGTTGAATGAAATGACCACTCTTCCAACTTTCTTGTTCTAACCACTCAATTGAAACCTTCTTACTACTAGTAACCTTTCTGAAGTTGTTTCCTTGAAGCACCCAGTGGTCAAAGAATCCTGTTGGGGTAGGCATTGATTGTGCCCAGAGGTAGAGAGCATTAAAATCTAAACCAATGATTGATTTTACCAATTTCTGAGGATTATTTCTAATGAATGTTGTGTCTTTGATTGCTAATCGGGTCATTACCATTGCCAGACCACCTCTCATGCTGGACTTTAAAGAATAATAAAGTTCCTTCGAATTTTCGGAAAATAGTGCAAACTGGGTATCAGGAATACTTTTAAAGAGGTATCTTTCTGTGACCCCTGGCAGAGACATTGCTTCTCTGAAAATATCAATCCCAAATTGGTCCCAATAAAGCTTAGCCATAACTGTGACTGCTTCTAAAAATGGGACTACATCACGAAGATTGTAAAAAATTAAAAAATCTTTCAAGGTTGTCATATGATTTTCTGTCCAGTACATTTGACAGAGCTCGTAATCTCCATTTGAAATGGCCTCTTTCCTTAAGGAGCTGTAAAAAGCATCCTTGGAAGGCAATGATTTTTCATTGAGTTTTTCAAAGGAATCTAAATACTCATAGGGGAACTTGGCTTTTGTTAGAGATGCCCCATAAGCCTTCATGAAACTGTCCAGACTAAAGCCTGGAGCAACATACAGAGAAATGTCCAAAAATTTGAGATTTTCAGTAGAGAGGCATAGATAGGATCCATTTCTTAAGATGGCTTTTGGCCATGGCCCTTCCCCACTGGCTCGAACTTGCTGGACAAGTTTGGGGAAAATATTTCTTTTGATGAGATTAATGTCATACTTTCCTGAGTTAAAGCCCAGGCAAGTGAGTTGGGAACAGTACCTATTGAGACGATTCTTTACAGCAGAGATAGAGTTAAGATGCCCCTTTGACCGCCTGAAATCTATCTTCTGATCAACCAGTTCTTGAACATAAGCTTTGCAACTTTCAGTCATAGCATCTAAATGGTCAAACACCATTTTAAACTGGGTAGATAAAATTTCTTTCTGCCTAATGCTAATCACTGCTAAATGCTCCACCATTTTTTGTACCAAAAGGTCAGGTTCATTCTCAACAAAGCAAATGGGAAGGAAACCAGGAACATTGGTAGCTATGGCACATGAGACTGGTTGATGTTGCGCAAGAAAAGTTAATTTTTCTGAACTTTGTTGTGATTTTTTCACCAGAATTGTTTCAAAGTCATAAACAGCATAAAATGAGCAACAACGCTGTGCCTTATTTACAATAATTTCCAATTCATCCAACTGTTCAAAAATTGATTTTTTTACCATATATACACCACCTGGGAATTTATGAACCGTTTTGCCTTCTTTACAGTGATTTTTTGTGTGATCATTAAGATATTCTCGTTTTTTAAACAAACGACTGCAAAAAAGACAAGAATATCTCTTTGCATATTGATCTAAGTTTATAATGTAACTGTAGTGTGCTCTTCCATTCTCACAGAATGAGACATTCAAATTTAACAGCCTTTCATATTTTGGAATCACATTTCTCCAGCAGACAGCTACTTCTGTATCTGGATTGAAGTGATATACTTGTATATCAACCAAATATAGTTTTTCAATTATTTCCAAGTCAGTGTATGGAACACCAGGAAAGTCATCTACTATTTCCTGGATTTTCTTTTTTTGGCAATATTTTACAAAAAGTTCAAAGACAAGATTTTTGTCTTGAAAATTTCCAGATATTGTTTGGGCTAAACACCGAAATAGGCATAAATTATCTTTGAATTTATGTCTTTGGCTATCCTGGGTCATACCAATGATATTATGTGTTTGATGAACTAATCCCTCTGGCAAACAAAAATTCTTACACCCAGCAACAAAGGTTTTCTGCGGCATGACATAAAATTCAACATTAGTGATAAGGGAAAGTGACCATTTTGTATCTGGACGAGCAAACTTTTCTTCAAAATCAATATTTTTCATTCTTTCACTTAGTTGCTGTACATCCTCCACATTCCTAATCAAGACTGGGTGGTTGAGCAGTGTAAAGTTATTTTGGCATGCATACCAATATTTGATCTCACCTGTTTCTCGATTTTTTAATAAGCATCCAATAGCTGCATCAACCCGAAAACATTCCTTTTCCAGCTTGTAGATGTCTTCAATCATCATTTTTAAATCACCATCTGTGGCACTCCATCTGTAATTATAAGTATGGTCCAATAGATTAGATGTTGATCTATTGGTTCGAATAAGTCGCCAATAAGTTTTGATCTCATCTTGCACTTCTTCTGGATATTCGGCCAAATTGGCTGGTGAGTCAGGATCTTCTGAAACCATATGTCGTCCATTTGAGCCAAGTTTTTCACCATCCATTTCCACTGAAGCTGCTTCTTCTGGCTTGATCAATAGGCAGCTATGACTATGCTTTCGAGCAAATAATTCTCGCTGATTAGTAAAGCTCACTCCACAATATAAGCAGGTTAATTCACCATGCTGTTGCGTCCAATGTTTCTTCAACCCTTTGACTTGGGTAAGTAAGGAGGGGCATTGAGGGCATTTGTATCTCCAGCCCTTATGAACAACACTAACATGTTCATTCAAATATCTCAATTCTTTGAAAATTTTTCCACATTCCATACATTTAAATAATTCACTATTATTCTCCATTATAAAATAACTAAATTAAATGAGACAACTTCGATAAATTCACCTTTCTTTAACTTGATAAAAATCACAAATGAGCTTTCCTCAATTTTTTTACTTTTATACTCTTGTGGGAAGGATTACTGTAGGCTTAGTGGAAGAGCAAAACCTACTGATCTATTCCATCAAATGTCACATCTTTCTCACTTTTTCTGATGATTCATACTGAAATAGACTGGTTTTTTCTGGTTTTTTCTTATCTCACTTTTTGATCTGTCTTTCAGGTCAAATTTAATCAAAATGCACATATAAAAACTTTCTTGCTTACGTCACTTTTCTTTAGACAAGCAGTCACCTTATGAGTCATTTTCTCAACTATCTGTGTATAAAAGTATTTCTTGCTTTTTAGCTAGCCTTGATTCACAACATTGAGCATGTGAATCACTTGAGCTTCTAATACTGTACCTCACTGCTCTTTCAATTTAATCTCTTTGCTACTTTCACTAGTGGAAAAACATGCCAGACTTAACCATCTTTTCATCTACATAAAATGTTTCATGTAGTGGGAAGGTTTTCAATCAATAAAGTTTAGGTAAATAAACAACAACTGGCTCTCTTTGAAAATTGATTGGGTGCTATAAAAGTTGGCTGGCTCTCTAAAATGAAGAAAAAACATGGATGCTAACCACACTATTGAAAATTTTCTAGCTTGCCTGGAAAGGCATAATGGGAAAACAGTTTTTACTGAGATATGGTATTGTGTGGCTCTATTGGCTATACTAACAATACTGACTCTATTGAAATTGTTAAGGAGATATATGGAGAACCTGTTCACCAAAAAACCTAAAACTAGTACAAAAAGTGTCAGATTCAATCTTGCAGATGTATAAATAAAAGTTTGACAGCAGCATGCTTGAAAAAAATGGACAAGCTCCTTGAAAGCATATACTTCAACCCAAGTACAGGGTATTGTAGTGTTCAGAACCTGTTACGACAGGCAAAATCTAGTAATCCAAGGGTCACTCTGCATTCTGTTAAGGAATGGCTACAGAAACAGCCAACATATACTGTACACAAGTATGCTAGGCGCCATTACCCCAGGAATAATGTTCTAGTTACTGATATTGATGAGCAGTGGCAAATGGATCTTGCAGACCTCAGTTCACTCGCCAGGCATAATAATGGATACAAATTCCTTTTAAATTGTATAGATGTCCTGTCAAAATTTGCATGGTCTGTACCCTTGAAAAATAAAAATACATCATCTATTTTGCATGCCTTTCAAACAATTTTGAAATCTGGCAGAAAGCCACAAAAAATACAGACTGATGCTGGTACAGAGTTCACAAATAAAGCCTTCCAGGCCTTATTAAAGAAACTTGGCATTAGTTTTTTCATAACTGCTAGTGAAACTAAGGCTAGCATTGTTGAGCGGTTCAATAGAACTTTAAAGGAAAGAATGTGGCGTCATTTTACTCAAAATAATACATACAAGTACCTAAACATTCTACCCCACGTGCTAAACTCTTACAACTCGACTAGGCATAGGACCATAGGTGTTTCTCCCATTGATGTTACTGATGAGAATAAAGCTGAAATTGTTGAAAAGCTTTTCAGGAAATGTAAGTCTAGTGTACAATTTAAACTGGTCCCTGGTGACAAGGTACGCATAAGCAAAGTCAAAAGGACTTTTGAGAAGGGTTACACTCCTAATTGGAGTGATGAAGTTTTTGTGATTCGTGAGCAAAAAGCTAGATATCCTCCTGTATATAGGGTAGAAGATCAGCTGGGAGAAGTCATACAGGGTGTATTTTATGAGCCAGAATTACAGAAAGTTGATGAGATTACAGATGTCTGCATTATAGAAAAGATTATACGAAAGAGAAAAAGGGCTGGGAAAACTGAATACTTTGTTAAATGGAAGGGTCACCCAGATAAATTCAATAGTTGGGTGACAGATTTGATAAAACTATAGCTACAGTATGAAAACTAAACAATGATTTGCAGGTCTAAAAATTTTTACCTGTGCCTGACATTTCAGTATATAAGCAACTTCAAAATTATTTTAATCATTTGATTAACTAGAATGGAGTCGAAAAAAGTTAAAGCTCCTATTGAACTCTGCGCTCGCAACTTGCCAAGAGCCATGTATCCCTTAATGATCGAACTGTGTTATTTTTGTCAAAAGAATAGCTCTGAACGGGAGTGTTTCCAGTTGTCTCAGGGCAAAACATTCTTTACCATTGAAATGTGCCCAAAATGTCTAGAATACAATAAGGCATTGCAGGAAGCTGGCACCGCTGTACTAAAAAAACAGTTAGCTGATAGACAGGCACTCATCTTGAAGCCTACAGTAAACTAGTGAAATGTGATTTGCAAGTATTCTGTAACATTTTTTATGTATATAAGTTGTAAATCATCCTTAGTCTTCAGTCTTCAAACTTTTCCTTCTACAGTTTAGTCACTTTTTCAAAATGGAAGGTATTTTTTTAAATGTTGCACTGAGTATGGGCACTTTTCTCAAAAGACCTTATACTCAAAAAGATGTGGCCAGATATGCCTCATATTTTTGGGATCGAATAAATGATGGCTACAAGCGTGAATGGAAGATTTTGGCTAAAGTGGCCAATGAGCTGGATCATCGTACGGGTAAGAGAAAACTGACTGGGTTTTGGCATTTTGCCAAGGCACTAGAGGGTTTGATGAAAACTTGTAGTGCTGGACCCCTCCTTTTTGAGATCTGGATGAATCTTACTCCAGAGGCTGTACAAAAATATGATGATGAAGGTATAGATATACCCTATTAATATTGTAATAATTGTGAGTAAATATTGTAATAAAAAATTAAGACAAGAAAAAAATTTAAAAAAAAATCAAAGCACAATTGCTGGTATTTCCAGCATGTTGCATGTTATAAAAGTTGAGAATCTATAGAAGAAAAAAAAACATGGCTATAAAATTTAATCACCCCTTTACATGTATTGTTGCTGGCCCTACAAAAGCGGGTAAAACAACCTTTGTAAAGAATTTAGTACTAAATGTGAAGTACTTGATTGAACCAGTTCCTGAACATATTCACTGGTTCTTTAGTGAGAAGCAGCCAGTCTACAATGACTTGTCTGGCAGAGTCAACTTCTATCAGGGGTTACCTGACATGAACTTGATAAGAGAGCTCAGTCCTGCACCCCAACTTGTTATACTAGATGATCTGATGCAGGAAATGGCAAAAAATAAGCATCTTGACATTCTTTTTACTCGTGGATGTCATCACATGAATGTGTCTGTGATACACATTGTTCAAAATGTTTTCTTTGAGGGTCTAAGAACATCTAGAATAAATGCAGAGTACCTTGTTTTGATGAAAAATCCTGCAGATAGGCTCCAAGTAAAAACTTTGGCAAGACAGTTGTTTCCTGATAAAGTAAAGTACTTTCTTGAGTCTTTTGAAGATGCCACATTTAAACCATACAGTTATATAATTATTGATCTTTCTCAAACAACACCCGATAAACTTAGACTCAGAGCTGATATTTTCTCAAAATTTTCCACGATATATGTGCCAAAAGTATAAAAGTTGTCTATTTTTCAGTTGTATAGTCAAAATGCCTTGTGATCGTCTTAGACATAATATTGATTACATCAGGGTACTAGCTAAGGCTAAACCCAAGCAACGTAAAGCTATTATTAGCACCGCTGATCGTGAACTGATACTTTGTTTGTGTGAATGTATACTCAACTTCCTTGAAGGCAATATAAAAGTTGACAAAAATACCTTGAATAAATTAAGTTCCCACAAGGGACATTTACGAGTATTAGCAGATGAGAAAACAAGTCTCAGCAAAAGACGAGACATTCTAGAACAAAAAGGTGGATTTTTGCCTGTATTGTTGGCACCAATCTTAGGAATAGCTGGACAATTACTAGCTGATGCAATTATAAAAAGATGATGCATACAAATAAAATGATTCTTGTACCGCATGACATTGGTCATAGGGAGGATATAGCAGCTAATGTAATGACTGCTTTGGATAAAGAAATGAATGACATTTTAACTAATAAGTCATTGCCCTCTGACAGAAAGATAATCTTATACAATCAAGTGTTGCACAGATATAGGCAGGCTACGCAGGATCAAACCAGACCTTATGAGTTGACTGTTAGTGAACCTGTTGCAGAACACCCTATTCCTGACCTGGAAGAAATAACACCGAAGCAAAAAAAGCCAGACACTGCTGAAAGCACTGTTGATGTTACCCCGAGAAAAGATGTGCTGTATGAAAAAACTATGAAAATTGTACCAAAAAAGTGGCATAGTCAAGCTAAAATGTTATATGATTATGCTAAAGATAATCCACACATGGAGTGGTCGGATAAAGGAGAAATGATTCTGAAAGGCACCAAAATAAGTGGAACCAACATTGTTGATTTGATTTCTGATGTGGCGAGAGTTGGTCCGAGGCGCCAGCAAGCAATAGGGTCAGAATTGTTTGTAAAGAACCTCTTAAAGGAGAATGTGCCTCGGGATCTTTTTGTAAATAAGTCCAGGTTAAATGTTGGAAGTGAAAGTGATGAAACATTTGCTTCCCCGAGTGGACCCGTAGATGGTAAAAAAATTAAGGCACCCAAAAGCATTACACCAAGGTCTAGATGGTTAGAATTTGGAAAAGTATAAAAGTTGTAATTTGCAGCATTTTGTAAACTTATAAAGATGAGACAATACTTTAATCCGGAAGATTATGCTACTTGGCTTCAGTACTACACTGAACAAGCTGAACAAACTGGTTATGGTTTCAAAGGCTTCAAAGGCACTCCTTATCAGCGCGGAGGAGGTCTTGGAAGCTTCTTTAGATCATTATTCAGAATGGCCATTCCTGTTATTAGGTCAGCTGCTGGCCACATTGGTAAGCAAGCGCTATCTACAGGTGCACATATTGCTGGTGATTTAGCCGAAGGTAGATCTATTAAAGAGTCTCTAGAAGAACATGGCCGAGCAGCACTCTCCAAGTTGGCCCACAGTGCGGGAGAGGCCTTGCAAACTGGAAGAGGCTTGGGGACTAGACCAAAAGGTATAAAAGTTGAGAAAAATGATATATTCTCAAAGAAAAAGAGAAGGAAACATGGCTCTAATTGATACAATTTCTAGTATTAGTACAAAGTCTGAATTGGATTTTTTCACTGTTCCTCCCACACAAGTAGTAATTAAACGAGGCTACTGGGATGAAGTTAACCCCGTAAATCCTATCACAAATGATGGTCCATACGAATTTCGTATACCTCCAGATCCTCACATGATTCAGCTTAGCAAAAATTATCTGTACATGACCTTGAAAATTACTTACACTGTTCCTGCTGGTGGAGCTGCACCAGTAATTGCACCTATCAATCTGATTGGTAAAGCATTTTTCCGACAAGTGAAGCTCTTCCTGAACGGTCGTCTTATTCATGATAGTGGGGATAAGTATGCCTACAGAGCATTCTTTGAAACTGATTTAAATTTTGGTTTTGATGCTAAAAATAGTCACTTACAGTCTTCTTTGTATACTATGGAAGCTGGTCCTAAAATAGATACTGCTGATTGCCAGGGTTTTAAAGACAGGGTAAAGCAGTTTGAAAATGGTCAAATAGTTGAAATAACAGCTCCTCTTCATATTGATCTTCTAATGCAAGATCGATATTTACTCAGCAATACTGAGCTCAAACTCGAATTGATTCGCAATAGTAATCCATTTGTATTACAGTGTCCAGCTGGTGATGCAGAAAATGCAAAATTGGAAGTTTCCCAGATGAAACTCTTCATCAGGAAAGTTGAAGTTCTCGACAGTGTTGGATTAGCTCTGGAAAAAGCAATGTTAAAGACATCAGTAAAGTACCCAATTAGACGAGTCCAAATGGTGAATCTTCATATTGCTAGTACAACGCAATCTACACCTTTGAATACTCTATTCACTGGTCAGTTGCCACGTAGGATGATTATAGCATGTGTCGATGCAGATGCATATCGTGGAGAAATAAAAAAGTCTCCATTCAATTTTAAATGTTACAGTATAAGTGAAGTCAAGGTTGTCTCTGGTGGTCAAGCTTTCCCAGCGACTCCACTAAGACTTGATTTTGTCAACAACAAATATATTCGAGCGTATGATCAGCTCTTTGAAACTCTAGACATGGCTAAGGATAACAAAGGGAATGGCATTAGCAGACTTAATTTTAAAAATGGACAGTGCTACTTTGCCTTCGATTTTACACCTGATGAAGATGATAGTGGACATTGGGACTTGATTAGAGATGGTTCCACAAGTATAGAATTGACGTTTGCTGATAGGATACCTGACGCAGGTATAGAAGTTATTGTTTATGCAGAATTTGACAATTTGATTATGATCGATAAAAATAGACACGTCTTTAATGACTATACTGCATGAATACCTCTGAAATCTACATCTTGATCAATAGAGATCAAGCTCTCAGGCAAATCTTCAATGGGGTATTTCCTATAGACTGTTTACCACCCCTTGACACTGTACCCGCAGCATTGGTTGTAAATCTGGACAAGCAGGATGAACCTGGTTCACACTGGGTAGCTCTGTTTGTCAATAAAAAACATGCCTGTTGTTATTTTGACAGTTACGGCCTGGAACCACCTCAACAGCTTAGGAATTACATCAAGACTATATCTACTTCTTACAAGTGCAATACCAAATGTGTTCAACAGTACCTGACTGCTACATGTGGTCAGTTATGTGTATATTTTCTTGTGTGGATGGTTAGAGGTATAAGTATGAGAGATATTGTTGCTAGTTTGGAACAAGGCTATGCTGATGAATTTGTCACTGGCTTCATCAACAGTCTCTTTAGAACAAATACTCCCATATATGATGATGCATTTTTATTTGAACAGCTCAACAGAATATAAAAGTTAGGTTTTACCATTATGACATATCGAAAAATGGATTTTTCACAGTTTTATGTAACATTACCGAGCAATGCTCAGAGCGATCCGAGTAACTCGGCTTCAAATTTTAGTATCAGGTTGCCTCATAGATTGATTTTGCAAGGTGAATGGGAATGTGCACTTTGTGAATTCATTTACCCAAATACGTGGTTCAATATAACACCTAGTGATAGTGTAATAAAATTTTATGATCTCCAGACCAATACTAGGCAATTACTAAAAGTACCTTCTACAAGGTATGAATCTATAATAGATTTAATTGAAGCTATTCAACAATCCATCAGGTTGTTGAGTGAACAGGAAAAAGTTCCATATAATGAGTTTATCGAATTTTCATATAGGAGATTAGCCAGAGCAGTTGTCCTGAAAGTAAACTTGACTAGAATCAAGAGCATAAAATTAAGTGATCCTTTACTATATCTATTGGGCTTTGAGAAATCACAACTAGAAACAACTTCATCTGAAAAATTGAAAATTGCTGCTGCACACCCTGCTGATATGAAGGCTGGTCTCGAAACTATGTATGTTTATTGTAACATCATTGAACAACAGATTGCTGGTGATATTTTAGCCCCCCTCCTCCGTATTGTTAATATAGAGGGAGCTTTTGGTGACATTATAGATAAGATATATATAGCTCCTCACTACTTGCCTGTACTCGTAAAAGATATCGATTCTATCGAAATTTCAATTAGAACAGATCAAGACAAACCTATAAAATTTGTCACTGGTAAAACAATTGTGAAGTTACACTTTAGAAAGCGAAGTTTATTCTAAAAATGCAAGTACAAAACATTACTGTCACAGCTGAACTTGGCTGTGGACTCAATTTGGACTCACTTGTTAAAAAACTGGATGGCTCTAAACTGACTATGGGAAAATTCAGGTCACTAATTTGGCACCTTCCTGATCCTAAATGTTGTCTACTGTTGTACGAAAATGGCAAGGTCGTATGCGTGGGCATTAAGGCAACTCAGCAGGCTGTGAAAAGTATAGATTATGCTGCAGATATACTACTCAAACTCGGCTATCAACCAAGACCCAGAAAATTTAGAATCTGCAATGTTGTTGGGTCATACGCCCTAGATCACTGTATAAATGTTGAAGAATTCTATAACAGTCATAGGGGCCAATGTGATTATTCTCCTGAATTATTTCCTGCACTCAAATATACAATCAACAAGCAGGGCTTATGTGCATTGATTTTCCATAATGGCAAAATTATTATTACAGGTGCCAAAACCTATAATGAACTACAAAAAAACTTCAAAGAGTTACTTGTCAGTTTTCAAAGTTGATGAGTAAGTACTGGTATGATTCAATTACAGTACTACCCACTGGTATAAATATATCAAGTCAATAGGTGAAACATTCATTCTCTAAAATGGAGCCTTGCAACTTATGTGGGAAAACTCCTGTGCATTCTGTGCATTATGCTGTGTGTAAATATGTTCAGGGAGGTAGATACAGAGAATTGGGTGTTGATCCTCCACCAGTGAAAAGAATGAAAAGGCTGATGAAGAAAGAATCGACTTGGGATCACAACTATACTAGAAAAAAGTAAAAAAACAGGTATTGTGGGTACTTTCTATGAAAGTACTGGCGCCACATGTGTACTAGCCTCCTCGCGGCTGGCGCTGGGACTGATCCTGTGATCAGTGCAAATGAGTACACAATTTCTGTTGATATATCACATCATTTATTGCTCATATCGATTGTTTATTCCATTTAGGCTAGCTATATAAAGCTTGAAGCGGCAGCTTCAGCTTTATTAGCTAGGCGAACTTCCCTCCCCCCAACAGGCGCGGCGGCGGGCGGCAGCAGCAGGCGGTGGTGGTGTGTAATAAATAAGAGCACAAACAGTAGAGTCCTGCACTAAATTTAGGCTTTCGTCCTAAATGGGTCATGTTGGGTACCAATCGATAGATCTCATTGAGCTGATTCCGAAAAGTACCATATATGTTACATTATTTCGAGTTTTGACGGAGATGTGGGTGGGCCAAGTTTCGGCAACTTTTTTCTTTCTAGCTCAGGTGTGACATCATGCTTTTTTCCAGCCGGAAAAATGACGTCATAGTAGTCGGCGGAAGATCGGCTATGTTTTGTGTGTCGGGGAGGTTGTGATTTTTTTTTCTAAGTCCAACGCCTATCTTTTGCATGGGCCGGGGAGCTTTTTGCGCTTGAGGGGGGGGTCTCTATACTACTCTTCTCACCCCCCCGAAAGTGCCGAAAAAGAAAAAGAAGAAGCAAAAAGAGGAATGGAACAAATGGCCGGAAGTATCGGATGACGAAGACCCATCCCTCCAACCTAGATCGATGTTTGACAACCCGGAACACCTTCAAGCAGCCGTCACCACGGCCATGAAGAATGGATGTCGTGCGTGAGAAAATAAAAGACGACGATTAAACGCAATTAAGCTGTGTAGCTTGATGAGTTATCGTGTCTTTTTAGAAAAGACGTACGGAACGTAGAAGAGCATGCAGAATGCTAGAAACAGAACACTCGGCGTGTTTGACCAAATTAACGCAACAATAATTGTACGCAGGAGATTGAGGGGCTTGTAGAGAGTGCTGTGTCAAATTATCCAGGGATCTTTGCTCAGTTCCTTTAAGGTTCCGGATGCTGAAACTCGGGCCGTACTATCTTAACCTTTTTGGACTTTCAACCGCTTACTCAAACTATTTTCCAAATAGTTTGACTCAACCTATACCACACTCTCAAAACACAATTTACTAATGTACAAATCGCCGCCTCAAACTCTAAAACTCTCCACACAAACAAAGACACAACCGTCTGGCTACAAGTCAAATGATCTCTATTGAAAACATTTTCACAATTTCTTCACGTCGTAGCCCCGCCTCTTCACGGGTCTCATCACGATCTTTCTTTTCCTAACTTGCTGATCTTTTACTCGAAAGTGACACAAACTTTACAATTATGTCAATTTGCCCCACAACACTCCTCCTTTGACGTGTCCTGGTAGGCTGACGTTTTGATCGTATGAGAGCATTTAGCTCGTTTTTTTGGCAGTCTTCTTTTTGACAGCTTGTGTCTTTCGCACTCCTATGCTGTGGCCAACTAAACAAACAGATAAACAAAGAAAATGTTAAGAATATTATCACAAATATTAAGGCACAAAGCGATGAGCAAATCAAAACTAGTATTTTTATACCGAGAACTTTTAAAATTTTAGAGATTTGAAAAGAAAGATTCTAGTGGGAAACAATAGACTAGTGAAAGTAAAGAAATGCATTTAGCATTGTGATACTCATTCCTTTTTCGAATCATTTCAGTGGAAACCCGGGACCTTTTGGCAAAACTTTAGTCCGAGTTTTGCTCACTTTCAGAATGCTGGGCGGAGGCATCTGCAGTCCTTGACTTGTAGTCGGTGCTTGTGGGGCTAAGGCTTGTTGGGCAGCTCCCAACAATGTTCCTATCCCAATAACTGTTGGTTGAGTTGTCGTGGTTGTAGTCATGGCAATGATTGGAGCCGGCATCATTTGATATTTTGGAGGTACAGCAGGTTCTGTCAGGGTCATCCCGTCTTTGCGTTTCTTTTCCTCCGCTCTTTCATCCATCTCCATTTGATATTCACAATGGATTTCTTGGATGATGGCTTTTCTTTTCTGGGTAGCTGGATAATTCAGTGCCCTCCTGTTGGTCAAACATTGCAAAATGTATCGTAGAGCCATCCAGTACGGATTATCAGTCGTTTTATAGTCGTATGCTTGGTGCGCATGGAATAGGAACAGTGTTAGCTGTGTTATGACAATAGCATTTTCTGCGCCATAGTATTTGTAATAATTGCACATCCAGCTTAGAACTGTGTGGATTGGGATGCAAATACCGTGCTTGAAAGTAGTCAGGAAAGTCCTGAGCTATTTGTTGCAAAGCCGCGGTGGCTTGTCCTAAAATCCTAGGATCGAAATTTAAATGGGCACGATTGAAGTAATTAATAATAATTACTTCATCAGTAGTTCGCGGTTGAATTTCGGCTGTTATAGGCACAGTAGGTACGCTAGGGTACCATTTTTTGGGTGGCGTTCTTTGTTTGCCAAATCGGCGATGCGGTATTTTGTATTCTCGTATGATTTGTTGTGGTTTTTGTTGAACGCTAGCGACTTCGGCTTGTTGCGATGTCATTGGTTCGTCGATCATTTTTTCAGAGTCAGCTGTTGGAAGCTGTTAACTCTATAACACTTCTTTTTGCAATTGATCACCCTTTAGGGTGCTAGCCCATTCAATTTTCTTTTGGTGATCTTTCGAATTGCTGGGATGTTCTCAATGATAGTCTCGATTGTGATAATATTTTCTTGGACGTTCGTTCGATGCATATTCACCGTGTCGATATTTTCGGCTATCATAATCATCACTTTCCTTTTGTGTAGTAGACTGTGAAGGTCGTTCTCACGTTCTTGAGTCAGTTTCTTTTCGTTCTCTACTCGGCATATCTTCTCGTGAATCGCCACGTTTTTTCCATGGTGGCACGTAGTTCGGATCTTCTGGATGAGACTCCAGGTAGTCTTGGATTGTTCGCAATCGCTCATCAATCACGTTTCGCCTTGGGAACAACAAAAATTGATAAGCTCTAATGTCGCATATCGATTCCCCATGTTCGTCGCATAGTCGATCTTTCTTAATCTGCAAGACAGGAGTTGTGCTGTCTGTGCTGACAGGCGTAGAGGTTTCTACTTCGTTTTTTTTCAGTATTCTATATCGCGTAGGAATTATTCGTGGTGGTATCATTTTCGAATCCTTATCGTCTTTGTCTTCTATTTGAGAGATGTCTCTCATGGACCAAGTTTTTACCAATGCGGCTTTTGAATATACCATAGATTCTTAGATAATGGAGTTAATGAAGATGTAGTTTTGGCCATTGTCATTGGCGTGGTAGTATCCGTTCTTGATACGTCATCTTCTTCACTATCAATCTGTATGATATTGGTTTCGGTAGCAATTTCGGTTTTTATGGCAAACGATTCTTTTATCAGTGATTCGACAGCCATTGCTGTTTCCTTATCGAATTCGGTTTCGGCAGAAGTTTGAGTAGGAGCCTGAGTAGGCGTTTACCGTTTGGGCCTATACCATTTCGAACCTGGGGTATACCATTTCGAACCATTGTTCAAACTCTGCGATTCTTATCATTCACTTTATAGTGTATTCTAAAAAATATCATAAAATTTCGATTAATTTCTGTTAGATTTAGTTTTGCATGGAAACGTTAATCTTTCGGATCGCGGTGTGCAAATCTTCTGGCCAAGTTACTGCGACCTAAGTTTAATATATCGACGGATCGATATACATTCTTCCCAGGGGAAGAGAAACCCAGAGTTTCTATTTTTTAAGACTTTAGTCTAATCGGCAGTGCAGAACTTACCATTGGCGAAGAAGAATCGATTGTCTTGACGATGCTGTTTCTTTTGATACAAAACGTATCAATCTTGAACATTAAAAATTTTCGAAAAATAGGCAGGGAGTTGATCAGCGATGATGTGATTCCGGAACTCTGCGACATTGTCACGTCAGACCCGTTGGTCATCTTTTCTTTCTTTCAAATTCGATTTTGTTTGTATCGAGCGATTGATACTATCTGACCATTCAATGAGCTTTCCGATTAAGCAAATGAGAAATTAAGAGCGAAAAATTTTGCTAAAAATATGAAGGTGTAAAGTGGAAAGTTGTTAACCACGAATTCAAATTTTTCATGCACATGGCGAAAAATGTAAAGTTCAGATTGGTTGGGACTGGAGGAAGATATTTCTGCGGCGGGCTTTTTGCTTCATTTTCTTTTTTTGCGCTACTTCTTAGGGAAGGTCGATTTCTTCGAAATGGTCATGAATATACACAAAACTACGCGACAATATCACACATTTTCTTTCACTAATTCCACACAGAATCTGAATTAGTGCATTGAACGCGTTTTTTAGATACCCAAAACTTTTTATTCATTGCTTTCACTTATGATTATAAAATAATTACAATCTTTTTAGCAAAACTAAAAATTAATGTTTGTCGAAATGTAACAAAATATTTACAAATTTCAATTTTTTCCAAGTCTCGGAGGACCACTGACTTCCGATTCTAGAATTTCAGTTGCTGTATGAGGCATGTATGGCTTCATGCAAGAAAGTGAGACTTTCTGAGATTGTCCGGGACAATCTAAACTATCGATCCTTATGACGTTTTTCGAAATTTCGGAGTTTTCGACCACTACGAAGGGTCAGATATAGTCTTTGTCGATTTTAGTCGCTTTTTTGTTGCTAATCAACAGTATAAAATCGTCTAGATTGTACTTCTGTTCTTTTGCTTTCCTATCGAAGTATCGTTTATGCGATTTGGAGGCGTTTGTCAAGTTTTCAGAAACTTCGTTATATAAGGTTAGTTGCACTCGCATGAAGATACTATAGCGGGTTTCTGTGTCAGAAAGAACTCTACTGTTGTATGCGATGATCCATTGATCAGTTTCAGTTTCTTGATACAAAATCGCTCCGATAGCAGTTGTGCTAGCATCTGTTCGTATGATGAATTTCGATTTTTCATCGTTATAGACAGGATATCGCAGAAAAAGAGTTGAGGTTAGAGATGTTTTAATCTCCTTAAAAGCTATACGATGTTCTTCGCTTATCTCATATTTCGCGTTTTTTCATAGTAGTTGATAGAGCGGTTGCAAAAGAGTGACAAGATTTGGTATGAATCGTCTACACCATTGGACAAGGCCCAAAAAACTTTGAAGATCTTTTACAGTTTTTGGCATTTCATAGTTTACCATGGCCGAGACCTTTTCTTTTCGAAATTCCGTTTTCGCTTAGCAACTGACCAAGAAATTTTACTTGTTTCAGTATAAAATCGCATTTATCATGTCTTAACATTAGATTCGCGTCGCAAAGAGCTTCAAAGATCAGTTGGATATGATTTAGATGATTGTTGTATGTTCCTGAAAAAACTATGATATCGTCGATATGGACCAAGCAGATTTTCCAGATATATGGATGCAGGATCCATTCCATTATTCTTTGAAATTCAGTGAGAGCATTTTTTAAACCAAACGGTAGAACTTTGAATCGAAACAAGCCTTCTTGACTTATGAAAGTAGTTTTATCCCGTGAAGAGATGTCTAAAGGGATCTGCCAGTACCCTGCTTTCAAATCTAGAATTGAGAAAAATGGTGCATTACCTGAAGCATCTAGACAGTCATCGATTCTCGGGATCGGAAATTTATCACTAGGAGTGACTTCATTTATACCTCTATAGTCAACTACGGGTCACCAACTTCCATTTTTTCGGTTACCAGAAACATAGGTGCAGCCCACGGTGATCGCGAAGGTTCTATGAGGCCTTTTTCTAGCATTTCTTGGATTTTCTGACGAACCATTGGTCTTTGTTCAATTGGCGCATGATAGTAGTGTTTCGCGACTGGTTTTGCATCACCGGTGTCTATAGAGACCATTGACTTGTGAGTGAGAGTAGGCTGATCTCCAAGGAGACTGAAAACATCAGGGTATTGCTTGAAGACTTCCATAGCGATTTTTCTATCTTCATCATCGATATTCGACTTTTCAGTCATTTTTTCGAGAGTGAGTTGAAGTTTTTTTTTCCGACATAGATGACTGGTCTTTAACCAACGTGGCTGATTCATAGTCTTCTTCATGATCACTTAGCGATGTGACGGTCGTTTTCGATTCTCCGAGTTTGAATTTAACCTCAGCAATGAGCTGGTTAGGTTATAGATGGATACTGTTCGCACTATTATTGACGAATAATAGTGGACATTTGCCTTCAGTTATGTTGATTGTCGCCAATTCGGTCAGGTATTCACAGTTTTTTTTTCCAAAGTTCACGGGTTGAACTATGATGCTTTTGAAACTTTCATTTGTGAAAGGGAAGATTTTCCCATTAACCCACGTTTGACAATTTGGTTCTACGTAGCATGAAGAGATACTCAAATCTGTCGATTTTCACAATTTGTGTTTGACTTTGTCCCATAGAAGTATTTCAAAATACATCATCATAGGGTGCTTTTTTGATAGGTTTCAAAATTAGATTCAGTTCTTGTTGAAGGTCTCCGATTCTGATGAAATTTTGGTGAAAGTTTATTACAGCTCGAACTCTCCGATGCACTAGGAAATTGGTTCCTAGGAGGCATTGCTCTCCTGCAATAGGTAAAATCCAGCATTGTACTAGATGCATTCCAAAAGATGAATTGATTTTGAGATTATCGGACCTCAGGCATCGATGATAGCACCATCGGCTACTTTTATCTGCGCAGATGTTTCTAACCTATCATAGTCAATCCCCAAAGAGCGTTGAGCTAGACATGAGGAAATGACTGAACATTGAGCACCGGTATCAATTAAGGCTTTCATTTTGATTTTTTGGATTTCGACATTGATATGAAAAGCTCGTGTAGGTGCGTATAAGCTCAGAAGTTTGATGTCTTTTTGCGAACATTCTTCGATTTGACACACACTAGATCTCGCGATCCAGGGTTCAGTAGGTTTTTCGATTGTGAAATCTGTGATTCCCGGAGTGACGAAAAAATTTGTAGCTTTAGACATTTCAGTGGGTTCAAGCATGCTAGCTTTACTAGTCGTCGGCTCCATGGGAACATAAGGTTTAGGTGAGTTAAACAGGGTTTTAGTTTCTGATGGCAAAACTTGTTGCGAAGGTTGCGGAGAAGTTATCTGAGTCCGTATAGACTGTGAGTTGTTCATTGGGTAGTAGTAATGTTTCTCGATTATATTTTCTTGTCCGGATTCGGAATCACAGAGAGAAATGTTTGCCACATGTCTCTGATGTTTCGATTATCGCAATTCAAAAATTGGTTATTCCGGTCAAAATTTTGATTCTGATTGAGCGTGTAATTTCACGTATTTTGTTGAAAACGAGAAGGCCAATTATGATTATTTTGCCATTGATGATTCAGTTGCTGTTGCCGAGGCTGAGAGGCCTGTGGTTTCAATTGATAGCATTCGGAGCTGTCATGCTTACACTGACCATGATAGGTGCAATATTTCACTGGTCGTTCATGTGATTGATTTCGTTGGAAATTTCGATCTTGAGAGAAATCCCATATAGGAATGTTGTCTCTATTCCGAAAATTCGGACTCATCCTGCAATCGAATCGTGACCTTCGATTTTCAAAATTATTAGCATTTTGGGTATTTTCTTGGATTCCAAACTTTTCTACGACTCGTTTTACGCTTTCCTCGAACTCTTTTCTCTTCATTAGAGTCAAATTTTCTTGAAATCGGACAGTATTTTGCTGTCTAGAGTCATCTCTATTTCGGGATTGAGAGTTATCTCTGAAATGAGGTTTGGAATCATCTCTGAAACGTGACTGTTGTTGGGGATGTGCTTACGGCAGTAGCAATCCCACATCTATGCAAAACTGGTGAATTGACAAAGTTACGATTCAATCAAAAAGAGCAATGTTTATTCATTCTCATACTTTTGGTGTGTCGTGGGTGAGTCGCGTCCGTTTTTTATTGTATTGTTCTTTTACCCCAGTAAAGGCAAGCATCGACAAGTGGTGGCTTTTAACTCCTCACCATGGAACTTCGTAGTCAGCCTATTAGAAAGGAAAATCCTCCAGGTTTCTACAGAAAGTTAGCAGGATTTAAAATGCGTAACGAAAGGATACCGAGAGGTAACACTTTGGATAGATCACCACCCAGAGGGGTGAGTGCTGGGAATCTTGTAAATTTGGGAGAAGGAGGGCAGCAAGGGCATGCTGCCCTGGGCCTAGTGATCCCAGATCAAACTCCCGTTAGATTTCAACCATCTATGGAAAAATGAGTAACTGAACCACTTGCTGTTCAAGAACAAGCAAGTGATATAGTTGCTCAATTTTTCCAAGAGGCTGATGAGGAAGCAGCAGGTAGTCATAAGGAAAGCAAACATACTACATCAAAGCACAAAGGATCCAAAAAGTCCACACCAGGAAATTCATCAGATTCTGATGACTCCTCAGTGGATGGATTGGAGCCTACTGTGTCAGATATAGTGAAGGCTGTAAAGCCAAAGCTACTCCTCGATGACATGACTGAGACACAGGTTCTCAGCTTCCTAAATGATTTAGAGGCAGAGTTTACGTCAGAGACTACTGATAAAATGAAGCTGGCTGCCTTACGAGCACTTTCTAAGGGTGTACCCAAAGCTACTGCCAAAAGGTTCAAGAGTTACGAAAAAGCCCGAAGGAAGTTACTCAAAGTGCAAACTCCAGATTCAAATGTCGGTATGCAAACAAGGGAGCTGATGAACAGAAAGCAGGAATTTGATGAACCTCCAGTGAAATTCCTCAAGAGAATTAGTGTGCTAGTAGACAGATTGTATCATAATAAGACTGAAGAGTTCAGAGATCGCTTCATAATAGATACCTTTTTGTATAAGGCATCTGAAGAGTATCAGATGGAGTTGCTGGATCAAAGAGAAAAGTATGAAACATGGCATGATCTAGCAGAGGATGTGCACAAGATTGATAAGCAGAATACAGCTGCTTATAAAAAGAGAGGAACTGCCGAATCTCCAATTGTGATGAATGAAGTGATGATGGGGAAGGGCAAGCTGAAGTGGCTTATGTGGGTAGAAATAAATTTGGCAATGCCCCACAAAGGCAGTTTCAAAATAAAGCTATGTGACAGCAAGCAAGGAGAGAGAAGCAAGCCCGGATCCTAGTGTCAGAAAAGAAGAATTCCGATACTTCTGTAGAGGAGAATAACTCACAGGGGACTCAAATGGCTACTACTCCCCAAAAGGGAAAAGAGCCTGAGGAACCTAGTAGTGATTCTGTTCTAGCAAAGTTGTCACAGGAGATTGTGAAGTTGGCTCAACGTTATCAGGAAATAAGCCAAAAGACTGATGCTAAATTGAATGAAATTTCTGCCAAAGTTAATAAGGGCAAACCCCAAAAACCTGGTGGAAACGAGTTCAGGAAACCATATTTTCAATACCATAGAAATAATTCTCATGACAATCACAAGGACATAATTGGGATAATTGATATGGTGGAAACAGAGGTTTCAGGCAACAGTTTGGAGGCTTTAGAGGAGGATATGTTGGCGGGAGCAGTAGAGGAGCTCATGCCCTAGGTTATTATATTGATACTATGGATTATGATACTTATCAACGGTTCATTGATTACCAAAATAGATTGCAGAATGAGCAACTCTATATGGCACCACAACTGCCAGCCCCTAGCCAACATCTGATGATTACAGCTCCCCCTTAAGGTCAGGTTCAAATCAGTAACCCTAGCCCAAGTGTGCAAGCCATTTCCAGTAGTCAACCATCCACGTCGAGTCAGACAGAGTTGGGATCTGCTGGAAGTGTTAATAGCATTGTGACTACGGGTCAAGGTGTTAGTCAGATGAAATGGCCTGGAGTGTTGAAGTGTGCCATGATGAAAGAAGATCACTCAAAGGTTACAAAAGCATTCAAGCATGGGATAATTCCTAATCAGGAGGAACAATTAAGGTTTTCTGAATTTCCTCAAACTCTCCCATTTCACATAAATGTGACCCTATGTAATACTAACACCAAGGCTTTAGTGGATACTGGTGCTCAGTGTTTAGTGATGTCTTCATGGTTTCTTAAGGAAGCTTTTGATGAAGAATATACCGGATATCCTGAGATACTAAGAGTCACTGTTGCTGATGATGCAGTAGTACATGCACATGGTTACATACAGATCAAAATGCATTGTGAATTTGGAGTTTTCTTGGTGAAGGCCATAATCATTCCAAATGTGGAGGAAAATCTCATAATTGGAATGGATTTTTTAGCACATCTGGATGTTGGAGCAATGATAGATTTTGGTAGAGGTATCATGAAGCTTAATGGAGTTGAGAAAGCTATAACTGTTGTACCTAAAGATCAGGCGAGTCATATACAAGCTATTGATTGTATAGGGGAAGCACCTATAGTACATTGAAGTCCTGCAGAGGATCAATACCCCAGGATTTGCCAATTAGGTATAGTGGTTCCTGTAGCATCATGTACGAAAGTATACATACCACAGGGAACTGATGTGCTTATTAAGGCAAGATTATGGGAAGGATCATCTAAAACAGATCTCAATTGTTTGGTCATAGAGGGAAATAAAGAAGAAAAGAAATTCAGAGTTGATAGCACACTGGTTGATGATTTCGAATAATACGGGTTCCGGATGCCAATTGCAACCTAATCAGGTTGTGGGCTACTATGACTCAATATTACAAGAAAATTCCGGAGTATCAGACCTACAAAGTACGAGTTGTGGGATATTTAGTGTTGAAGATAATTTTAATGCCACTCCCAGAATGTCCTTGCATGATGCATTGGCATTTAGGGAAGCAGTATATAAAATGATCTCCAAGGCTGATATCGATGAGGAATTAAAGGAAAAAGCTGTGGCAAAAATGTCTGAGTACAGGGATGTTTTCAGCTTACCCAATGATCCCTTAACTACAACACCGTATCTTATGTGCAAAATTGATACTGGTAATGCAATGCCAGTGGCAAAACATTGTTGAGTGACCTACAGTAGTTGATTGAGTACAAGCCAATAGGACTTGAGTTATATTGCTGACATTCTCGGACTTCAGCAGAGACATAAACATAACAAGAGGCACACCAGCTAGCACTCAGGAACAGCATTTGCTGGATACGTACCCCAGGACTGCCCCATTCCACATTGAGGTTGTTATAGGAGGTCATAAAACATTGGCTCTAATTGACACAGGAGCTCAGTGTACTGTTATGTCTGCTAAGTTTCTGAAAGAAACTTTGGGCCCAGATTACACTGAATATCCGAGGATATTAAACTTTACTGTAGCCATTGGTGAGACAGTCCAAGCCCATGGGTATATCCAATTTAGGATGGATACATTGTGTGGATAGTTCCCCGTAAAAGCAATCGTAATTCCTGAAGCAGGTGAAAACATTATAGTGGGAACAGATTTTCTGGCTCATCCTCAGGTAGGAGCCATAATAGATTTAAGGGACAGGAGGATGATGCTCAACAACTGTCAGCAGCGGATATATGTGACACCGGACCAGCCCCAAACAAATTGTGGAGAGGTCATGACCACAAGTGCCACAGAATCCATGATGAGCGCCACTGACCAGTGTCAGCCAAAGATTTGTCCACTAAAGGTTTCGCTGCCAGTGGTGAGTGTGAATCCCATCTACTTACCTAGTGGTACAGATATACTTTTGAAAGCAAAACTTTCGGATAAGGTAGGTGAAAATTGCCAGAATGGAATCATAATAGAATCTGAAGAAACTGAAAAAAGGTTCCACATTGATAACACCATAGTAGATGGTACCAAAGATGATTTTGCAGTTATGGTATCCAACAACACAGAATCAGGATGCCATTTGAAATGTAATCAAATAATTGGCCATACTAATTCAGTGTTGTGTGATGCTGATAACCAAGATCAACTAAAGGGGAAGATAGTTGAGGATTTGGAGAAGCTGCAAACCTGTGCAGTCCAAGCTCGACCTGATTTGACTCAATTGGATGAGAAAGAGTTCAAGGAAGCTTTGTACAGTATGCGGGCTAAATCCGACATACTATCAGAGCAATTGGAACAAGCTCTACGATGTCTCGCAAAATATAGAGACGTGTTCAGCTTGTCCAATGATCCTCCAACTACTACACCTTACTTGACCTGTAAAATAAATACAGGAGATGCAGCACCTGTGTCAAAAAGGTAATACAGGACAGCCATTATTTTATGGCCACATGTTCGTGAGCATGTCTAAGATATGCTCAAAAAGGGAGTAATAGAGCCATCAAAGTGACCTTGGGCAGCTCCGTAATTTCTAGTAGGTAAAAAGAATGGTACCAAGCGACCTGTAGTGGACTTTAGGGATATAAATGATGTTACCAAGGATGATAAGTATCCTATTCCAAGAAGGGATGACTATCTAGACTGTTTAGGTAAAGGAAAGTTTTATACCACCTTAGATCTCAAGTCAGGATATTGGCAAGTGCCAATGGATGAAGAAAGCAAGGAGAAAACAGCTTTCATATGCTAGGAAGAGCTTTACCAATTTAAAGTTATGCCTTTCAGGTTAAAACATGCGCCAGCAGAGTTCCAGCGCATGATGGAAAGAGTTTTGCATCCATATGTATGGAAGATCTATCTAGTATATATAGACGATATTATAGTGTTCTGAAATACATTTGAGGAACATTTGGTAAACTTAGAGCTAGTCCTGCAAGCTCTAAGGAATGCTCATTTGACCTTGAAGCCGGAGAAGTGTGAATTTCTCCCAGAGAGAGTTCATTTTTTAGGACATATCTTGAATTCGGATGGAGTTTCCACAGATCCGAAAAAGGTCAAAGCTATTAATGATTTCCCCTTCCCAGAGTTTGAAGGAAAGTTACAGAGGTTTCTAGGAATGCTCCAATAGTGTAAAAAGTTTATACTAGGGTTAGCTAAACATGCTGAACCATTGTAAAAATTAACCGGGAAGAACTGTGTTTGGGAAATTACCGAGGTTCACCATCAGGCTTTTGGGAGCCTAAAAGAAGCACTATTGTCAGTGCCTTTTCTCAGGTATCTGGTTTTGGACGGGTCTGCAGACTTTGTCCTTCAGACAGATGCCAGCGGAACGGCACTAGGAGCAGTTCTCTACCAGGAGACCAAGTCCTGCCACTGGTTAATTGCTTACAACAGCAGAATTTTCAAAGCAGACAAGAAGAAGTGGTCAGCCACAGAAAGGGAGTGCTTGGCAATAGTGTATGGCTCAAAGTTATACAAGCACTACCTAGTAGGTCATAGAGTGATCATAAGAAATGATCACAAGCCTTTACTTTCTATGAAGGTCAACGCGATGACCAATGGTAAGTTGAAGAGATGGTATTCATTCATCTCTCAGTTCAGCTACAAACTAGAGTGTGTGCCTGGAAAACAGAATGCTATGGCAGACTTTTTGTCTAGGATGGATGAACCAGATGATCAAGCGGAAAGGATACCGCCAAAATGAGAACACATGTTCTCAGAGGATAAAGGAGAGTCGAATCTGAACAATCTAGAAGCACAGCTAATTGAGAAAAAGCATCTAAATTTGGTGAAGAGATTCAGAGTTCTCACAGATTTTAATCCTGAAGATGGTACTCCATTATATCCAGAGCCAAAAGGTAAGAAAAATCAGGGGATTGACACAAATCTGAGATTCGCCCAAATTTATCCAGAAGATTCTGAGGGTGATCCAGAATCAATCTCGCCTGCAAACTTGGGAAATGCTGTAACTAGGAGGAGCATGGGGAACAAAGCGGAAAAAGATAATTAGGCTCAGGTTCAGCCTGATTGCAATTAGGGCCAAGAAGTAGCAAATAGGGGAAACCAGGAAAAAGCTAAGGAAAAAAAGATTTACCTGGTTATACCCTCAAAAAGAACCGGAATTTACTTTGGCAGACCCTAAGGAAACATAGTTGCCAAAAGGGCTCATTAGAGATGATGTCATGGCCCTCTCGCAGAGAAAGAATAAGGTATTAAAACCTTACTTTGATAGATTGAGTCCAAATGGGACAACCAAGTATCATAGTGGATTTTATATCCAGAATGAAGTGCTATACTGCGAAGCCAGACAGGGATCTGATGATCAAGTGGTCGTCCCATCCTGCCTAAGGGACAATACTTTGCACCAGTACCACTGTGTCATAATGATGACTCATCAGGGGTTCAAAAGGACCCTTGCTGTGATTAAGAAATGGTTCTGGTGGCCTGGAATTGAGAAGGATGTCAGGCACTGTATAAAGTTTTGTCCAGTATGTCAAATGGCTAATCATAGAAATGCTGAAATTCCACGACTGATCCCTATTATTCCAGAAGGTCCCTTTGATATTGTATCAGTAGATATTGTGGGTATTTCTCCACTTAGTGAGTAGATACTGTATGTCATAGTCTTCCAGGACTATTTTACAAAGTGGGTTGAAGCTGAACTGATCCCAGATCAGTCAGCTAGCACCATTGTAGATACTTTTCTACAAGCAATTGTATTTAGACACGGGACTTCACAGAGATTACTCAGTGACAGACGAGGTTGTTCTACCTCAGATCTGATGTAAGAAATCTGCAAGTTATTAGAGTGTCAAAAAATTTATACGACAGCTTACCACCCTCAAGGAAATGGAATGGTGGAGAAATTTAATCAGATACTCATCAAGCAGCTCAGAAAAGTGGCCATTGAGGGAAAAGACAATTGGCCAAGATATTTGAGAGCCGTGGTGCTTGCCCATAATGTCACACCACATGCAGCAACAGGGCAATCCCCATTTTCACTGCTTACAGGTCACGAGGCAACCTTGAAGTTAAACTTGTCGAAAGCATGCGACATTGTAATGCCGAACAGCAATGCAGACGCATACAAATTTGTGTTGACAAATCACTTAGACATCCTCTATGAGGATATAGCTAAAAATATCCAGAGTGCTGCCGAAAAATCCAAGAAATACTTCGATAAAAAGTCCAAAGAACGGGGGTTCAAGGTTAAGGACTGGGTTCTGCTAAAAGTGGACAAGCAGAAAGTTAGGACTACCATGGTCCGGTCTGTTCATAGTTATGGACATTTTGCGAGAAGCAGAAAATGTTGTCACCATCGTACATTAGCACAACCTAATAAATCGCCAAACTGTTTCAATCAGCAGGTTGAAACATTTTTGTTACGAGACCACTAGGGTCTTGCCACGAATAGTGCGAGCCAATCAGGACCCGCCATGTGAGGAAAATATGCCACTTTCCAATATGGTGCAAACAGTTATGACTGGAGCCCCAAACCAAATGAAATTATTTGCAAATTCACCCAAGGCGAATCTATGCGCCATCTTGCGCTGAATTTTTTTATTTTATGTATATTATCGTGCATAGGTACTTATTTTAAAAATAATTTGTGACATTTTTCGCATTTATGTAATATTCATATTTATTTTGTAAATTTTTTCATATTTATTTCAGACTTTGGGAAAAACTCCCAAGAATTTTAGACCAAAGTGGCAACCCAAAATATTTTTGACATTTTTTCCAAAAATACAGTTTTCAAATTTTTCTTTTCCAAAAACAAATTATATCTGCACCGCTTATGTGAATTCTGAACTTCCATTGGAAGGAAGAAGTAAAACATTCCCCAAATCACACATAAAAAGGAAATTAGCAGAACTGCTAAATTATACTTTTTCAGCACTTTCAAAATTTATAAAATTTTAAAGTTATTTTTCGAAAACAAAGATTTTGAAAAAAATGGGGAAGGGCTTGCAGAAGCACCAACAAGCTCGGACGCATGAGTGGTCACACTCAGAGTGACACATTGAATATGGGAGAGCCCAGCGCCCACAAGATAAACGGTTTTTCTTCATTGACAGTAAGTTTCAAACTTTTTTATCAAACTTTTGGAAACTGCAGGTAATGCCCAGAAGTCACTGAAAGACCAGCTCAGCGCCCCAAAGGGCAGACAAGGTTAGAACTTAGAGGGAACAAAAAATTGGAGTACCGAGAATCAGAAACTCACAGCCAATCAGAGAAATTCCAAACTTGGAAATATACCTGATATTGGGGAGAGTTAGACCTTTCAAGGGAAACCTAGAACCTTGGGTTCAGCCCATTCAATTTTTTTATCTATCAAATTTCATCAAAAAATTAATTATTGTCAAATCAAAACATATCACTTTTTTGATATCAAAATTATTAAAAATTATCAATCTCGAGCGCTATAAAAATTGTAAATACTAGATGCTACAAATGGAGCGTAGTTGGTCACTCATACAGCTGGTCAGAGATTAATGTCTGATCAAGTGGTGGACAATCCGATCAGGTCTACCCTCCCCAACATATAGAGGTAGCAAGGGTAAGATTTGGTAAGGTGTTAGTTGCCTACTCAGTGTTTGTATATCAGTGGCTCACCTAACAAGCCTGCACTAATTTATTTTCTGTGAAACTTAACCCGCTTGGTGTTGTGGTGCTGGTGTTCTATAGACCCGAAGCAGACACTGAAAAAAGGGGAATAAGTACTAAAATTAATAGTATCTTTCAATGTTCAGATTCAATGTCAAAAGGGTCTTAAGGATCCATGAACTGGACAGTGGTTTAAGGCCACTTTTGGATACTGGCCAGCTAATCCCAAGGAACCACGTATGGCAGACATAAGGAAAGTTAGCCAAGTACTCCACTTTATCCGAGAAGTATCGATCTTCAGAGGACAACCAGTTTGTGGATTCGACATCTGAAAGCTCCATCAGGATAAAGTCGCGGCCTTGTTCAAGACAAGAGAGGTGGACAATCCGATGGGAAACAAATTTGCTCAATACGTAAGCTTTGCGCTAACCAATGGCCAGACATATGTTATGGATACAACCACCTTAATGGCAAAGGAATGGACAAGTCTCCATGACTTCTTAAATTCCAATATGCTATTCACCGGATACTCAGGATCGGAGGACCTGGTAAGTATATATAATGTATGTTGGTCAGGTAGAGAAAATAAAGATAGGGACAAAACTGTCCCCTTACAGGAATATCTTAGGAAGACCAAGGGTCAGTACCTTGATTTAGACCGTTTTGCCTTGACTATGGTAGGAGTAAACCTAGAGAAAAAGTGTTTTCAGCTAGGTATATGTCCCAAAACCTTTCGGTTAAAGGAATTGTTCACGGTATTTTACTTAATAGACATGGGCCCCTACCAATATGATTTTTCACTAAAGGCGAACTGTGGTCAGTTTGCCAAGAAAGGAATTTTGCCAGAAGAGCTTAGATATGCAGCTCTAGATGCATACTATTCACTATTGGTCATGTTTGCAGCAATTCATTATGGCATGGCCGATCAGCTGCTAATGCAAATGCAGGTGTTCCATCATGACAAGATGGATCCCAAACAGTTCAACAGCGTAGCCCTTCATTTTTACCAGCAATATTCAGTAATACCAGGGCACGTGAATAGGGAAATGGGACTAGGTTCCCCATTAATAGAAACTGATCAGGTACAGCCTAATATGGTGTACCATATGATGAAGTGTGAACTGTACAACCATTGGGCAGTTCAAATGCAGGGAAATAATGTCCGTTATTATACTGCACCTACGGAATGCAACCCTGTCCGTCATCAAGGCATACAATTGCAAACTGGTTTTTATCCCTATTCCTGCGGGATAGCAAGACACTAAAAGACGAACCATACAGAGAGGACAGTGATCCCGACAAAATCCAGGATGTACAAATACCAGACTGAGTAAATATTAGCAAAGATATATTGGAAAACCTCAAAATAGGCGCATCTTATTGGGATTTAGAAGCTAAGATATCTTTGACTCTTTATGAAAAAGCTAAGCTATACTGGCAGCAAGCCAGGAAGCCTGATGACATCCCACAAGAAGTGTTTTCATGTAGTAATCATTACCTAGTGGGTATAGAAGGCCATAAGGAAGTCTACAGGACAAACTTTAACATGCCAAACTTGGCCAAGATATTGAGTATGCTGGATGAGTGAAACTTTCCGGAGTTAGAGCAAATCTGCAAATTCATGCCATTGGCCTATAATTTGGCATGGCCTCACTAGAGTGGATGAAAGTAATGTGTTGCTAAATCATAATTTTCTAAATAGTTATACTAGGAAAACCCAGGAAATGATCAAACACATGTCCTGGAAGTCAGGGGACTGCCTGGCTTACTACTTAGAGTTAGCAGCCACATTGCTGCTGTCGGAACCCGGAACTCCAACCAAGAAAGGGGTGTACACGTGGCAAATCAGTTTGGGTTTGTCCCCCTATGATTCAGAGAAGACAAATTGTTAACCAAAGCCTAGCAACCCTGTTTATTTGATAAAAGTTTAAATTGCAATCTCTTTGTGTTATAAATCGGTCATTATTAGAGACCAGAAATTTATGTAGAAAAAAACGTCATTTTATGTGAAAAAATACATAGAAAAAATCAGCTATTCACATAACAAAAATACGTAAAAAGATTCTTATTCCTTCAAAGTTTATTCTCAATTTCAATCTCAAAATTCAAAAATTAATCCAGTAAAAAGTTATTGAATGATGTAATATTCATCATTTTGATGTTTTCGAATGTCAAATTGTGACGACAATTTGTTAGCATCAATTTATATTGGGAAAATGAGCGTTCGACTTCTACTGATACTAATGGAGCATGCATTGTCACCAAACGAAATTGAGGATTGTCATTCTCTGCAAAGGAAATGATGTCAGGATTTTTTTTGAGGCTCAAATCGAATTTTTCTTTGGGGAAACTGGTCAAAATTGTACCAGTCTCTCAAAATATACACCGCTGATCATATTTTGACAATGTGTTTGATTCGAGTTTGTTGATGGCTTCGATCTGAAATGTGTGAACATTTGCTGTGGGTAGGATTTTAACATGCTGTTAGTAAATAATTGATTTGATAAATACTCACCACAAATTTATGCACTGTACATTGAAAAAGTTCCTCCTTAACATTTGAATCATTGACCAATTGTTTGCTTATTTGGCAAACTTTACCATCATCGTCTTCAAGTGCATCCGAAAACAACTTGATTTTGTCATAGTTCTCCCACAAAAATACTGCACAGCCGATCCAACTAACTACCCCAACGTGTAACTAGGGCATCAGGTGGCAATGCAAGACCATCTATAGCCGTAAAACAGATGATTCAATAACATATCCCAAGTTTTCAGATGATGCAAATATGACTAACCCGTCATTTATTTGTACAGTTGGACATGAGCAGGTGCTTTCAATAGAACTTTTCAAAGAGCTACAATAAAGTCGTTGGCATGACTGTACTCAGCTCGAATTGACTCACACACATGATGCAATGAATGTGCCAAACATGTAACATGATGCAAATTTGGAAACATTGCCTTCAAATTAGTCATTGCGAGCACCATGTATATACCCAGCTTGATCACTCACAACCTGAAGGAGTTTGTCGTACTGTATACCACCTGGCCACAAAGTGGTGCAAGCATCGATTATGCTACGCATAACAATCGAATTGTTGGTCTTTTCTAAATTATACATCTAAAAATAAAAATGGCCTTGAATATTATTTGAAAATTTAAAATCAAAAATTGACCTTTAACAACATTGGCTTGACACATGTTCCATTCAACGGCAAGACTAGCAAGTTGAAAACAAATCTTTGAAGCGTGTTGGTTGTTTTGTCAACAATTAAGCATACTTGACCCTCACTTACTATCGCTCGAATTTTTTCAATAGTTTCATCATAAATGGGTTTAATGTAGTTTTTGCGTAATGCACTTTCATCGGGAATATTTTGGTTGGTATATTGCACGAGAAATTTGCCAAGTGGTTCGTTGCTCAATTTAGACAATGGTATACCCAACTGAATGAAGGCCTGGGTCAAATCCATCTCGAAGTTTTTAGTTTTGGAATTACTGGCTGCTGCCTTTTTGAAGCTTCCAGCTAAAAAGGCTTGCTGTGATGCTTTCAATTTAGGCTTTATTGCCAACTCTCAGTGCTTTAATGTTTTCAAGTGTTGTTCTGTGGCTTGTTTACGATGAGTGTAATTAATTTTTATTGTTGTATCACAAACATCACATTTGATTATAGAACCATCAGAAATCATAAGATCGTCTTTGAATGCGAGTGCTAACGATTTTAAAGATAGGTAAGTCGATTTTAGCATTATTATATAGTAAATAGAATTATATTAAATCAATCTGAAGAGGCAAACAAGTTAAATTTAAAAAAACGGGATATAAGTAAAAATACAGAATTCAAGTAAAGATAGGTAAAAAACGACGAAATATGTGGGGGGAAAAATGATCCTGGGAAGTTCAGAACAACGATTTTCATTGTTTTAGAACATGCTGAGTTCAAATTCTATCTAAAAAAAGTAAGTAATTTACGTAAAAGTTAAAGTTTCAAAACATTCACTTTCTTTATATTGAATTTTCATTCTCTCCAAAAAAAAATTTCTATGTCTGTGAAAAAGTATATTCTGCAGCATTGCCCATTTTGTCCTCCCCTGGCATCAACTAACTACAGTAAAATTTTTCATTATGATAATTATAAGTACATAATGTAAAGATATGGTAAACCAATAGCATTCTAACTTCTGACCGATTCAAAACTCCTGCCTCTCACACTAGCTGAAGAATAGTGAGAGAGGCATATCATAGTCATTTACAAAACTATAAAGAAACCTGGGATTGGTTGCACTAACCTAACATGGGGATGATAATAACATCGGGATTAAATTGATGATCATGAGTTTGAGCTAATCACAATGTCCAAATTATTTTCTTCCAGTGCACAAACAATACTCCCTTCAGGGTTAACTACTACTGAGGTGTAAGTTCGAGTTTGAGAATTGCAGATATTTTTATACTTATTTGCTTTATAGATAAGAAAATTATGCGAAAATATTAGTGCAACCTGAAAGCTCGAGCTGGAGATAATCTCAACATTGAGCTCGTTATAATCCTGATGACATTCTAATTATACCGAACTTGAGATCAAAAAGCCTTCTTGTTCGAGATTATCCTGAGCTCGAGCTCAGACCCCTTTAGTGCAACTGGGCCTTGGCTACAGTCATTGGGCACCGATCTGCAAATGCCAGAATAGGGTAAAGCATACAAAATTGCACCAGATTCAGCTGTGCCTATATTGGGGGTGTGCGCCAAATCAAGTACCTGGTTCTTCCTGACTCTACTGGCACTCCTAAGCCAACAGTAGGACTTTTCTTAAAGCAGGACAGGAGCGACAGGGATGGGTGCAATTGCTTCCCATCTGCAATCCCGCAAAAAGCATTTTTTTTGCAAATTTCAGTTTAAATCCAAAAACTGTGGATGATGCTATTTTGTTCAATAGTTAAAAGAGAATAAATTTGTTTACATCTTCTAATCAGTAGAACTTACGGAGTGAATTCTATACAATATATTGTATAAAATGAGTGAATGAAATGTATCTCGCACAATTGATTTAGTTCTAAGAAGACTTTCTGCTGTAGCTTTCTTTTCTAAAAAAGCTGAGTGAGATTTTATGTGCCACTTTCCCAAAGTTGATTCCTTTTGTTGACACCAAATTCAATAAAAAAGTTTAACACAGTCGCAAGCACACATGTGTGAGGGGACATGAGCATACCTAAAAATTTCAGAAATCCACATCTTCAGTTGGAAGGTGTGTTGATGCACTCAGCTGCAGAATATACTTTTCCACAGACATAGAATTTTTTTTTTTGAGAAAGGATGAAAATCCACTATAACAAAAGTGAATTTTTTGAAACTTTAACTTATTCTCAAAAATCTAGTCCACTTCTTTTTCTAGCATGGCAACCATCCAAGTAAGTATATTCTTCTTCTTTCTGCTCCATCGGGTCATTTTCTGATGAACTAGTTCACCTCTTTTTAGTGGGCCTCAACCATGCATGAAAGCCTCCATTGAAGCACATTGAAGTTTTAAATTTTGTCATCTTCGAGCCGAAAAGAATACACAATAAAAAGAATCTTCAAGCTAGGATTTCTCACTTTCCGTAAAAGTAAAAGGTGTGTAAACTGCATAGTACTTGATACACGTTGTAAACAGAGTTAAAAGTGACCATATCAATTGAATTCCCAGTTGACAAAAAAATTGTAGAAATACCTTTGCTTACACAAATGGCTATATTTTGTGTAAACTGACTGCATCCATTGAATTAAAACCTCCTCCCTCAAAAGTCGCAGAAATACTTTTGTTTACACTCGATATAATTTTTTTGTGGGAAGTGATCACATTCATTACATTCCCGTGGTCGAAAACCCCTTCCTCAAAAAATTCGCAAAAATAGGCTTGGTTAGACGAGATAACTTTTTTTTGTATAAAGTGACGCATACATTAAATTCTCCGCTGTGTCAAGTGCAATGCAAGCTATTGATATTCGTTGATCTTATGATATTCAGATAACAATTACTATTAGTTGATGCAAAATTAAGCTCCCAAAGTCCAGTTTCATTTTCATAAATATTTTGATCACTTCTTATCCGTAATGACCCACAATGTTTTGACCACCCATTTTCGGCTAACATTTTCATCTTTCTTTTGACTCGTGTATAAATAGCCGATTCGTTTGTAATTAGGACATATATAAATATTAGTTTTGGGTTCGTGTTGGTTCTTCTTGGTTTTAGTTTTTAGTTCTTAGTTTTAGTTATATTCTACCCCCCAAATAAACTATTTATCACTAGTAAGTTTTGTTCGACTATAGCAACAGGGCTGCTATAAGCTAAGTACTGGGTACTTTTGTGTTTCTGCTCGAGGCTAGTATTCACTAGAAAGAATCTATGTCACAGACCATGACAGCGGTCGAAAACCCCTTCCACCAAAAAATCACCAAAATACACTTGTTTACCGCCAGGATAATTTTTTTGTTGTGAAGTGACCGCATTTATTGAATTCCCGGCAGTCAAAAACTTCTTCCACCAAAAAATCATGAAGATGCGTTTGTTTACACCCAGGATAACTTTTTGCGTAAAGTGACCACACCCATCAAATTCCCAAAGGTTGAAAACCCTTACAGGCTGAAAATCAAAATAAGGCTACCGGTTCAATTGGAACTGCAAAAAAAGTAGTGCATAATGCTGCAAAAAATTATTTTTTTGAAGCCATAAGTCTATATAACAACATTGTCAAATTTTGCAGTTCCTGGGACTATGGACAACCATAAAATTGAATGGAGGCCATATTTTAAAAAAATTAAAAATCACATTTGATATTGCGACCACAAGATACTTAGGCCGAAGTATAGAGCTTGGATATGGCACACCCATTGTGGGGCATAGAGGGACTGGGAGCCCTTGAAAAGTGTGTTTTTTGCATGTTTTTGGGGTCCCACTGAGCACCGCTTGCAGATAGAGGCGAAATGACAAAAGGCACCCCATAGTTTGCTCTTATGCCTGAAATTATGAAAAAAACCTGAAGGTTCTAGCTATTACAGTTTTGTCTCTAGGGTAGGGGACATGAAATTTGGGGGCCAAGTATATTAAAGATTGACGCTATCAGGCCACATATGATATAAATCATGTTATATGAAAAGTCTGAGATTCCAGGGGGGCAGGAAGACCAGGCCAATGGCGAGAGCAGGATGGGAGTAGGATTGGTTTTAGGTAATGTGGGCGGGAAGCGGACAAGTTTTTCAAATTTGTGCACACCCCTAGGGGAGATTCCATCAGCTGAAATTATGTGGCCAAGATATTTGACATGGGACTGTGAAAATTTACACTTTTAAACTTTGAGTTTTAGTCCTGCCAACTGCATTCGTGAAAGCACTTCTTTCAGTCTGTCTAGCATTTGGTCACAGGTTTTTCCGAAAATGAGCACATCGTCCAAGTAGAAGAGGCAGGTTTGCTATTGTATATTGGATAAAAGGACAGCCATGAGACACTGGAATGAGGTGGTGGCATAACACAAGTTAAATGGTAGGAAATTAAAATGATTAAGTCCAGAGGGGCTGCTAAAAGCCGTTTTTTTCTCGATTGTTTTCCCTAATTGGGATACTGTAATAGGCTTTGGTTTGGTCAAGAGAGGTGAAAAACTGCATGCCATGAAGGGTGTCAAAAATATCATCACTTTGGGGGTAGGGTAAATGTTTTTTGATGACTTGGTTTAGATCATGAAAATTTATGCACAAATGCATGCCACCAACTTTTTTCTTTATGAGAACCATGTTGGTTGAATAAGGGGATGTGCTTTTGGAAATGATACCCTGGCATTCCAGGTTTTCGACTTCTTGAAATAACTTCCTTTTCTTTAGGGGAGGTACAGAAAAGGGGTCTCCAGATGGGTTTGGTGTCCTCAGTGTCAATCACATGCTTAACCAAGCTAGTATATCCATTATCGACATTGGAGGTTGAGTACAGTTCAGGGAAAATCGCCATGGTGGACTAAGGTTTTTTCTTATCGTTTGGGCTGATGAATGTCTGGGATAATTCAACATTATAGTTCAGGCATAGAATTATATTCTTGGGTGCCAATTTTTTGTTGCTTGTGGAATTACATTGGGCTACCATTGCTGACTTGTTGAAAAAATTTGGATTATGTCCAATTTTGTTTTCTCATACAAAACGACTGGGGCTTGGGTTGGGTTGAAAATGGAAATCATTATGTGGCTTTATAAAACAGTGGAGACTCTGTTGGCTGTGCAAAGTCCAAATTTTTCAAATAATTTATTATGTCGAAAAAATCCAACAGTTTTTGTGTTTTTGTACATTTTTGATATGGGTACAATATATTCTGTGATATTTCAGGGTGGAAGGGAAAAAGTACTGGGCAGTAAAATTTCACTTCGTTGTTTGGGTGGGTTGTAAGAACAGAAACAGACATAGGAATTTTCATTGTTAAATTTGTAGCTTTTGAAACATTTAGTGAAATTGGTGCCTAAAATAATCCCTGAAGGGCAGTCATCTGGAATCTGTTGTATGGTAACATACAACATTCCACCTGTAGGATTGATGTTTTAGCCAATCCACAGGTTCCGAACCTGGCCATTTTTGTTGAGCCCTGGTCTGGATGGTTACACCTACCCCCACATTGGCCAATGGTGGGACAGCTACGACCTCACCCAGGAAGCCCTTCAACACTGGTGACCGTACCAGGGGGCCCCCTGTTGCTCCAAGGGGGGATGTTGTATGGTAACATACAACATTCCACCCATAGGATTGATGTTTTAGCCAATCCATGGGTTCCGAACCGGGCCATTTTTGTTGAGCCCTGGCTGGGATGGTTACACCTACCCTGACATTGGCCAATGGTGGGACAGCTATGGCCCCACCCAGGAAGCCCTTCAACAAATCTGAACCACAACTGTTTCTTCCAAACCATCTACTTTTAGAGTCACTTTGGTTGAACTTATCAAGGGAATAGGGAGTTTATTAGCGGCTGTAGCCATAACAGTGGGGAGACATTTTTCCAGAGGAGACCCTTTATGGGATTTGCAACTTTTTTGGAGTAAGCTGTAACAGAATCTACCATAGCACAAACAGTTTTTTGGTGGTTAATTGTAACCCAGATGCGAGAAATTCTATAAATTATGTCACTTTTGGTTGCAAACTGAAAGAGGGGGGATGGGGCACTAAGAATTGCTCGTTTCACATGAGGAACATTACTGCTGCATTTGTGAGTAGGCTGTGGGTCTTGGGTGTGGTGGGCTGCCACAATTTAAAACAGGGCTTGTCACAGGATTGGAAAATGAAGCAGATTGTCACTGGAATGGTGAGGGTTTCCATAAGGGGATGTGGCAGATGGCAGAAGTGGTGGTATTCTTTTGGGGTGCATGTTGTGAAGGATACAATCAAAACAGGACAAAGACTACCAATGCTTACTATGACCACCAGATCATAAACTATTAATTGTAAGGGACCTTTCAGTAGGCTATTCAAGCCATCTGTAGCCCTGTGGGCAACACTGCCTGAAAAGGTATAATATGAGCCTGAAATGTAACAGAATATTTAAATTTAAACTAATGGACAGATGAGCAGGATACAATATGATGGATAAGACACTTTCACAGGAAAAGTAATTAAACCACTAAATCAGGAATGTGTGGTGTCGGATGAAGCATCATCCAAACAAAATTCAAACACAGGTGGAAAACGTTGCCTAACCCAACTAGCTTGAATGAAAAACATGGTCCAGAAATGCTCAAAACAAAACTCTGGACAAAAAACAGTGTTTTTTTCTGCGCAGTGCAAACTTTTTAGGCTTCATGTAGAATTTTCTTACATAATTATGAACCCAATTACAAATGCAGATTATTTGTAAGTGCAATATAGAACAACAGACTACTTAACTTATTTTTGGTAAGACAAAACAGATGGAAAACCAAAGAACTGGTTACTGTGAGAAACTGATTGTGCACAGAAATATTTTACAAGTTTTTGATAAGCTGGCTTTAGAACTAATTTACATTTTCTACAAATCCACTGTCACCAACAGCCACTCATGTGATATTACAGTACACCTTAAAAATCATGCAGTATACTTGTTTATTATTATTTTTGTCTGCTTTCAGATTCGTGCCTTTCTGTAACTATTTATGTACTTGACAAAGGACTCTAGCAAACTGAGTTGGCCTTCATCCTGCAAACCCTTAATGCATCTCTACAGGAACACATGCTCACTGGCCACTTCTTGACTAAGAGAAGCCAGTGTTAACTGTTTTTGGCCTTCAACTCGACCTTTTTCTCCGACAAGAATCACGGACAATTACTGTTATTGCCCCCTCCTACTGTACTCAGGAGCAACTGACACTCCTACTTCCACTAGCATAAATACTGAGTTTGTTCCACCAAACTCCTATTTTGATACTGCAGAGTGAGTGTTGACTGGAAGCGCCCTTTATGCCAACATCATCTTTTTAAACTAATAAAGAATTAAAGCTGAATATCTTTAGTAAGTCCTCTCAATAAGCTACATAAGTGGGATAGGGCCCAACTCTTTACCTCTTCTACTCCATTGTTGATTTAGCCCTTCAGTCTTCAATGGAGTTTCTGCCTCCAGGAACTCCCTATTAAGGTTCCAGCTCTCCATGAGGCCCTTTCTAGAACTAGGATTGCTGACCTATGTCTTTGTTACTGTAGATGCACGTGTTCAAATTCTGGCTTCAGTGCACAGGTGGTGGATGCAGTGAAAAGTGGCAAGAAGAAAAGAATAAATTTGCATAGATTTATGTTGCCACTGTTCTGTGTGTTTTTGGTGTTTTTTCATCATTAGTTTTTTGGTTTGTAAATGCCTCACCCCATTCATCTTGTTATACTTATTTTTATGGTATTATATGTATGGTATTATGGTATTTTTATGGTGTCGCCCTATTTTCCCAATACAAGCTTGACCGGATAACTTGTATTGTTTTGTCAGCATAGTGGAAGGTTTTTAAAGATTAGGATTGGAGACTGGGGTAGGAGCTGCTCAGGTATGTGTCATAGTGTTCTGCCTGAGACTTAGTGTTACAAGCTTTGTGAAAAGCAAAGTTGACTCTTAAACCAGAGAAATTTGAATTTCTCCCCAAGAAAGTCCACTTTTTAGGACATATCTTGGATGCAAATGGAATTTTTCCGGATATAAAGAAGGTTATGGCTATAACAGAATTTCCATTTCCAGATTCTGTTAAGAAAATGCAGAGATTCCAAGGTATGCTTCAATGGTGTAAAAAATTTATACCAGATCTAGCAACACTAGCTGAACCTTTGTATAAATTGTTAGGAAAAAAAGGGAACATGGAAAATTGTGGAGCAGCACTATGAAACATTTGAGAACCTCAAAATAGCACTAACTTCAGTTTCATTTCTGTGACATCCAATTTTAGATGGATCTGCCCGATTCATTCTTCAAAGGGATGCTAGTGGAATTGCACTTGGAGCAGTGTTATGTCAAGAGAATGACTCAGAACATTGGGTTATAGCATACAATAGTAGAATATTGTTGTTGAGGCAACCTTTTCCTGCCACTCGGGCTTCAGTAAAAGTTAGGTTTCATCTGGGACTTGAACCCAGGACCTTGCGGCTACCATCCACATGCTCTAACCAACTGAGCGTACCGAGCAGCAAGAAAGGTGCTCTCTTTTTGCAACAATTCATAGTTGAGGTGGCTGCTTTGGCCACTCTCAACATCCCTCCCCCGTCAAGTTTGACGGACTGTCAAGGGCCACCAGTGTTGAGGCAACCTGTTCCCGCTACTCGGGGCTTCAGTAAAAGTTAGGCTCGGTCTGGGACCTGAACCCAGGACCTTGCCGCTACCATCCGCACGCTCTAACCAACTGAGCCAACTGAGTAGCGAGAGAGGTGCTCTCTTTTTGCAACAATTTGTAGTTGAGGTGGCTGCTTTGGCCACTCTCAACATTGTGGGCAAAAGAACGGAAATGGTGCCCCACTGAAAGGGAATGTTTAGCTGTGGTATATGGCCTTAAAATTTACAAACATAATTTTTTGGGCCAAAAGGTTATAATTCAAACTGACCACAAACCTTTATTATCAATGAGGGTCAACACAAAGACTAACAATAAACACAAGAGGTGGTAAATATTTATTTGCCTGTTCAATCCCAAATTGGAGCACATGCCTGGCAGGCAAAATACCATGGCAGATTTTCTTTCAAGGAAAGAAGAGCCCAACGAGCAAAAAGAAAAATTGCCACCAAAATGGGAACTTATATTCCAGAAAGAGGAATCAAAATCTCATACTGAAGACGAAATTATTAATCAAAATCATGAAGTTTTGGTTAACCAACTTTAGAGGCTCAGAGGAGATGAAGTGGATCAAGCTGTAGGAGTGGTTATCTTTGACAAGACGAGGTGAAGAGAATTTTTGAGCTGAAGGAAAAGGAATTCGAGGAAGCCCCTCAAGTTGAAGATCAAAAACTGAAAGGGCTTGCCTCAAATAAATTAGTAGCTCAATTACAAGCAAAAGATCAAGATTTAAAAGTGATCTTCAAGAAACTAGGTGTCAACAGTACTACCAAGTCTCAAAGTAACTTTTATGTCAAATAAGAAGGGTGCAGTCATGATGATGCACCAAGGGTTCAAGAAAATTCTGGCAATTATTAAAAAGTGATTCTGGTGGCCGAACATGGAAAAGGATGTTCGTAACTGGATTAGCTTTTGTCGGATATGCCAAATTGCAACTCCTGGAAAGGCTACCATACCACCATTGAACCATATTATTCCAAGAGGACTATTTGGCATAGTCTGTGTTGATATCATGGGAATTTCTACCATGAGTGAGAAGAGACCATATCTTATAGTATTTGGGGATTATTTTATGAAATGGGTAGAAGCAGAAATGATCCCAGATCAATCTGCTGTAACCATTGTGGATAGCTTTTTGCAAAATATTGTGTTCAGGCATGGAACCCCCACCAAATTGTTGAGTGATAAGGTTTCATGCTTTACATCTGATTTGATGATGTCAGTTTGCAAATTGTTGGAATGTCAAAAAATTTCCACCAGTGCATATCATTCTCAAGCAAATGGGATGGTTGAAAGGTTTAATCAAACCTTGATCAAGCAGTTGAGGAAAGTTGCCATTGGAGATTCCGATTAATGGGACAGATATCTTCAATCTGTTGTTTTTGCATACAACACCACCCCTCACATCTCAACAAAGTGTTTGCCATTTGCTTTGTTGTGAGGGCATGAGGCTAATTTCCACAAAAATATTGGTGTTTCAAGAAATATAGATCTGTGAATCAACTATGAAGCTTATAAGCATGTTTTAACGGAAAGTTTAATACAAACTTATGAGACTATTTCTGAAAACACCAAAAAAGCTGCAGAAACTAGTATAAAGTTTTTTGATCGAAAAGCAAAGGCTCATGATTATTCCATCAATGATTGGGTCTTGCTGAAGTAACTGATAATAGCAGATTATCAGATAATGTGCTTTCAATTGCACATTGGAGAGAGCTGCTGAAAAAGCAGGTTGAAGCACCTTTGCTATGAGACAGGCAAATGGCTACAGTCTAACAAGGTGTCATTGATTGATGTGCAGTTTACTGTAGAATCCAAAATTCAGAATTTTAAATTGCAGTACTGTAGCATGTAGCGCAGTGTGTGGGTGTGTGATTACCCCCTGTATTTTTTGCCCCAATTTTTTGTCAGTGTGTATAAATTGTATTTATTTGTGTTTATTTTGTATATTTAAAGTGTATTTATCGTTATTTTGTAAATTTATTCTGCCTAATATTTAATTTTCGAAAAATTCTTGGTAAAAAACCACTTTTCACAAAAACCTGGATCTTAAAAATTTTTGCAGCTCCTTTTTTCAATTTTTCTGATTCCGGCTAATTTTCTCAAGGAATCAATATGATGTTGCCCCCAATTCTGTGAATAATTTGGAACAATTGGAAAATTTTGTGCATTCAGAGTGACAAGAGACAAAAAGTAGTGAAAGCCAAAACTTTGTTGATTTTTCAGCTCTTAGAAATTATTCAAAAAATTTAAAAATTGATAGCACCAACTTAAACGAATTTACAGAACCAGAAATGTCGCCACCGCCCAATGGATGCTGCACAAAACAGTATATGGTCACAGACCCCCACATGGCCTATGAACAGCCGCAACTGCAGCAGGAGAACCAGTATTTTCTTGTTGATGGTAAGCAACCTAATATATTTATTTATTTATTACTAAATTGGGCAAAGCAGGAAGTCATAGACCACAGGTGTCTAAAGGAAGGCCTAAACAATTCTTAAAAACGAGTGGGTACATAATTTTTCCATCAAACTTGTGATGAATCTTGGCAAAGCTACCCTTAGTGCAAAAATTGAACTTTTTGTGAAACTTTACCATATTCCTACACACTTAGTGAGTTGAATAAATTCGTCTAAGTGATGGAGAAGAAGTAGAGTGTAGCAAATTGTCATCTTTGGGTAGATAATTTCAAAATTGTTCAAAATTGTCGAATTTATTTTCTCTCAAATTTTTAAGAATTCCTCAAAATTGTGTAAATAGGTAAGTCTTTCCAAAACTATTCTTGGAAATTCTCTAATTTTCAGTTGGATAGGTCGTTTTGGGCTTTAATTAAGATGGCTAGCAGTCAAGTGATGGACGATACAGGTGGTCTATGCGTGTACTCCCTAGTAAGGTAAGTAAAGTAGAAATTAGGGCCCCACTTGTACTTTAACTATCTGTCAACACTAACCCAATATATATTTAGCACATTAATATTTCCCCTGCTTGCTATTTGTGCTTACTACTACTCCTAAAAATTCATTTAATATTTTTTCGAGTTTTTAGACTACAACATTAAATGCATTATCAGAGTCAGCGAGTTAGAAAGCTGGTTTGCAACGAACTTCGGACAATACCTGTGCAAATTAACCAAACTGCAGATGGTTGAAATCTGTAAGGTCGCTGAGATGATCAAAATGCTGAAAGATAGTTGTTTTTGAGGCCAGCAGATCATGGGTTTTGATACTGAAAGGGTAACACAGGAATATGTGAGTAAAGTTTTTGCAACTTCTGGGGTTGACAACCCATTAGGGAAGGAGTTTGCACAAGAATTATCAGTTTTTCGATGGTAACTGGAGATACCTTTGTTGTAGATACTCCAGTACTCATGCTGAAGGAATGGACACTCATTCATGAGCTCCTAGATTGGACATGCTGATTGTTGGATACAACTTAGTTACAGATCTAGTTGCTATCTGGAATGTCAATGGAGCTGGTTGAAAAAACCAAGCATTTGACTTGACTATAGATATTAAACATAGGGTTATGTCTTCATATGGTCACTATTACGATGTTGCAAAAGTAGGTGATCAGTTAAATGGTAGATTTTTGAGCATATCCAGGAAGTAAGGACTATGCCCTGAAACTTTCAAGCTGAAAGGAGTATTTACAAAGCTATATTTAGTGGATGTTTGTTATTACCAAATCGACTTCCACCAGAGAACTCAACGTGAACGATTCTGTAGGCAGAATCTGACAACTTTTGAAATTAGGTATGCAGCACTTGATGCTTACTACTTCTTAATGGTTTTTCACGCATTTTTCTATTATGAGTTAGCTATGGAAGTCCAGGTCGCATTCCAATAATATTTTCCACATGATTTGATGAAAGCTGATCAAATTCAGCTGATTATTAGTTTTTTGGTTTGTAAATGTGTCGCCCCATTCATCTTGTTATACTTATTTTGATGGTATTGATGGCCTCACCCCATTTTCCCACCAATACAAGTTCGACATGGTAACTTGTATTGTTTTGTGAGCGTAATGGAAGGTTTTTTAAGAATAGGATTGGAGACTGGGGTAAGAGCTTCTGAGGTATGTGTCACAGTGTTCTGCCTGAGACTTGGTGAAGTACTGATGAGGGTATCCAAGAGCCCATGTGAGAGAGTTTTGATGTGTTTCTATTTTGTTAGCCTGTGGTCAGAACTGTTGCAACTTCCTTTGTATAAACCCAAACATCAGTCACATCATCCACAGACCACAGCAGCCTGACACCTACTTCCCCTACTTCATCCCTCACACCATCTCCACTAATGTTACACCACTTATTGTGACATGCTCATGTTCAAAAATACAGCATATTTATTCCCTGAAATATGAAGGTCCTATCCCTTTTTGGAGTTTCTGGTGTGGATTGTATGGCGTGTCCCCAGTACAGGGAAACATACAACAGCTAACTGAAAATAGTGAGACTCAATACAGCATTTCTCAAAACAGTGAAGTCTCAAAACAGCTATTCTCATTACAGTGAAGTCTCAATACAGCGATTCTCAAAACAGCCGAGTCTCAAATCAGGGATTCTCAAAAAAACGAATCTCAATACAGTGATTCTCAAAACAGCAAAGTCTCAAATCAGCGATTCTCAGAAGAGTGAATGTCAATACAGCAAATAGTAATTTATACATTAGAGTATTTTTATAATAATTTTTTTTATAATACATTTTAATAAATACCGTATTTATTCAAATAAACGCTGCGGCGTTTATTTTTTCAATTGTACTTTTGGTGCAGTGTTTGTTCCAGGGTGGCGTATATTCGAGGGCGGCATTTATTTAAATTCTGAGTGAAACACCACATATGTTTTGATAAAATTTTCACTTTTTAAACAATTACTATTCATAATTAACAAATTTTTATAAAAGAGTCGCAGTTGGCCTATTTCTGTTTTTTCAGGTTCACTGATCGCCAATAATTTGTAATCACGGCTATATTTTTTCTTTTTTACATCAATATAATTTTCCCTCGTATCCATTACAATGCAAAAAATCTATTTGACAAGGACAGTGTCACGTTTTACGCCATGTCACGTTTTGATGGGGGAGCTGGGGAGGTTTGGGTATCACATCAGGTAGTACCGTGTTTTAGACGTCACATTGATGGTGAACCATATCAGATTGATCCTATTACAGTGAGTAATAGGCTGTGACTCCTGATGGATACTGGCATTTTCCCCAGGCTCCCCTGGTTGGCATTGGGGGCCTAACCTGGCGAATGGTGGCTATAGGGAGACCCATAGCTGGCACTCTCTGGTGTTGTCTTGGGGTCTTACTGTAGGGTAATGGACAACTCCACCAGGCTAGGTGCGACAATCCCCGAGTCCTACTCAGTGAGAGTGGGGACAGGGTCACCCGCAAAATGACCTAATTTGTGGGACCCGGTTATGAACCAGACAGCCCCTTTTTAGCCCAAACCTGAGAGGTGGAGGCCCTACTTATCTGTGGAAAACCTGGGAAACTGACTTAAGAAGGGTTCCCCAACAAATACCCCACAAATAACAATAATCCCCTGAGAAGACTCACCTAGTCCTGTTTCTCAAGCGATTCGACGAAATCGGGCGACAAGTCCCTGGATACTTTCGGTCTTCTGGCACTGGAGCGGGGGGATGCGATCCACACGAGTCCTAGCGACGAGTTTCGGCTATCGGGAGGCGATTCTCCAACGTTTCTCTGCTAACCGGAGCGGTCGGACACCTGGCACTGATGGGCAGCGGGTACTGTAGACGGGTAAGCGGCGGACGCAGTAGAGGGATATAAATTTATGCAAATTTATTTAATATAAGGGGGCGGACGCAGTGAAGATTGTTCAACTTTATTCAAATTAGGCAACAGGCGGCGGATGCTGACAACAAATCGGACGCAGGGGGTAAACTCAGGAATGAGCGAAAAATTAAAGAAACATGGCTACAGCTGCAGCTTGGGCAGAGTTTCTCGGCGTCCAAGCTAACTTCTGCAGCTAGACGCGATGCAGAAGATGCCTATGAGCACATAGACATTTTTTCGTTCACATGCGTTTAGCACTGAGGCCGACTGCAGTGCCTATGCTAAGCATATGAACGTCTTTAGCTAAACTTCTTAGCTAGTCGTTTTTGCGTAACAAAAACGACGCTAATTTTTGGTGATAAGAGGTGCATGGAATGCACCAAAAATAGCCATGTGCTCGTGGAGCACGGCTGGCGGAAGTTTTTAGCTAAAGGGCCTACTGTAGCCCGCGTTCATAAAGAAATAAAATATAACAAAACGAAACATAGAAATGCATGAAAAAAATATAAAAACGAACACAAAATGCATGTGTAAAAATGAAATAAACGAAACCATGAATGAGTAATAAACAAGTCATGGAGAAAAACAAAATATTGACATGATCGGAATCACGTGAGGTTGGGGAATTGAGCGGCACGTGACAACAGGATAAAGAGCAATAACAAAGTTTATTAGAAGTAGGTACCTATATTTATGCAAAATACCTACTGCAAACTGTACTTATTTTTGCACTTTAAACTAAGGATGATGAGTCCTCGAATAAAGGTCGTGGCGTTTATTCAAGGGTGGCGTTTATTTTTTTTCGCACATAAGGTGCGGCGTTTATTCGTGGGCGGCGTTTATTCGAATAAATACGGTATGCAAATTAAGTATATTGAAATCATTTTTGCTAGTTGGGATAGTCTATTTTTAGTTGCATTTGACCATCCAAGTTTTACATGCTTTTGTGCCACAGTTGCGGTACCTAGGTGCATATGCACGAACGAATCATTCCAAAATCACAAAAAAAATATCCGTCGGAAAAAAATTTTTGCAACAAGTTTGAAAGAAAACAGTAACAAGAAATTATCATATCGATCCCGATTAAAATCGTTTCGAATGGAGCTTAATTGCAAAAAATTAAATTAATGAAATGAATTGAAATGAATAAAATAATTAAGCAGTAAAGGCAGAACAAAAACCAAAAAATTAAGAAACGAAAAGTAAAATAATGTAATAAAAAGTAGGTAAAAAATAAAACAAAAGTTAGGTAAAAATAGAACAATAGTACAAGACTTCCAAAAATTAAACAGAGAGAACAATAAGTGGCTCAAAATAAGAACATAAAAGTGGCTCAAAATAAGAACATAAAAGTGGCTCAAAATAAGAACATAAAATTCAAAATAAGAACATAAAAAAAGAAAAAAGGGGATAAGTTAAGAAAGGGAAAAAGTTACAAAAAACATGGCTGTAGATATGTTAATAATAAGCAAAACAGAATAAAAAGTTGTAATGTCGTGAAAAAGCATGCTATAAAGCCATAATGTCAGAAATCGGGCGATTGGTGCCAAAATGTGTGACAACCAGCATCCGCCCGATTGAAATGGAGAACGAAATGGGCCATGTGCCAAAACGTCTACCTCGCTCAATCCCTTTTTTCCTACTCTAAATACAACTATTTTAAAAAAGCAGTATTTTGAGAATCTGCTTTAAGACTTTGCGGTTTTGAGAATCGCTATTTTGAGCTTCGCTGAATAGGGGTGAAACCGATTTAGAGAGTGGGTTATACCCTTTTTTCGGATCATCAACATGGGCATTACATAATTATCAGATATATGATCATATTGTAAGTTGGTATTGAATCAGAATAAAAATCACTACCAGACTACCCCATAGGGAGGCGTATGAGGGGGTATTACCCCTGCCTGAAGTCATAAAAATTGGTCACTAGTTGCCTAATTTTGAGACGGAATGACGTGTTTAGTGGACATTTAGCTTTACAACCCCCGCAAATTTTCGGTTTTACCCCTACCTGAAGAATCTGACCTTGGGGACCTCTGATCACTACATTCATCATGTTGTTTTCTGAGCTGAAGTTACCAGTGTGAATGCTAACTCCTGACGAGGATTTTAATGGAAAGCACCGCTTCTTTATAGTAAACGTCTGATTCGTTCGAACACTTATAGAACCCGCAGGTTGTATTAGAGGGCGGGTTTCATTGAAATAAATACACGGAAGCATCTTTTTCTGGATTCGATTTCAAAATAACTGTAGATAGGAGAGTATGGAACAACTACAAGAATCATCATCGATGTTATTGCTGTTCAATTCTGGATTCTTGCAGACCTCGACAAAACATTTCAGCCCACTTTTCAATTCAGAATGAATGTATTACAGAATTCAAATTTTTCTTTTCTAAAATTATCACATCACAGAGATAAATGAAAACCTCGAACATTAAAGAATATATGCACATAATTCTACAGTAGGCACACGAAAAAAACGAGAGCGAACCCAATTGATGGTGTCTGCCGATCATTCGTCAGTCAGAAGTTCGCGGTGGTAACGAATAAAAATATCCGATAAAGACGAATAACTACGAGTATTCATAACGCAAACTTCTTGAAGAATAGATTCGCTCATAATTTAGTTGAACCTCAAAAAGATCTTTGAAGTGTGTGCAGTCTCGAGCATTTTCTACCGTTTGCCATTATTTTCTTAAATCATAGGCACCCATTAGTCGTCTAAAACTTCACGACTTCGAGGATATAATTTTAAATTTCGCATGCTCCTTGAATATTATAACTTCAGGACGGAGACAGATTATGGAATGCCACACGGAAAACCCATCTGGGACTGAAAATACCCACATGGTCTATAACAATTGATAAAATAATCCCTAGCCAAATAATCGTGTCTTCCTTTTTGAGAAAATTTTCACAACTCACGTACTCCTCGCCCTAATTTTTCCCTCTATATTTTCTCACCAAGAAAATTTTCCCACGTTCATATCAGTGGAAAGCGATTTCTACAGCATTTAATTTCCCAACACTCTACTTTGAACAAGTTACTGAGCTAATGATTTTCTAGTTCGGTTGAGGCAATGCGACCTCATTTCGCAAAATTCAAAACTTTAAATGACAGTAAAGTGCAACTGTCGCAGTCAAACTAATAGAAGTATATATAACAATACGCAGAGATAAACGACCGTTTTGAAACAAGTTGTTGAATGGAAAAACCCAATTTTACATAAATTTCATACCAATATCCTTAAAAAGTGAGAAAACACACTTGGGTACCCGCATGACGCGAATCGTAAGCATACCTGCAATTGGGGGAGGAGGTTCGGATCGGACCTGGTACCCAAATGTTGGAACCCCAACAACCGGTTAATCCCCAAATCTCCAACTCGAAAATTGGGCGAAAAAGGCTTTTTTAGATTTTTTTGACATTTCTTGGAAACCTTCAGAAATTTTCGCCAATAATTTCGCTTTTTTGACTTTTTAGGGTCTTATTGACTCCCTACGGATTTGGGAAAAGTTGAGCACCCTCACTCACAGATTTCCGGATTACCCCTCCCCCAACCGACTTGAAACCTTAGAGGTATGACTGTAAGAAAGCTCAGCGATGGTAGGATGAGTGCTATTTCAGACAAGCTATCCCATATTTTCATTTTGCCAATCAGAAGTTATGATTTAGGGGCTTTTTTCGTCCTACAAGTTCAAAACTGGCCAGTTTCTTCATTTAAAGGATTACAAAAGTCCTATAGGAATCTAACCTGTTTCGGTTGAAAATATAAAATACATGTTGTAACGCTCCAAAATCTGAAGAGAGTAACCGGGTCCTCGGCAGGGAAGGTCCGCTGATGATATTAAAATTTTCTGGATTGAGGATGAAAAAGACCACTTATATATGTGATGGTTGGCATCATATGGAGCGATTGGAGGTAGCAGCAAAACCTTGGTCGCTACACCCACTGTATCGCCCCAAACGGTATAAGCTCCATTTGTCGGCACTATACTTGAAATGTCCCTACTTCTGCCGAATACATGTATGTCAAAGAGTATAGTAGTGTACTCGCTATTCGTTTGCTTATCGGACAATGTGAAATATGTATAAAAACTGTTACGGAATCACTTCAAATCACTTCGATTCAAAATAAAATATACTTGAGTTAAATTCAAATTACTCCAAATAATTTTTTTTCATGCGAATATAAAGACTTGTTTTATAACCGTTTTTATACTTGAAAATGATAAAATCTACGTATAATTAGAAAAAGTTCACGCGAGGTTCAGCTATAAAACCGGCTGGTGGAATGATACGTTACCGCCCAAGCAGCCGCTAGCCAATAATAAATGTGTAGGAGAAAACTTCGTGCATAGAACGATTTTGCTACTGTCCGGGTTCAACGTTACGCCAGTGGGAACTAATTTCGAAATTTTGGGCCGTGACGGAGCACGACTATTTTTCGCCAAACAGGCCAAATCGTCACAGTCGCATAATTCTCTAAAGTCGCTACTGAAAGCTAATAGGCGAACGCCGGAACCGTGAGGCGACGCAATTAGACGTCCATCAGCACTTAAAGATACATACAAATATGATTACATAATACGATAATGTGGCTTTCAAAGTATTTTGAAACGGACAATCTACATAGCCTAGGAATGCACTTTACGGTTGTCAAAGTGCTTCTGAAAAGTAAAACAATTTTCCCCGTTTTTTAATTTCCAGCTAAACCACAAGTATTATAGACATGTAAATTTGTCAACTAATTTAACTAATCTTTTTTTCCAAATGCTACTTTTCTGATAGAGAATTGAAAGCATACTTCACGCTATGAAAGTCTTTAACTAAGCACTCAGCGGTATATTTTTTCGAGCGCGACCGATGCAAATGCGATGGCATTTGTTTAATTTTATGTATATTATTTGACGAGTTCAAGTGAAGTAGGTTCTATAGTTCCATTTCCAACATGAAAAACGAAGCTCAATTTAGAAAATCATTATTTCTTTACTTAAGCAAAAAACCAGGGTCTGCATTGCATTATCATTCGGCTCTTATTTGAAAACGTACTGCAAAAACCGATATTTTCGTCGAATTTGACAATTCTAAACCGTATTTGTGGCGCAGCGTTACATCGCGAGACTAACAGAATGATTTGAAAATGTAGTAAACCACGAAGTTTGAGTATTTACACTTTTTGGAACTTTTTTCGGAGAAAGACGATATGGAGTAATTTGCTTCTGATATCTTGACGACGTTCAGCATGGCCCTTGCTTATGTACATAACAGTATATGTCAAATTGTATTTATGCCTTTGTAACATTTGCAGTTTACTGTTTTAGAAAAATAAAAAGCGATTGAACTCGTTGAAGGTTAAAAGTAAGACTTTCGAGCATATTTTTAAAAGACTAATATTTCGTAAGAATTTACGCATCATGGTCTCTAAATGAACACTGATTTCTCCAGATTATTAAAAATTGGGAAAAGGAAATATAGCTATCCAAAATGTAGAGCATTAAAGACTTTCCTCTGAACAACAAAAATCAGAGCCAAATTTCAAACATGTGTTCCATAGAAATTAGCAGTGCAAATATACACGCGCGAGCAAAAATCAAACAAAGAGCGTGATTTTTTCCCGTTTTAATTGATAAAAACTAACCTAAAAGACTGCTCTTTAATAAAGCCCCTTCCGACGTTGGGTTCTTCCGAAAAGCACAATAAACGTTGGTAAATTTTCGGCATTTTATCGACTGTTTTGCAACGGCCAGACTCGCTATTGCTAAACCAATTAGAAGCGTTCCTTTGAGGTACAATTAAAACTAGACGCTGCTGAGGATTCAAAGGATCTTGCGGCAAAAATATAGCATGCGGTTCAGCGTTTATCCTGTTTATAGTACGCGTACGCCTGAAAAGGAATAAAATAGCGCAATAATGTCTTTGGATGCAAAACTTATGCATATTTCTAATCTTGACTCTGTAAAGGAGCGGTTACAGAGGGAGAATTAAACAATCTCTTCCTACTTGTTAAATTAAAATCTGTAATAAAAATCACGTCTTACTAGTTGGGCTTTACTGAAAAGGGGAAGACAATGACTTATAATCACTTACAGTTCGTTATCGGAATCCTGTACTGAATGGACCCTCTCTTCGATTGAGCTGCTAGAATAGCTACTTTCCTCGGAAGACGTATGGGCATTGATGTCTCCAGTGTCGTAAGTAGTTGTACGATCACCCGTGAAAGATGTAGTCACTATAAAGAAAGAGAACCTGTCAATAGTAAAAAGAGTGTTATTCAAAAGCAGTTATGTATACTAGCTTATTTCATCGTGCAAGATTCATATTAACAACATTGACGAAGGAGATAAATACATTAAAAACAAGAGAAACTCCCAGAAACGTCATTCCGATTGTTGAAAATATTCAAAAATTCGTTAATTTGATTTTTTGAATTTTACTTTTACAGAGCTACCTCCTATAGCAATCCCGACTTTCCAACCAGAAATCATTTCACATGAGCACGAGCGCAATATTATACAAAATGCCTGTTCACCGAAAGAAACGCTCTCGATTGCATTGCTGACGATCGTCGAAGCTTGCATTTCTATAGCGATAATACTTCGACCAGAAGAAATGGGCGTCGTAGTATTTGAATTGTGAGATTCATCCGACGAGTTTTCATTTGTTACTTTAGCATTTTTGGTACCAAGCTCGTCATTTAAACCTTCATCGTCGAACACGATAGCTGGCAATTGAATGTCGTGCACGCAAGTCCACTAAATATGATCAAAACTAAAAGAATGAATGATCATACTTAAATGGGATAAAACAACATTGAGCAATCAAAATGCCTGTGATGACAAATTTCGAAGAAATTCGATATTTTTGGCAGTTTGTTTTAGAATCACAAGTGACTCATAACCAATGACCAAATGTCAACGATTCAAAGTGGAATTGTCATGTCTGAAAACACATTCAATCAAATGGAGTCCTCACTGTCATAGATTTTATATTCTTCATATCGATTTTGTCCTCTATTCCTTCACAGTGTTTTCGATTCTAATATTGGATTTACTGTCTCGATCAATTCAACTCAAAATTTACTATTCTTCGACTTTAACTGGAATTTTGCAGTTCTTTAGATGTGTTTCGTTTTATTAGATTCATGCATCTACGTAGATCCCGTTTTGGTTTCTAAGCTTTGGTATAACGAAAGCGAGTTCGTGAGTGAAATAAAGTTTCTGTCGCAATGATTCGTTCCTCGACTATTAAACAATAAAATATTTTTTGGACAGATAGAATGGAAAAGTTGACTGAGACGTTGAATGACCTGTTCAGCTACTTGACAGTTGACATATCAAAACCCGTTTCCGATCAACGATGAGTGCTATTGGCCGTCAAATAAGGAAACAACTTACATCTGACTTTTCATCATGGTTTGTATTGCGCGATAACACACACCAGCTATGTGGATGCACAGCCAGAGACGTGATATTATCCGGGTCGTTTTGATCAGGAAAGTCCAATATTAATTCGGCTTTATTCTTCTTAGATTCGAAATAATGCAATCTTCCGTCCGAATTCATGAATTTCGAACCGCTTTTGATCATCAACCAATACAAATTCGGTTTAAAATCCTAATAAAACGAGATGCAAGAATTGATAAAAACGCGGAAAACAATGGTATCTTTACTTTCAAATCTTCGCCACAAGTTTTAAGGTCGAAATCATGTACGACTAATATATATCCCCATTGAGTTGACATGATGAGCTTGCTACCATCTGGACTGAGAACTGATCGTAACAATCCGGGAGTGAAGAATACGTCTTGATGCCCATTTTCTTGATCATTATAACTTGAAAATGCAATTAACTAAGCAGACAGAATTCTATTGAATTAATATAGAAAAAAAAATTATTCAAGGTTTGCCAAATTTTCTACAGGATCAAGTAATATAGATCGAAATGCAGACATTTCCACAAAAAAAACTTTCCAGCAAGATGCTAAGGAAAATTTTTCATCAAACGATTACTGATTGATGTCCCAAGCGTAAACGTGACCATCAAATCCCGACGACAAAAGAAACCCGTTCTTCTGGTCGTAGTCAACATTTTTGACCCAATTGGTGTGGCCACCGAATGTTCGTACAGCTGAAGTTGGGAAACGTATGTCCCATAGTTTTACCAATTTGTCGTCTGAGCCACTGGCAAAGAGCCTAGTGTCGAGAAATCTTGAGAAAGAAAAGAAATCATAGATATTTCAGACAAACGTAAAAGTGAACTTCGCATTTTAGCATGTAATACTAATATCGATGTGTGTTGAATTTTGTATAGTGTTAACCAACTGTTAGAAGTGAAGCGTTGAAGACGATTGTGTTACTTCTCCATCACTAATTCTGCTTGGTATTATGGACATGGTCCATTACTGTGCATAAAAATAATGGACATTATGAATGCAGAAATCCATTGTGTGTAAAACATATTTTTGCTTTATTCAATCATATTCGATGTAATTAACCTACACAGTGAGCATCACAAAACATTAGGTAATGTCTAAGGTATGGAGGTCAGTCGATAACGACAACCCCGTAGAAGTAATGTTTCGCCTTGTGAACTAGTCACCACCGAAAGAGGACCTAATCCTCATGCTCAAATTTGTTTTCCTATAGTTCGACCTTTGTAGCTAACTATAGTGCATTCATCAGTGTAGACTTTATAGCTGACCAGTGACCATGGTCGAATTTTCGGTGCCAGAACTGGGTTTTCTGACTTTTTTGACATTTTCAGACTATCTGACTCAGTGCGAAGACTTGCTCACAGTACGGTTTTTCTATCTTGTAGGCCTCGTTTCTAAATGTAGTTTATAATATTCTGCTTTATTATTCTTTAACAATCTTGACTTACAATAAACTTCATGTATTACGGTTTGGGGTCTTTTTTTGACTGATTTTTCGCTACAACAGTGTTTTCTCCTCAAAATGGGGTCTTTCGAGGAAAACGATTTAGAAATGGGCAAAAATTTTGGGTAGGGCTTTCGTTGTGGAAAAACTTTTGGGAGTTCAAAACCGACAAGATGCATTTCGGTGAATTTTAGAAAGTCAAAATCTCGCAATTTTACGGCACTTCGTGCCGGTCATGGCTGCAGTGTTTTTGTTTTGCCGGAGGCAAATGAAAAATTTTTTCGGCAAACGAAATTGAGGTAGTCATTTGTACATGAACAAACGGCTCTTTCTCCGCATAGGGAAGAAAATTTTGGGGATGAGGTACAGAAAATATGCATTTTGGTGCATTTTAGAAGTTCATAATCTCTAAATTTTCCGGCGCTTCGCGCAGGTTTTAACTTTAGAAACGTAAAATCAATTCGGGAGCTTCGTGGAAGTAGTTTTCGGAAATTTCTACTCTTCCACTCAAAACTTTTTTTCTGCACAGTGCAGACTTTTTAGGCTTCGTGCAGAATTTTGTTTGGTGATTTCTACACTGGTGCAGATTTTTTTGAGTCGTGTGTTTGATCACATCGGATACGGAAAAGATGCATTTTGGTGCATTTTAGCAGGTCCAAATTTCAAAATTTTCCGGCGCCTCGCGCCGGTTATAACTTTAATAATTATTATTTATTGTCAAGCTCAGGCGCGGCTTTTAGCATGTCTACCTTCACTTATCACTAATCTTTAATAGTTTCCATAGTCCTAAACGTATTATTTCATGTCTAATTGGAGATCATCAATATTATATCATTATATTTAATGAAGATCCCTGTTTTTCCTTCATACATTTTTTCAGAAAGATCAACACATCAACTTGGCGCATTTTAGAAGGTAATAATCTCAAAATGTTCCGGCGCTCCGCGCCGGTTATATCTTTAATAATAATCAATATGTATTACATAGCTCAGATGCGGCTTTCATAATGTCTACCTTCACCTATCATTCAATGTATAATAGTTTTCATCATCCCAAACGTATTATCTCATGTTTTAATTGGTAATCTATATTTTATCATGATATTTAATTAAGATTCAAATTTTTTCCTTGACACATTTTTTGAGAAAGATCAATACGTCAAGTCCGTAAACTTTTTGAAACGATTATTCCTTTCTTTACGTAAAATCAATCGAAAAGCTTCATGGAAGTAGTTTTTAGAAATTTCTACTCTTCTCACTCATATCTTTTCGGCCAAGTTCATGAGAGTTTGTGCATAAATAACTGGTTTTAAAATTTTTCAAGTAAAATTCTAGAAATTACGACTTTTGAACAATAAATTCCGATCTAATTCTTGAAAATATTTAGAAAATTGATTTTCCAGCGTCGCCGAAGGTCAATACACAGAAAATTTTTCCTTGGGCCTTCACTTGTCATCATAGAGGAATTAACCATCGGTTTATCATCTAATGCAAATTTATTATGCTATTGGATAGTATTCTAGACAAATTGTTCCACAATGCTTGTAAATTAGACTTGAAACTCGAAAATTTCGATTTTTTGCTCAATTTTAATAATTTTTTTTGCAGTTATAAATAAAATTAGGAAATTACACTGGCTTTGTTATTAGTCTTTGGCCATGACATAGAGGAACACAGGTTACTTATTTATACCCATTTTTGCTCCGTACAAATTGTACAAATGAAATATTGGCATGTGCAAATGGGTTTGTGCATGTGCAAATGGGTCATGTACAAAAAAACCCCTGGTCATGAGTATAATAGACACTGTTTTTAAATTAAAGTTAAAGCTTATTCAGCAATGTTTGTTGCGGAAATTCATTTTGCAGAGTTTTAGAATCTAAAAATACGAAAAATTTTCCGATTGTTCGCACCGAAAAGTCAAGAAAAGTACAATCTATTAGTTCAATTAGTGGTGTTTTAATTTCTTTTTTCAATGTTGCGAAGAGTCATTGTCCAGCGTTTTCGAACGTAAAAACCCGAAAATTTTTACGGCGCTTCGCGCCTGTAAAGGAAATAAATAAAGTTCGATCACTCTAGTTAGATTAACAGAAATACCGATAGCAGATAAATTAATGAAAAATCTTTCGTTAATATTCTTTCAGCTGTTGTGGAACACCAATATGTCGTTAAAAAGCTCAATTTGTCCATTTTCGCAGGTTACTGACTCCGAACACATAGAACGTGTGGGCACGCTCTTCAAGGTCGCCAGTAGTTCGACGATATCAATTTTCTGTTTTTTCCCCAGCTATTTTCACATTTTCCCGGTTTTTCAAAAAGTCAGTATCATGTTCTGCCTGCCACATTCTACTCAAGAATGGTCTACAATGCTTTAAAAAACATAATTTTGTCGCTTTGTTTTTTATCTGAGAAACACAGTTATTTCGCAATGAACTGTTTGCTACTTGGCGAAAAAAGCAAAATTTTTTAGCCATTTTTTCCGCACGCCTTTTCCTGTGACGTGCGAAAACGACTCAAATTTCTTTTGGCGCGAGATGTTTTTTCCGTTTAAAATTAAAATTATGTAAGAAACGCGCAAAATGAGCGATATTGTAGATTTTAAATTTCTTACAAAATTTGGAGTTCATTACAGTCAAATATCTTAAAATCGCTTTGAAAATTACTTCAAGTGTGACATGTTTCCTAAATTCTCGGCTATTTCATGTTTGGTGACAATTCTAGCTCTTAAAATGCAGAAAAAAGCATCCGTGGCCACATTGTAAACCTTTTTAAAATGTGGAAAATTTGTGGGAAATGAGGAAAGAAATTTTGGGTATGGTTCTCCTGCGTAAAAAATCTTCGAGGGAAATAAACAACCATTTTGAGGGAAGTAAACGACCGTGCCTCTAACGTTCTGTTACTCATGATGTCCCGTTACTTCTCTAATACAATATAAGAAAGTACAATACCTTTGTCTAAGTACATAATGTGAGAGAGCAAAAAACTAGAAAACAAATTTGCATAATTCGATTCTCAAGGGTTGCTTGGCTACCAAACACCACAAAGCATGCAAATTCGCTACCTTGTGCAAATTAGGTCGGGGTAAATTTGCGATTCTTCTTTTTTGCTTATGATAATTCTAATATCGGCGAGATCCGTGAATCAAATAACTTAAGACTAGTTAAAAGTTTGAAAAGCAATACAGAACGGCAGAGAAAACAAAAAATGTAAAAATAACACAGAAGAAAAATAAAATTCGAGAAAGAATGGAATAAATGAAGTAAGAAGCAAATAAAATCGACAAAAGGTCAACAGAAAAACAACGATAACTATAGTAAATAAAATGTACGAAGATACAGAGTGAAAAAAACTAATTATGAAGGAACGAAAAAGTAACATACATAGTCAGAAATTTGATGCGATGGTCAATCAAAGAAGCGTGAAATTCTGAGATAAGTATCTTCAAAATGGTTATTTTCTATTGTTATTATATTTGCAAAAAATAACAATAATGAAAAACAGAAAAAATCATTGCAAAATCAATAGACCTTTTTCAGTAAAACACAAAGCTAGAATGTTTGGTATGAAGTCATACATTTGATTGGGGGGAGTGCAATAGGAAACTCACCCACCGCGAAATCGTCGGCCATATGGCTAGTCATTGGGACCCATCCTCAAACTTTTGGTCGGAAAAATATTGGAAAATGTCAATTTTTCGATTAAAGATGTCAATTTTTGAACAAAAAATGATCAAAAATGTCAATTTTCTCGGCGCTCCGCGTCATGAATACATTTCTTACACTTTCTTGACAAAAATTACTATTTTTTGAACAGTTTTTCGAACTGTTTCGCTGAAAAAATCGAATTTTTTTGTTCAGAGACACCTCATCTAATTTTGGGAATCAGTGACCCCCGGCCCTAAAAAGTTGCCCGAACCCCTCTCACAGGCGTCGGGGTCTCGTTACACGTATGTTAAAAATAACAGCACGTCAGAAGTGACGGAATTTTTCGCATTATTAGAAGTAACGGAACAGAACATTGCAGTGTTTTTCTGCACCCGGCTTTCTGCGCAGTGCAGAAAAGCCAAAAAAATTTGCTGCGCTGCTGTTTTCTCCTGTTAAAATACAACAATAGTGAATTTAGGAAAAAATAAGTGTTACAACAAGAAAAATAATTGATTTTAAAACTTCCAAATCAATGACTGATACGTGATCAAACACATGACTCTGCATAAGTGCAGAATTCACCAAAAAAATTATGCACAGAGCCTAAAAACTCTGCACTGTGCAGAAAAAACACTGGCAAATTGACAACGTATGGATAGTGAAATAGGTCACGATTTCGCATTATAATCATACGAGCACATAGTGAGAAAAGTAGGGAGAGTAAACCAACCCTCGTGAGAACTTGGATACTCTCTGGCCCGAAAAATATCGTCAGATGCCTGACCTTTTTTGAAGAAATTTTTTATTACTATCTGCATATTACATATGATAATACCACTTATGGAGCGCTCCTTTTGTTTTTTGCTTACTCGAAAATTCTTGCCGTGAATGTCTACGGAAACAACATGTCAGAAAACGGACAAGTTGTATTTTCTAATTAATAAATCATAGGGATAGATGGAAAATGATGACACAAACTCACCGACGAACAGTGATTCGAATTTTTATAAGGAATCAATGAAAATCTATTGAATTCAACATTAATTTTGCGATACAATCACGGTCTTCAAAATTTTTGCATGTCCATCTCAGTTAAAAGCTTGAACACAACCATTCTGCGCAAATGAGAAAATTTCGAGAAATGCAGAGTTACACTTATACTTGATTGTATTTATGCAATCATGATGTGCCTCCGAAATAGACGTAATCCGACCATGATTCAGCGGGTCGAAAAGCGATATATTACGCCTCTCCATGGCTGCAGCCAAAATTTTCCTGAAAAAACAAGAATAGCAAAAAGATATAAACAAACGACCAAATAATACCCATCGACGGAAAAATCTAGGCCAAAAACGGATCCGCCGTTATCGTCAGAAATCATGTGACTCCTAGGTCGCATGTAAGAATAAAGAGTCGAATAGACAGCTTGTCTTCGATAATTCTTTCTCGAGAAATAACCGAGTTCCCTGTTTCTCAAGTAGCTACCGCCACTGGCAGCGGCTGAGCAGTTTCTACGAGCGCTGTTAGTCGGTTTCTCAGGTCCCTGAAGATAAATGCAGGCCTCTGAACTGTACATCACCTGAAAAACTAGATGAAATAAACAAATTGAACTTCAATATTCGTGTTGCATCTCAGTGCTCATTCACACCCTCCTCCTCAATGAAAAGTCCGAGATCCTCCCTGGGAAATTATTGTCGGGCATGTCTGTGACAATAGTCAGTATTTTTGATCAGGCCCATCCGTTAGCATACCTCTTCCTAGAATAAAATAACCTTCAACAATTTTATAGATTGTTTTTTAGCCGTTAACAGTCAATATTGAGATTTTTCATCATTTTCCGAAAATTGATTTTTTTAATTTTTTCCGGAAATCTAGATTCTTCATCAATCTTCACTTTTTCTCTCGCTTGGAGTTTTCCAAATATTTTGAACGTAAACTTTAATATTGAAAAACCACTGTAAATTTAGAGCTTCTATGCAGGTATGTATAATTGCGGCGAGAAGTCATTTTCTAGCGTTTTACAGTGGCTGCTAGTTCGACGAAATCAAACTCCGGTTTTTCTGGTCATTTTCACAAAATTTTACTGGTTCTTCAAACAGTCAGAACGATGTTCTGCATAGCTTCACAAACTTTATTCTGTTAGTTCGCAATATACTACACAGCTGTTTTTAGCTGAGAAACACTGTTTTTTTTTCAAGGAAATTTTTCCTGTTTGAGGAAAAAATTCCAAATTTTTTTAGTTATCTTTTCCGCACGCTTTCGTTTGCGGCCACATTGTAAACAAACATGCAGAAAATTTTGGACAATAAAAAAATTGGGTGTGGTTTATCGGTCAGTTGGGGAAGGGTGAACCCTGAATTTATAGGGTGGAGATGCCCAATTTCCACAAAATCCTGTGGGAATCATGAAATAAAATGGAAAAAAGCCAAAAATTTCCCCAAAAACGGCCAAAAATTTAGTTTTTTGCCGAATTTCTTCGAGTTGGAGAGAGGGTTCCAATCATGTAATGGAGCCTCTACCATTTTTTGTTCAAAAATTGTCATTTTTCATGAACAAATAGACTTTCCAAAAAAAGTCTCTCTGGCTACCATATGGCTAGCCATACATAGGATTGGCAAACCCTGTGTGGGGTGGATCGTTCAATAGCTAGCCATATGGTCGAAGATTTCTAGGGAGGACGTTCCTATGGCACTTCCCCACTCCAATTATACATGTACGTCCCAATATTTTGGTACTACGTAGGTCAGAGCGAGAGTGAAAAGAGTCCCACCAACCTCTCAACCAATTAGATGTATGGTTCTTCAAACCCTTCCCACGTAAATTCGTCGACGAAGAATAGAAAATTCGTTACAACGTTGCTACAGTAATGACGAAACAAAAAATATTTAGGTACATATATCTCAGCAAGGAAGCAATCGATTTCAGCGCTTGATAGAGAATCTCAGGGTTTTTTAGGCCAATGTGGAGCCATCGCTACTGAAAATCCTGATTGGCTCCTAAAAATTTAGAGGCACAAGCCAAATTGGCTTGTAAAAATGGGCGCCTAACCACCCTTTTTGATTAGGCTATACGGTTTCCTGTGCGGAGATGCATTTTTAAATGAAAAATACAAAAAATTTTCCGGCGCTTCCCACCGGATTTCAATTCACTTATGATTCTTGGTATCATTTCTGTTGTGCGGTTAGAAAATGTCATCCTAGCCTATGCTTATAGCTTTTAGAAACCAGCAAGTCATGGATGAATTTTTGACCTTGTATTGTTTTTTTCCACGTATGTATTTGACAAAAATCACTATTTTTCTAGATTATTTCTACAAAATCGTTTTGCGGCTCTTCAGAATTTTTTACTTCGGTGAACATAACTTTTTGCATTTGGAAAATGATTAAAACATCATCAGCATGGGAAAATGGCACAGGTTCTTGCTAGGTATCTGAAGAAGCCATTCAGATTCGTTGTTGCTTGCCTAATTTTTGAATTTTAGTTTGCCCCACTGAAAACACATTGAAATCACTGAAAGAAACACCCTTCATGAAGGAAAAAGATATTAAAAGTATCCATTTTCCAACGCTATAGAATAACATAATCCAAAATTTTCTTTCAGTGCTAGGCAACGGAGATATTCAAGTCCGAAGTAGAATACCTATCGTGCTTTTTTATGTTATAGATCATGTGAAAACAATCGCTTTTAATAAATAATTGTGATTGCTAAATTACTGGCTCCAGATATATAAGATCCAAAATGGAGGTAAAATGTTTGACCTCTTCCACCAATCAAATGGTGAAAAGGTCGGTCATTGGCAGTTGCGATAGAATGTGCTGAAAAATTCATTTTCCAACAGTTTAGAGGCCTCCAAATCAAAATTTTTCGGCGCCAAGCATCATACAGGTCACTTCAGCCAAACTTTTGGTTTCTCACCAAAACTCAAGAAATTCAATTTAAAAGTCAGGAACTGACGCGAAGTGAATCAAATAGAGGGGAAGTAAATTTTAATCATTTTTCTGATGAAATTCAGCGAATTTATCAACTTTAGAGTGACCAACTAAAAATTAATCTCTGCAAACCAATTTTTGACCAAGTTACAGATCGACCTGGCTTGTGCGAAAAAACCCTGATGATTGATTGGGATAATGACTGATCTAATTTGTGAGCCTTATTATTCTGTGTGTGACCAGGAATGTATTCAAAATGACTGATCTGTTACATAAGTGGACTTCTACTGTGATTTTGAAGGGTGTTTTGACTCAATTTGTTGAAAAACACGGTGTTTTTACTACCACATTTATTTACAAACTTTTTAGTTTTGGCTTGTTGAAATTCCTATTGGCCTGTAAAATTTTGACCTTAGGAGCCGAATGGCCTGTCGAGAAAAAACCAAAAAAAAAAACTGGTGAATCTCCAATAATCTTTTATTTTAAACATAGCATTGCGAAATTTTAATATCAATCACATTGTTTCCTTCCGATATCATAATTTACTAGTCAAAAAATTCAAATTCCGTCATGATACCCACGGAATTTTTTAGAACGGGGTATTTCATTTGGCGTGAATTATATTACGCCTTACTGAATTCTATCAAATGAAATTTAGATTTTCTGGTCGAAAAAAGAGGTAATTCTAAATATATTCTTGTTTTTTGCGATGCCTAGTTTTTTAGAATTTTATGTTTCTGAATACGATGTATCTATGTAACTTTACTGAACTATCACCTGAATTTCCTTGCCCCAACCGACCGGAAGTCTTGCAGGTATGTATGATGATGCGATCAATAAATTTTTGCCCTAAAAATGATACTGAACATTATTTAAAATTTTCCGTTTATCGACCGATTTTCGCTCCAAAAAAGTCAACTTTGACTGTTTTGTGCCATTCCAATTTTTTTGTGCTAAAAGCCATTTTTTTCACAAAAAAAACTGCTGGCTAGTATCAGTGTTTTTTTGCCAAAATTTCTTTGCCCAATTTGTGGAAAACCCCTAAAATTTTCCTTCATGGGGAAAAATCAATTGTTTTAGTTTGCTTAAAAATCGTTCAAAATCATTTCTGATGTGTTTTTTGAACGTTTCCTATTAACTCGCGTCTTTTTCCACCAGAAAAACCGACATTTTTTGCTAAAAGTTTCGAGATATTATCTGCTTATAAATAAATATTCAAGTGAATATACATGAGATAAGCAGGAAAATAATTAACAGCATAGCCTTTATTTCTTATATTTTTTGACGATATGAAACAACTAATAATTTTGACCTAACAAGTAAATCAAACAGTAAACCTGGATAAAAAGGTAACAATAAAAAATAAAATTTTGGAACTGATTCTGAACAGCTGACAATCTGACATAAGAGTACGAATTTGACCACAGGGCTGTTTTGGCACAGGCCAGGTTGCAATGTGCAAATAGGGAAAAATTTTGGTTGCACGGATAAATTTTTGGTTGCTTACTCTACAATCAATAAATAAGCTTGATTTTATCGGAAAAACCACCAAAAGCTATTTTTCTTGTATTTATTCGATTGGCGTAGGTTTTAAACTTTTAAAACCCAGTTTTCTGAGTTTTGAAGAGAAAATGAAAAGGTTGGCATGAGTAACTTGTTCGGCTTTTTTGGATTTTGTTATTCTACAACGCCGGAAAATGAACCTTTTCAACCTGGGCCGTGCTCAAGGGAAGCGAGGGCGACCGCCCCCCCCCCCCCAATGAGACAGCATGCAAACAGTGTATCGCGTAAAATCAACATTTTCTTAGGATATTCAGTGGAAACCAGACTACCCCATGGGGAGGGGTATGAGGGGGGTATTACACCTGCCTAAAGTCCTAAAAATTGATCACTAGTTGCCTAATTTTGAGACAAAATAACATGTTTAGTAGACATTTATAGCTACACTACCCCTGCAAAGTTTCAACTTTACCCCTAACTGAAAAATCTGACCTTGGGGACCTTTGGTGGAAACATGTAGTCCGCCCCCCCCCCTCATGAAAAAATCCTGCACACGGTACTGTTTTCAACCATATTTGCAAGAGGTCCGAACAGTTGGTGGAAGTAAACCCGAAATTTGGGGGGGGGACAAAAAAAAGTCGAAAAGTTCTCCAAAAAAAACCAAAAAGGCACTTTTTGCCAATTTTTTAAGTTAGGGGGGTTGGATATAGGGTTGGCCAAGTTGGGGGTCCCCCCCAGTACTCTGCGTTGATACCACTGCT